>QEPC01002853.1:364177-508752 GCA_003113815.1 Sphenodon punctatus | reverse complement strand
CACAGTGACATAAGAGAATCCCAGGCATAGGCCCCTTCTCTACATATGTTGTACAGGCATATAAAATTGGGACCCTTTATAAAATCTTTCTGATATTTGGCAGAGATGATCATGAAAGTATAATATATAGCCCTGCCAAATTTCATGTACACTGGTTGGAGTACAAAGATGTTATAGTCAGACATACATTTATATGTTAATTGCTTATACCACCAAGACCCTTTTTTCAATCCTTTTGAAATTAGGCAAAGATAGTAAATATGGGATGGGGTATAAACTGGACAAGTTTCACTACATTATATGTGAGGCAAAGAAGTTACAGCTAAGACTGTATATGTAGAATTATGCAAAATTCAATAATTCAACTGCTTCTAAAATCGAATTCCTTTATCTGATCGTTTTGAAATTTGGTACACGCAATGCTTTCTATTGACGGTATAGGCACCCCAAGTTTCAGACACGTAGCATAAAAAATAAAAATGTTACAGATGATAATGTGTTTTCCATTGAAACCAATGGAAATTCAATTCCGAACTCACCGAACGCATCCGAACTGAACGTTCGAATTTGAGTTTGGTTTGCACGTTCGGTTCGGTCGACCGAACTATTCGAGTTCAGTCCAAACGCCGACCTTCCGAACCGCGTTCACCCATTCCTATCCTCCACCCCCTAGACACACGCAGTGATTTTCTGTCACCTGTGTCTCCTTATTCCAGGAAATGCAATAGTAGCAGCCTCTTTGGTGGCTGCTGAAGCAGCTGCCATAGCTCCAGGAGTGTTCACCACCACTGCTTCTCCTGCTGCCACACCATGGATACTTTCAGATGTGACGGTACCGCGGCTGACCACGCTTTGACCTGTGTCCACCCATGATGCCATCACATTCGATCCATCCCACCAGATGTTTTCCCCAGGCCAGATCAGAGGTTTCCATGGCAGCTTTTAGCCTGGGTGCCATCACATGTGATGGCCCACTCTACCTGATCCCGGTCTTAGGCTGGGGCTGTTCTAGGTTCACACAGCAGCCACAAGGTCCGCCACGCCCGCCTATCAGGGAGGAGGGTCGACCGTGCTCAGCAGCGCAGGGAGTGAGGCCATGCAGACTGGTCCTGGCCTGGACCACAACACATCTGTTCGGCAGCCAGGTCAGATCCTGCCTGGGGTGGGGGGCGAGGAATACCGCATGAGAAGCCTCTGCCATCGCCACAGCCTTGGGAGCTTCTGCCATCAATACAGCCCCAGGTGCCGCTTCAACGTCAAGTGAGAGCACCTCCTGCTGACGCAAATTGTGCAGTCATTTCATTAATGGCCACAAAAACAAATTAAAATTGTGTTTTCCCCTCCTTTCCTTGTCTTTCCCCCATCAGTGGATAGTGGGCCATCTTTGGTGAGTGGTGTTTATGTGTTTTATGGCTAGGGGGCAGTGAGTGAGCCCTCTTTCGTTTAACGTGTAGGGAGTGATTGCTTATCTGGGACAGATGGGCAGTGAGAGTGCCATCCCAGCCCCTGCGTTTGTGTTGTGCGAGGTGGCTCTCCCGGGGGTGGGGGGGATGGTGATATTCTTCTACCTGAGCAGCCACTATCATTATTTTTTGCTTCTTTATCTTTTTGTTTGTTGTGTTTGAATGCAAGGTGGTCTCACAAGGAGGGAGGACATCTGGAGTGGGTGAGGGAACTGAGCAAGCTAATTTTAGGATACCCATTAGGGTGACAAGCGGAGTGGGTGGGGAGAGATCCACAGTGATCGAGGAAGGTGTCCTGTTTTAGATGCTTTTAGAAAATTGCTGGAGAGCCCATTGTGAGTACTTCGAAGGGCCAAGGGGGGGATGGGCAAGTTGGATTCCTCCTTCACGAGGCTCTTGATGGTTAATGCCAGGTCACTCTGTATTATTCTGTTGCAGAGTGTCACCTGGACCTGGCATGTATCACCGAGACTTGGCTGGATGATGCCGCAGGCCCTATTTTGGCACGGCTGGTTCCGCCAGGTTTTTTAGTGATCCACCAGCCTTATGCAGAATGAAGAGGTGGAAAGTTGCTTTGATTTTTTTTTTTCATCCCACCTACACTGCATGAAGTGGGACCACACCAGAGGCAGAGACATTCGAGTGACTGGTCACCTTCTGTGCTGCTGGGGCAGGACCAAGATTTATGGTATATCAATCCCCAGGTTTTGACGGGATTTGGGGCTGAGTTCCTGGAACTGGTGTTGTCATTGCTGTTGGAGTGTCCCAGGATGTTTGTCCTGGAAGACTTTAACGTTTGTGGCAGTGGTGGTTCTGGGGGTTCAGCTTCTGAGTTCCTGGATGCAATGGCCATCCAGGAAAGGACCCACAGTGCCAGCCAGGCACTTCACATCATTTTCCAATTGGGCTTTCCGGTTTTGGATGTTCACATCACTCCTGTTGGGTGGTCTAACCCTCACCTCATGTGTTTTAGTGTGAGTTCTGCCCTACCTGACCAACAGCACCATAGCAGATTGATTGTTCAACAACTTCATTATTAGTGCCTGAGTTAATATATCTGCCCCTTCCAGCCAGGTGGTTGACAGGCTCACCAGCAGCTATTTTCAGCTGTTTGAGGGGGGGTCCTCAATTCCCTAGCTCCTTGCTGGACTGTGGTTGTCTCAACAGTCTGTCGACCACTGTGATATAACAGCGATATGGCAGACTTAAAAAGGCTGGGAAGTAGATTGGAAAGGAAATGATTGAGGAGCCGCCTGGAGGCTGATCTTCAGCTGTACAAAGAGTTTATGCAGGCATACAGAAGGGCTATTACTGAGGCCAAGTGCTTGTCCTTGTCCTTGGCATAGACATTTCAGGAAACAGATTGGCAAAACTGTTTTGGGTGGAATGGCCTGGTGAATCCAGACTGTCTCAATCCATCTGCATTTTCTTCAGTAGAGTGCTGTGAGGAATTTTCCAGGTGGGACTTGTTGGGCCTTTTGATGTGGAGATCTATGGAGGCCCTAGGGACTTTATTCCCCTGGTTAACCTCAATGTGGTTGATAATGAGGAAATCCGTGTGCTGTTTGGATCATCGAGACCCATACGTGTGCCTCCGACCCATGCCCATCCTGGTTGTTGAAGGCGAGAGCCAAGGCAGTAGTACCTTTATTGACAGGCACTGTTAACATCTTCTTTAGGGAGAGGAGGGTGACGTCCACCTTCAAATGCACGGCGGTCTTCCCCCTCCTCAAAAAACTGTCTCTTGACATTGGAGTACTTGCCAATTATCACCTGGTCTCCAATCTGCCATTCTTAGGGAAGGTGATTGAGAAGGCTATGGCTTTGCAGCTACAGAGACACCTGGACTTTAACAACATTTTTGGGAAATTCCAATTGGGGATCAGGCCTTCTCATGGGTTAGAGACTGGACTTGTCAGGGTGACGAATGATCTGCTGATGACTTTAGATCAACGACAGCTGGCCATTCTGGTCATGCTGGACCTTACCGCAGCATTTGATACAATTGATACTGTATATCTCTTTCCCTGTGAACCCTGCCAACTGGGCAGGGCCTTGAAGGAATGCCTGAATGACATAGCTGCCTGGATGCATCAGGCATGCTCAATCTAGGGAAGACTAAGGTGATGTTGGTGGGAAGGGGCAGCTGATATGACGATGCCCTTGTCTCTCTTGGACCCCTGAATGTGGCTTGGGTCCCACTAGAGGTAGTGGGTCAAGTAAAGTTTTTATGACTTATTTTAAAATTTGTAGATTTATTTTAAAATGTTTTATTGTCGAATTTTTTTGTGTATGTGTTGTTCGCCACCCCGAGCTGCCTTTTGGGCAGGAGAGTCAGTATATAAGTTTTAAATAAATAAAAAAAATTAAAAATAAAGAACTTGGGCACCTTTTTTGACCATGCTCTGTCCATGACAGCCCAGGTGTCGGACGTGATTACGCTCTTATTTATCCCAGACTGACCTTGCCACATTGACCCATGCCCTGGTGACTATGAGACTTGACTCCCTCTTCTACGGGCTTCTGGCAGTGCTTATCTGTCGCTTGCAGCTTGTTCAGAATGTGGCAGCATGGCTCCTTACTGATCTAGACAGCCGTGATCATATTGCGTCCATCCTGCTTTCTTTGCATTGGCTGCCTGTGGAGTGACGGATTGAGTTTGAGTATGCTGCTGTTTTTTAGGGCCCTGAATGGTTTAGGCCTTGGCTATATTCAAGACCTACTTCTGGAAGCTCACACTGATGGGTATCTGTGCTCAGGAATCACTCGCTGTTTGGGAGTTCCACCATTGCATCTAAAGTCAGCAGGCGATTAGGTTTTTTGCTGTGGAGGGACTCCTCGGTGTGGAACTGGCTCACTCCAGATGTTTGCCTCAGTTCCTCCCTTCTTACCTTTAAAAAGCACCTGAAAACATATATATTCCCTAGGTGCTTTTAGGATCGACTGACTGTTCCCTCAATGTACTTTGTCCTGCCCCTTTTTTCTTGCCCTATTTTTAATTTTTAATAACACATTCAAATTGGTTTAAATTGTTGATATGTTTTTTAACTTTTTGTGACACGCTCTGAGTGCCATGTAAGGCAGATAGTGCTAGTTAAATAAAAATTATTATTATTAATGATTATTATTATTATAATCAAACAAGCCACGGTGGGGGGGATGTGTGTGCACCCGCCGTGGCTGGAGATGGGTGGAGCACGGGAGCACGCACGCACGCACGCACGCCCAGCCCCTGCCCATGGTATTGCCCACCCATCCCCCCTGTACCTGCTGCAGCGTTCGCATATGTGCCCCCCCACACACACACACCACACACGGGTGGGGGGGCGTGTCTGCTCATTTGAAAAGGCCCCCAGTTGCTTGGAATGACCATTGGAATGACCCTGTAGGCCACATAATGACCTCCCCATACCATCTACTTGAGTGTATCTTGTTCTAAAATCATGCACACAAATTCTGCTCAACCACCAGCCAATGAAAAGCATTTTTCTTTTCACACAGTTCTCTGCTCAACCACCAGCCAATGAAAAGCATTTTTCTTTTCACACAGTTCTCAGAGAGCCAAATCCTGCTTATTTCAGTTATAGAAAATTCCCATTGGAATTATTTGTCCTTTTGGAGCATTGAATGGGAAAGGCTGGCAGGATTTGGTGACCTGACCATATCCACAGAATGGTGGAGATTCCTGACTGGCTGATGAGGTTATTTTTCTTCTTGGAATTTTCCGTTATGACAGTTTCACCAGCAGTTAAAACTAGGTGAAAAATAAATAAATAAAGAGGACATTATTCCTCTGAAACAAAATACATTGGTATAGTCATAGATACCTCTGATTGTCTGAGTTTTCTCTCCTTTGTGCAATGGATTCCAGAACAATTAAGTTTCATTTTTTCTGTCATCTGTACCACATGAGAAAATATTCTTGTATCTTAAGAGGTACCTTCGCTTGAATGAATGAATTTAGATTACAGACAGTCTGCAGGTGTAGTCTGAAGGAGCTAGAATTAGCTATCCAGTCAGTTTGCCGCGGCAGCCAGCAAAAGAGTGAGATCCGTAACGCTAGCAAAGCAACCACTTTAAGACGATGGGTTAAGGATACAAAGTAGTAATTAGAGGGGACTACTTAAAAGGGTTGTGGAATTCAAGCTGGGTTTGGTCATCTCCGCTATTAAAATCCTTCCGAATTAATGGGAATGCGTAGGCTGTATACTGAAATACTCATATTATTCACTGCTCATTTTACATAATTTCACCAACATTAAACATGTAAATAATAACCCTCTGGTGCAAAAGTCTTTCCTCCTTCTTCTTCTTCTTCTTCTTCTTCTTCTTCTTGTTTTGTTTGTTCTAAAGGAATCTGTCCTAGGTGCTACATATAATATAATGTAAGGTTTATTGAATTAGTCCTATTTTGAAGTTGCTGTGTGTGAAAAGGCTTTTTTGCTATGCTGTTTATAATAGAGAGATACTTTATTTGATATGAACTGATAAAATAAAACTAAAATGTCCAGCTTTGGAAATCATAAAAAGTAGATCTGAATAGTACGTACTGAAATGTAGACAAGTAAGCACAGAAGCACTGGGCAGCATTTCTGTTCCCAGTAAAGCCACAACAGCTGTATTGGTGTCAGTGAAGTGAAAGAGCTAAATGTGGTCCCACATACAAAAAGTACTTTGAAAACAAGCAGGAAATTTTCACTATTTTTTTTCCTCCAGAAGATGAGATGGGGATCTCTTTGTTTATTACATACCCTATCTAAAAGCACTGTGCAGACTGGTTTGATCCATATCCATTCCATGTATCAAATTTGTAGTACTCTTACCATATGCTGCACGTTAGAACAAGTAGTATATAACCAAGAAAACAGCTGCTAAATGGCTTATTGGACATCCTGCAAAGTATTGGACTAAAATCTTGGTACAGCAACCCCCTAGCTATCTTGGCATTGTCTCTAATCATTTCTAACATCAAAGTTTAAGCTGAAGATTTGTAATTTCCTCTCCAGCTAACCCATAAAGTTCCATTCTCAGACGTCTATACCAGAAGTATTTAAAAAAATTAGCAAAGAGAATATGAAACAACAAGTCCCTATAGTTAAGGCAGTAGCAAACTTTCATTGAACATCACCTATGCTCTTCAGTGGGAGTCAGTAGAGCAAAAACCTCTGGTTGGCGACCATTCTAGCTTTCCTCCAGCAACACGTGTTCTGTGATTTCAAACAATGAAGGAGAGTCCAGGAGCGGGGTGGGGGCTGAAGGTGGGGGTGTTCTCCCCATCCCTCACCTGCCTCTGCCTAATAGTAATGCTGGAGCAACGGCAGCGGGACATCGGGACACCTATCAGACTGGGAGATCATCATCATTTTATTTATACCCCGCAGTCTCCCAACCCAAATTGTCTCGAGGTGGCTTACAACAATATCAGATACAATATTTGGGTTTTTATCCCACACAGGGGAAACCCAACACAACATTACATCATAATAAACAGAAGAAAACCCTACAGTTCATTTAACGTTAATTAATTAATTACATTTAATAATATTTATAACTAGATCATCCCAATACTCTTTCTACTAGTATCGTCTCATATCATGCCACTCATGCCGCTCCCTGCTCACAACAGGGAGCCTGCTCCAAACCCTACTTTCTTCCATCCCCTGCTGCCACCAGGGGATGTCCTCCCTCTCCACCCCTCTCTCAGGGGGCGGGGGGGGGGGGAGAAGGAGACCTCACAACTTTTACCAATAGGAAACTCACTTTGGGTAATCCAGCCAACGACCCCTCCGGCCTAACTGAAGGGCACGGCCAAAGGACAGGCCCCTTTAACCATGCCCCTTCGAGACGCGCCCCCAGCACGCTCCTCTGGCACGGCTTCCAGCCGCCCTGGTATTATGGGAAGCGGCCCGGAAGGAACCCTCCCCAGGTCCTGCCCCCACAAGGGCGGTGGGGGAGGAAGAGATGTCCCGCGGCCCCTGGCCGGTCACAATAGAGCACCCTGCCCCCGGTACCGGATACGGTCCATCACCATGGGGGGGGGGGGATGGGAAGAGTTAAAAATGTTTGTTTAATGTAGACAAGTGCAAAGTGATGCACGTAGGGAAAAATAATCCAAACCATGCGTACACAATGCTGGGTCCTAAGCTAAGAGTTACCACTCAGAAAAAGGATCTGGGGGTGGTTGTGGACAATACAATGAAATCTACAGTGCAGTGCGCAGCAGCAGTCAAAAAAGCAAACAGAATGTTAGGAATTATTCAGAAGGGGATAGAGAATAAAACTGAAGATGTCATAATGCCTCTATACAAATCAATGGTGCGACTTCACCTTGCATATTGTGTGCAGTTCTGGTCCCCCATCTCAAAAAAGACATAGATGAACTAGAAAAGATACAGAGAAGAGCAACAAAAATGATCAAGGGCATGGAAGGGCATGAGGAGAGGCTTGGTAGGTTGGGGCTCTTCAGTTTGGAGAAGAGACGACTGAGAGGAGATATGATAGAGGTCTATAAAATCATGAGTGGTGTGGAACTAATAAACAAGGAGCAGTTATATTTACCCTCTCAGCTAGTACTAGTAGAACTAGAGGACACTCCATGAAACCCATGGGTGGTAAGTTTAAAACAAAAGAAAATATTTTTTCACTCAGCTTATAATTGGCTTGTGGAATGTACTACCAGAGGTTGTGGTAAGGGCCAGTACTATAACTGAGTTTAAAAGAGGTTTGGACAAGTTTTTGGAAGATAGGTCCATTAGCAGCTATTAGCCAGGCAGGATCAGGGAATATGATGGGAGCTGGGGGAAAACAACAGGGAATGGATTCCCCCATTGTGACCTGTTGGATGCTTCTTCCAAACCACCATGATTGACCACTGTTGGAGACAGGATGCTGAGCTAGATGGACCATTAGCTGACCCAGTATGGCACTTCTTATGTTCTAACAAACAACTCCTCCCCATCTGAGTGATCAGAAGGTTGTTGCCTTGTAGAGGTTCGTTGAGATGGCTCCCAACGTTCTCACAACTTGTTTGTGCACATTCACCATGTTCAAATAATAGACCAGATGATGGTCTTGAGCTCCTCTAGTATAAAAAGCAATCTCCCCCTCAAAATGACAGTTCCTTCCAACCCTTTCTAGGAATATAGGGGTTGGAAGGGTGGATGTTGTGAGAATGTTAGGACCCATCTTGAAAAACCTTGTTTACAAGGCAGCAACCTTCTGTTCTTTTTCAAGTGGCTCCTCACAGGGTGTTTTTAAATGGCTCCACCGGGTAGTGAATCTGTGGGTGCACCGGTGCATGAGTGGGGCATGCACATGGCCGCACACACATCCCCACTAACCCCCCACTCATCCGCACACACGGAGCAACCGCCATTTCCCCCAGTTGCTCCGTGCGTGGGGACGAGATGGGTGGTGAGTGGGGATGCATGTTAGGTGCATGTATGCATGCCCCCCCACTCACAGCGGGTGCGCATGCCACGTCATTCACAAAGGACTCCCCCACCCATGAACATGCAGAGAGGCCTGTGTAAAAAGGGCCACATTCTCGCAACTGCCTTACTTATACTATCTTAGGTAGGAATTTAGGTTGTAAAGCAATATCTATTCTATCTTGGAAAATCTGCAAATATGGTTCTGAGAATATTATGGCTGCTATTTCACAAACTCGTCTTAATGAAGCTATTGCTAACAGGAATACTATCTTTAAACCCCCACCCCATAGCCATTTCATTTGCACCCCCCCATATAATTAATTCACACTGCCCTGGGGGCACAAATGAAATGGTTATAGGTGGGGGGCAGTGTGAATTGATTATATTGGGGCAGGGGCGCAAATGAATTTGTTATGGGGTGGGGCAGCATGAATTGATTATGGGGGCACAACTGAAGTGGTTATATATATGAGTGTGTGTGTGTGTCTCTTTTCATGGCATAATGCGCTTAATAGGCTGGCTGCATTTTGGGTGTCTTTTGTGTTTGACAGCAGCGCCCCCAGGCCTCCCAAGCCAGGCAGCACCCTTAGGCCCACTGGTGGGACACAAAGACGGGGGCCCCTCTTGACTTCTTGGCCAGGGACCCATTGCACCCTAGCTACGCCCCTGGTCTGGTGTGCGTGACTGATTACTTTGAATGAATGTGTGAGGTAAGAGCATGTGTGCACTGTGTCTGAATGACTGTGCATGTGATCAGTTAGAATGAGTGTGTGTGTGAGAGGTGAGAGCACGTGTGAATGAGTGTGTGATCTCTTTTACACGAGACGCACCCACGCAGTGGCATGGGTGGGTGTGTCTCGTATGAAAGCAGTGGCTTGTGCACTCTTGTGTAACACGCACCTCCACCCGTCACCCCTGCACAGAGAAACCTGCAAAAAACCAGGTTGCTCCATGTGGGGGATGTGTGGGGATGGGTGCGGCCTGTGTTCACCTACAGCGTTCATATGTCTGGGGCCAGCTTATGCATTAACAAAACTGTTAAGTTTCAAAAGAAGGGCAAATTACCTAGACAAAAAACCTTCGGTTTAAGAAGCTTGTTAAGGCGGCATTACAAATTATACTCAAACGTTAGCATGACAGTAAATAGTATGTTGAGGCAACTTTATTAAATATCAGACCAATCTGTACATTTTTCTTATTCATTAATAAAAAAATTATGACTCAGCTGAAATTAAACTGTAAACATTCCTCATCACATATACGTATTGTTCAATCACCATACCACACGTATGCAGCTTAATTTCAGTTGTCATAATTTTTTTAAATTAATGAATAAGAAAAGAAAAATGTATAGATTTGTCTGATATTTAATCAGATATTTAATGTATGCCTTAAGATACATATTTAATAAAGTTGCCTTAACATACAAATGTCCTGTTAATGTTTGAGTATAATTTGCAATGTTGCCTTAAAAAGCTGCTTAAACTGAAGGTTTTTTGTCTAGGTAATAATAAAATGTAACACCCCTTTTATCAGGGTTAGAGTGTCTGTGTGAAAAGGGCCTACAGGTGGAATTAAACGAGAGGATAGCCTGCTGGAGTCCGTGTTCAGTCTGTGCAGCCCCCACGTAGCCTTCAATCACATGTTTATCGCATCCAGACTAATAAATGGGTAGCCCCCACCCATAATTCATGTGCTTGCGGCAGCTTCCACCAGTGGCACTAGTGATTTCCCTCCCCCTGCAGTCTCCCTCCACACCTCTCAGCTGAGAGGCTGCAGGAGAGGGAGGCTGTGAGGAGAGGGAGATTTCTAGTGTACCTCAAGGTGGCTGCAAGGAAAGGAGATCTCTAGCGTGCCTCTCAGCTGAGAGATGAGGGAGACTCCGCAGTTGGGGGGGAGGAGATTTCTAGCTTGCCTCTCAGCTAAGAGGTGGCTGCAGGGGAGAGAGACTGTGAGGGGAGGGAGATTATTACTATTGCTACCACCACTCAGCTGGCTGGGAGCACGAGACGGAACTCTTAACGTGCTAGCGGACCTGAATGCCAGCTAGGCTGTGGGTGAACCTAATTGACATGGTTCATGAGATATGGACATGTGGGCACCCATTAGCCCTGATTGGCCCACACAGTGGGCCCATGATGTTCCTAAACTTTGCCGTAAGTGGCAGTTCTGTGGTGACCATATGGAAGCCACATGGGGGACACCTAGTATACGGGCACGCAACGCACCTGGTAAAGGCTAATTTGGGCTATTGTCTTGTTTGATTCCACCCTTAAAAGGGTTTAAAAAAAATTAGTGTATGTAAAAACATTGCACTGGCACAAACACGGACCTCCCACACCACACGGCCCATGTAAAACGAGCCTAAGACTTAATTATTTAAATCTCTGCAAGGTAAACTTTCAGCTCTAGCTCAAGAGGTTTGATTGGGGGGCCAAATATTATGACTGGTTTAGTCAAAAGGAGCATGGTTTCCCATTGCCTTTAAAGCTGCTGTCGTGTTTACCAGTGCAAAATGAATATAAAACACTGCCATTTTGATTTTGGTAGCATTTAACATTTGCTTTGCACAGGCATAAAATGACTACACAGCATGTAAGGCAGGAGGACCAGGTCCAAAGAATTCAGCAGTTAGACATGAGTTTACTGAAGTCTGACTAGTGCCTGCATAAACTATTATATGCAATGATGACTGCCAACCTCCTGCTGGCCATGTTTGAGTTCGCTGACTAGGTGTTTATAGCCAGAGAAGACAACTTGCAAGCTTGGTAGTCTTGTACCCATGTTCCCAAGTTATCCCAGCCTTTGCTTATCCAAAGGTTCCTCATGCTGTCCCTTGCGATGTCAAATTAATCTGGTTTGTACTTTAATGTATGTATTCATTTGTTACCAATATAATGAGGTCATATGAATAGAGAGTGTAGCCATCAGATTTGTTCTTGAAATAGTTAGAAATTCTGGGGGGCAGAGTTAGTTTAAAACATGAATGATGGAGTTTTTGTAAGTACTCAGTATTGGGTCTAACTCTGTTCCCAGTAAAGCCCATGGCTGTTTTACCCTATTTACATTGGTTCTGATCCAAAGCCCAGTGGGAAACTTCCTTTTGATTTCAGTGGGGTTTAAATCAGGCCAATTGATGGGAGCTGAGGTAGATCAACTTTGATTGCTTTTGAAAACCCCAGGTAATATCCTGTTACATTTGCCTCTGCGATTTGTTAGTCTCTGTTACATTTGCCTTACCCCAGTTGGGGAATCAAAGACCTTTAACTTCATGGACTTCACTATATTGGGAAATATATTTCAAATAGTGCTGAGTCATGAAATTGTAGGGTTGTAGTGGACTGCAAGGATTATCTAGGGTCAGAGGTCATCAAGATTACTAATCGCATATCATAGATGCTGATTTAGAAATCACTGTTATATATATATCTATGAAAAGATAAGTGTGTCTGATAAACAATTTGTCTTTCTGGAATTTTTTGAGTACTGTACTTCAGTGAATAGGCAGACAAAGGTAAAGCAATGTACACAGTTTATCTGAGTTTTAGGAAAGCATTTGATTCTGTTCCAGTTAATACATTGATTTAGAAAGTCAGAAAGCATAGTACAATGGCAAATACAAAGGAATAGAGCAAACTCATCCAAATTGTGTAGATTAGTTGGCTGATAAGTAGCTCAGACAATTTAAGGTAATGAGACAAGAGCCAAAACCAATCATACAAGAATGGACATGCAATTCGGGGTGAAGTATAAAGGAAAACATTTTCAGGTGATTTCAGTGTGAATCATCTGCAGAATACTTCCAAATGGAAAAAAGCAAACATGATGTCAGGGGGAGGTGGAAGAACTGATACTGATCCCACTTCCATTTCTACTCTGATTTGACTTTATGTTGCAGTTCTATTTAGATATATTTGATAAAGGGTTAATAAATTATTGATAAATGCTATAAGTAGATTGTCGATATGAATGTATTATAGCTGGTTAGATCATGCTCATCAGCAGAAGATATAGATGGTTATAAGCCACGCTTTCAAGAAATATTTTGACCTCATAGCTTATGCATATGACAGTCTATGATAACTGAGACAAGCTAGTTATCATTTATTAACCCTTTGCAAATGATTAGTAAGTGGAACCATAATATAAAGTGTGACCAACTTCATTACAGCAAGTGATGATTCACATCCTTGTGAGATCAGAATCAGCTCCAGAAAGCTTTGGCACAGTAAAAGGTAAGGCAAGCTTTGGAACATGTGCCGGAAATTCGGCTAACATGCCTTTCATTTATTATTAAATTGACTGATATACTGTACAGGATCTAATGTCTTGTGTCTCAGGTCATATATTCAAAATTTGATAAATACCACTGAAGTGCTTTTTTTTTTTTTTTTTTTTGCAAGGAACAAAAAGGAAACGATATTTCTTCCCCAAAATAAACCCTCCCCTGCCCATCTTTACCTGCACATTAACACTCCAGAAAAGAGATGAGTCTTTGGCTGTGTTCTAAATTTAAATGGACTTTTGGTTCCATTGGACCAGCTAGGAAGATGATTGCCAAAGGGAAGGGCTTTTCACTGAGAATCCCCAGCTACCAGCAAAAACCTCTCTCTCTTGAACTGAACGTGTGCTTACAATACGTGGGACGACAAGACCATGTACTAGGATTCTAAGTTGCAGCCTCAGGGTAGTTTCCACAGTTTGTCCAAGCAAAACACATTAGAAGAACCAAGTTTCAAAGTCACAGAGATGGACTACTGAAGTAAGTTCTGAACCCAAAGAAAATGCTGCAAATACCTAGAAGAGAAAGGAAAAAGGACTTTGACCACTGATATAGGTGAGAACTATTGGAGCAAGCAGGTGTCCAGCAACACCTACAAATAGCAAGAGAAGCACTGAATCGAACTCCAAGCAATGGAACAAGAAACCATCCCTGCAGCATGCTTAGGATATTACCACTGAACCGTTTGTATTGTGCCTGTTTTTTCAGACCCAAACCACAAGCAACTTACTTTAATTCTAATCCCAGTCATTGCCAGAAACTGGGAATAACTAAATGCCATATGGACCTGATGGAAATGAGGCATGAAGATATACATACCATCCACATTCATACAGTGTAAATCATTTGTGTTTCCTAGCACTGTCATCTATGCATTAGATAGGAGGGACTACAGAATAGGGACTTGCATCAATCTCCTAGAGAGAGACCTAATGACATAAGTGCAACAAAATTCAACACCACCTTGTAGAACGTCTCAGACAGGAAGAAGAACTATCAAATGGTTATTTTCTACCAGAGAATGTTTCTGCAAGTAACTTAGTAAAATTCAACAGTATTAAAGGCTGTTGACATATCTACAAGAATCAGCATTGGACACCTTGACAGGAGGAAACCATCAACCAATATGACCATTGTGGTCTCCATACTATACCAAAGCCACCTAAGAGACGTTAAGCAATGCAGATGACACGTAAAAGATTCCCCACAATAATCTTCCTCAAGAAAAAGGATTAGAGATTGGTCAGTAGTTGGTGAGATTTCAGCATCAAGGAATAGTTCATTTAATAAAGGTCCATTCTGAAGAAAGCTGATATGCTCATGTCTTATACAGAGGGTTTTATCTAAAAAGCGAAGAATGGAATGTTTCTTTACTTGATTTACTATCTGGACATAGCCGTATTTCCACAAAGGCAGCTACTTTAATACAGGTCTACAAGGTGAATAGGATTTTCCTCAATACACAACTCTGGCTTTTTTCAAGTTGGAAACACTTGGGACTTACCAGAACACCTGGAAAAGTTGTGGTTGAAATAATCAAGTGGATACAGTGCAATAAGGAAATCTTTCTTCTCCTCTACCACCCCAACAGCATGAGTTTAAGTTCTCTCTGCCAAGGTTGATTGGTACTTCTGGGCATGGGTACCAGTATTGGAACTGTAACCCTAAGACCAAACATTCCCACTCTTGCAGGTTATTTGGCTCCATCTCACATAGAACATATTAACAATTAAGGATGCCTAGGAGTCACCTTGTCTACTACTGTGAGAAGAAATGATCCCTGTCTTTTGTTATATCCATTCACTGTGAAACACTGGCCATAGGACAAACCACATGAATCCAAGACCAAGACTCTGCTAGCTGGTTCCCTATACTTCTAAAATGATGCTCCAGATAACAATTGCCTAAACTCAGTTCTGAATCTGTGGAATATCCTATCTAATTTCTCCATATCCTCTGTCACAGGAATCAGAGACCAAGCACAACGGTATACCTACCTATATTTGGGACAGGTGGTGCGGCTGAGCTAAGGCAGGGGGGGCATGCTCCTTAAAGCTGCTGCATCCCCTGCCACGGAGAAGTGAGAGCCGAGAGGGTCCCATTCCAGGGCCCATTCCAACCTAGCTGTGCCTCTGACCCAAGTACACAGAATTGATCTCTCCACCTATTCCACTCTCAGCTCTGTTGTTCAGCCACCTCAGTCATCAAGCAGTGGAATGCAGAGAGAAACAGATAGTGAGAGAGAGAACGCATGAGGCTGAGCTATGGTTTGTTACTCGTGCTCATAAAACCTTTATTTCCTCCATTCTGCTGCTGCCAAAACCTGGGAG
This sequence comes from Sphenodon punctatus, assembly GCA_003113815.1. Taxonomy (NCBI): domain Eukaryota; kingdom Metazoa; phylum Chordata; class Lepidosauria; order Sphenodontia; family Sphenodontidae; genus Sphenodon; species Sphenodon punctatus. Next base: position 493,244 of record QEPC01002853.1, on the reverse strand, counting down.
GAGATGGGAAGTGGGGACTAAAAGGAGCCAACAGGAATAACCTGCCTTACAGATCTCCCATCCCTGCCTGAAGGATATTGCAACGTGTCGTTGGTTCTCCTGCCACTAACTGTAGTGACAGTGAAAGACAAAGGCACCTTCCCTGGAAGAAAAAAAAAAGCCATGGAAAACATCCTCGGTAACAGACAGCAAATTAATAAATCAGAATTCACAGGTTATAACTATTCTATTTCATCCCATTCATCCCATCACCAATGCCATCGCATTCACAGCTGTCACCAGCTGTCCACATACTCCACATACTCTTGACCTTGTCCACAGCCCATTGACCGCTCTTGCTCTCCTTAATTCCTTTTGCACAATAGGTTGAACATAGATAATAAGTTGAACTATGCAGCAGAGAGCAACCAAATTAGTCCATAAGTTGAAAGGCACAAATAAAAAGAATGTGTTCACTGTAACTTGAGTATTCCATAATAGAAACTTTATCCAGTCCTGAAGGCAACTATGGGTGCAACCACAAGAGCTGTAAAGGGCCTGATCCCCGCATGGCCCCATGGTGGGCAAGCGCAGCTGCCACACTGTGGGACCAGAGCCTGGTGGGCAGGCCACTGTCAGATCTCCCGCCACGACCAGGGCAGGCCGAGTTGCTGGCCACATGAGCGGGCTCCTGGCCCTGCCCTGCCTGCCTGCCTCCCCTGGCCTGACCAAAATGGTCGTGAGGTGGCCACGCACAATGGGCGACAGTACCCATCACTCAAGGCTTTGCCACAGGACTTGCCTCACAGTGGAGCAGAAGGGACCCAGGCATATGAGCTACCATGCCTTGGATGGCCTTCATTTTGGGTAAGGCTGTTACACGATGCATCTTTGGCCTTTTCCCATCACATGGTATGGCTTTCCAGAGTGGGATAAGTCTGCCCAAGGCATGATAGCCTGCCCAAGGTGTCTCATGTGGCTGCAACCTATGTTAAAAAATGTCATATTTCTTTATTAGATTAAAATTAATTTCTTTTGCCACACTCTGTGGTTTTTAAACAGCAGTGTTGGAAAATGCATCTGTGGATCTCTTGAACAAACAAGCAATTGACTTTAAGAGAAGCATTACTCCATGCTTCTCTAGTGCACTTTCTTGTTTTAAATTCAGGCCTAATCCTTAGGGGTGGCACACCGGGGAGGATACCGGATTTACCGGTATTGGATCTCCCTGGTACCGAATTTACCGGTATCAGTATACCGGATTTTTAACATTGGCCACGTTACTGGATTTTTTACATTGTGGCTATTATTGTGGCTATTGACTTCAATGGCCACAATGTAAAAATCCAGTAAAGTGGCCAATATCGGATTTATTGGATTAAGCCGGTACACCCAAATACCGGCAATATCGGTTCTTGGGAGAACCAGAATTCCCACCCCTACTAATCCTACATCTATGACTGTTTTTACATGGGTGGCACCACCCACTGCTCAGTGTTCGGGCGGGTGTGCGGTGCATGGACCATTTGTGGAAATGACCAGTGGTGGGTGGGGGGGATGGGTGTTCACGTGGTGTTGGTCTGTGTGGACACCACGGGCGATGGGTGGGTGTGCATGCGTGCGCGCTCCCGTGAAACACCCATCTCCACCCACAGAACCCTCTAGAAAACTGGAGGAGGCCCCATGGGTGGAGGTGGGTGTGTTTCCGTGTAAAAACAGACACGCACACACCTCCATCCACCTCGCCAGAACGCCCAAACACCCACCCACCCCTGTCTGTGTAAAAACAGCCCATGAGTAAGAACACTCATGGTGCCCAGTTCAGCTAACAACCCATGAGAATACTTGTGGAGTAAGATAGCACGTGGTATCAGTAAACGTGGTAGAATCTGGGCTTGTAAAGGTTTGCTGGAATTGCCCTTTAGGACTGTGTATGCTCAGAACAAAGTTTAAAAAACAAAACAAAACTTTAAGTTCAACATAGTGAATACAAGACGCTGATGGGTTTGTTTTTTTTACCGTGAATTAGTATACTGAGACAAATTGAGGTGCTACACAGTCTCCCCCTTTCTTCTGTCCCCCTCCCCCAGGCTTAGTATTCACTGCATGCACTACTTTGTCTTCACTACAATTTTTCCTCAGTACTACCTCAGATTTTGTAGAATTGTACTCTTTTTTGAGATGATTTTTCTGAGCTTCTAGGGGAACTTGTAGGGGAAAGAACATCTTAGTCATCAGCACAATATTATGCATACATATGATATTGCATAATAAAAAATAAACTTGGTAGATTGAAACCTCAAATGCAAGCATTGTGAACATAGGAGGTCCAGCAGAAAGTGGCTCATATGCAGAAATTAAATGGCCACTGCAGTAAAAACAAAAATTAAAAATTCCAATCATACAAAGAAAGTTAGAAGAAAGAGTTAGGAGGAGAGTAGATGCCACCAACAATACATAAATACCTGCCCACTGAAATAAGAATATGCTGATTACTTGTTGCATTTATAAAACATAATTATAATGAGACTGCTTGTGTACATTAATTATGGTAGTGTCTGCAAACCCCTGACATGAAGGAGGGCTCCACATTAGTAGGTACTGTAGAGACGCATAATGATTGGCCCTAAGAACCTACAATCTAAATATAACATAGGTGGATAGAACAAGGAGACAGAGGGAGCTAGAGGTTTGCGGCCCATCGTGCATCTGATGGTGCCCATTCAAAAATGTTAGATCCAGTACGGGTTGGCTGCTGCAATTCCTTCCTGAACCCACTGGGCTTGGGCTAAGCCAGGCTCACTTGCAAGTTTGGTACCACCCCTTGTGGAGTGTTGCAACATAAAGTGCAAAGTCAGCACCCTGCCCCTTTCAGCATAGTCCTACTCCTGCCTCTTTTTGCAATGTCTAGGTGTTTTCAGACAGACGTGAGGCTGCCCAACTGCGGGGCTGCTCCAGGGGTGCACTCCCACATCCGCCTACTCCCAGCCCCATCGGGGTCTGTATCAGACAGACCCGGTGGGTTTCCTGGCCCATGGTCTGCCCGCACCACACACCCCACACACCGTAGAGTTGCAGGCTAGAGCGTCCACAATGCTATGGTGTTACTCGGGGCATCGGCCGGTTGGAAGCGAGCAGCAGCATGGGTCTATGTATTAGATGGACCACTGCTTCACTTCAAGTTGATGCCCTGGGCTTGGCCAGCCTGCTCCACCGAGGGATGTTCCACAGCCTGCTCTGCCTGCACATCTGGAGGGGCACCTTAAGACGGACAGGCCATCCAGGGGTGAAGCGGGCTGATGCAGATTGAGCCCCAGAATTGTCCAGGCTCTTAGACTTGAGGATGTGCCCAGTGCAGTTAGACTTGCGCCTACTTGGGCCAGAATTTCTAGCCTGAGCAGGGTTCTAAGGGAAGTGGGAGGGAACAATGAGACAGTACTGTTTTAGCATGGCTGTCAATGGTCCCTGCATATCAACAGCCTAATCATTATTAGCACTCTGGCAAAAGAAAGTTTAAAGGAGGTATTTATTCATAAACTATCATAATTCCAAGATTACTAATTAAAAGACACTGTTGCTGCTCTGAACTTGACCTGATAAAAATAACAGGTTCATAGATAGAAATTCTAATTCTTCAGCACTTCTAATACTATTTTACAAGTACTAGTATTAGAAAGAATTCACCATCCATCAGTTAGAAAGACCTGATAAAAATGGAACAGAGACCAAATGAAAATGTAAAGATATAATTGAGAAAAAAAGTGTTGTTTTTTTTTAAAAAAAGCAAAGAAGGAAAGAAGACACCGTTAGAATAGTTAATTATGTACAATATTTGAAGGTCTGCACAGATCTGCTCTGCAGTGCTCACTCTTGCTTAGAGACGATTCAGAGGGGACATGATAGAGGTTTATAAAATTGTGAGTGGTGTGGAATGAGTAGATAGGGAACGGTTATTTACCCTCTCAAACAGTACTAGAACTAGGGGACACTCCATGAAACTAGCTGCCAGCAGATTTAAAACAAATAAAAGGAAGTACTTTTTCACTCAACGCATAATTAACTTATTGAATTTGTTGCCAGAGGACGTTGTCAGGGCCAGTAGTGTAGCTGGGTTTTAAAAAAGGACTGGACAAGTTCTTAAGAGAGTAGGTCCATTAATGGCTATTAACTAAGTAGCTTACGGGATGAACTTCTTACTTTTGGGAGCTGGGACTGAACAACAGGGAATGGATTGCCCCTTTGTGGCTGTTGATTCTTCTCCCATGTGATTGAGATTGGCCACTGTCTGAGGACAGGATACTGGGCTTGATGGACCATTGGTCTGACTCAGTACGGCGCTTCTTATGTTCTTATGGTCTTACAATATTGAACCCCACGGTGATGTACTGTGTTCTAAATTTCAGGCCTTCCTTACAGTGTTTAATGACTTCTGAACTTCATTCATTTCTCTTAAGCACTGGTTAATTTGTGAATACTCTAACTTTTATGGGAGATCCTGAGCAGAATCACACAATGCCATAGCTATGGCTACAGGGTTATTTTTTTTTTAAGAAAAAAATTGTTACATTGTAATTCAAATAGATTAAAAAAATAATTGTCATGGTTTTTTTCACCTGGTAAATATTTTAACAAGAGATCAAATAAGATAAAATTAAATTGCCTTTATCTTTAAAGCACTTAAAGAAGGGAAGAAGAACAGGAGCTGTTGCAGAGGCAAAGAGCAACCCACAATCCCTTTGTAGGTTCAGTTAATCCCTGAATTCTTCACAAACGTTGTGAGATTTAGGATCTGATCCAAACTCCATTGAAGTCAATGGGAACCTTTCCATTAAGGTCATTGGGGTTTGGGTCCAGCCCTCGCAGGTGTGAGCTCTCATTTCTTTAATAAAGGTAACCATCACCCACCATTTAAAAAGGAGGAACCTCTACATTTTCCACCGCTGAGTTTCTTGCTGCTGAGGCCTGTCTCCCCCCGTATACATGAGGAAATTTCTATTTGTCTTAGATTCTGTAAACACAAAATGTAAGGTCCTTTTAATGTACAAAATCTATACTTGAATTGTTCCTTTTAATGTTTTATAGGCTCACTGAAATATTCCAATATCTGTAAGGTGCATATATGTATGTATGCACGTCTATATGTGAATCATTTCAGATCAGGAAGAGAAGAGGGTGAGGCAATAAAATTATGTACAGTACATGTAGGAACTGGCATTGTATGGTTGTAGTAATTCAGATGACAAGCTGCATTATTAAAAACGAAAAAGAGGATGCCGAATGGCTGATGAAAAATTCCAGCTGTTCAGGGCTAGCAGAGCTAAGTAGGTTGGGATTCATCAGTCACATTACTTGCCCTCATGCCCATGAGAGAGCAAAAAACTTGGCAGGCACGCTACAGATTGGAGAAGCCTTCTGAAATGTGTGGCTGTAAGTAGGACTGCAGCTGCTACCACTGAAGTATCATTGCCTCTCTCTGCAAAATCTCTGAAACCAACTGCTATATCTTTTCAATTTTTAAAGAACACACTAAAAAGGAGGTGTTACTTTGCATATTTCTTTGCTTTAAAATATGTCCGAGTTTAGTCGTCCAAAAGAGGATAAAATATATTTGATAGAAGTAAGGGGAGGAAGCACTGTCAGGAATTCTAGAACCTTGAACTGGTTCACCACCTTCTCTCTATGTGACCATGAATGAGTCACTTAAGTCTCTCTGACTCTGTAAAATGGGACTAAAAATACCTACCTCACAGGGGTGTTGTGAGGCTTTATTCATAATTTTTTGTAAAGTGCTTTGAGATCCTTGGATGGAAGGTACTATAAAAGGCTAATGATATTATTTATGACCGTCATAATTCCTTTTGATACGTGTAGTAACACAGGTAGCCGAAGGTCCTTGACACTGGAAAATATACCCCCCCAAAATAACCATTATAAATGTACCAATCTTGTCAAATGTTATTTCACACAGGATATGTAAATAGCAATTTCAAGGTCACAGTCAGCTGAGTAGTTATAGTTGCATTACTTGCCCTCACATAGGGCTAAATTGGGCTAATAACAGAGCAGTTGCAGCAGATCACAAAGATCCCAGGTTAGCTCATAAGTACTGTCGGTTTGCACACACACAAGGTTTGCACACACACAATGTGCACGTGCAGGGTGCCCCCAGGAAAGTCTCTCTACTTCCTGACTGTTGTACCACCCAGGAGAGGAAGACGTGGGGCTGAAGTGGCTGCTGCAGTGGTGGTACACTTGGGGGGCAGAAGGACTTTCCCAGGGGTACCCTGCATGCACGGTTTTGGTCCGCACATGGAGATCTTCAATTGGGGCCTTAGTGAGCAAGACACCCAAAGAGACTGACTTAGGCCGTGTAAATGGCCGGCCGTGGGGGGGGGGGGTCCGCTTAGTGTTCGTCTGTGTGAACACCAAGCTGGATGGGTGGGGGCACATGCACACATTGGAGTCCATTGCTCCGTGGGTGGGTGGAGATGTGTGTTGCACGGGAGCACCTACACCCACCGCCACCGGTGTTCACACAGATGCCTCCACCCATCTCCAACCAGCAAAACTGGGTGAAGGCATCTCATGTGAAAAGGGTCTATGTTGCAGGGCTGCAGTGTCGCCCTGTGGGTGCCCTGTAACATGTATAATAAAATGTAACACCCATTTTATCCGTGTTAGAGTGTCTGTATGAAAAGGGCCTATATCTCTGCGTGTGTCTGCCGGCAAACCCACGCCGGGCCGGGGCTTTCAGACCGGCTGAACCCCGCGCATATTTTGACTTGTGCATTCCCTCCCGCAAGCAAAGTATGCGTGGGGGGAGGGAGGTGTGAAAGTGGTCACTAGCTGGGAGCCCAGATAAATAGTTAAATTTTGTCCAACTGGCCACCAATAGGTAGACAGACAGCGCTTAGGTAGGGCTATGTTGTGATTTAAAGGCAGTTACCATAGTAAGAAGGGAAGATACACAGACATTCCAGAAAAACCAGAACTGGGAGCATAACCTGCAACCCATCTTTAAATGGCACAGCAGTTTGTCAAATATGTTGTACAATAAGAAAATCAATGAAAACAAGCACATTTAATACATCTTTAAAAAATGATTCCAACTTATTTTTCAGACTTTCAAACACAACATTTCAGTATTTTTTCCACAAAACTTTAAATGTCGACAGCAACTTTTTTCAGCAACAATAATGTAATAAACCCCCCAAAACTGGGAGGAGTGGTGTGTTCGTAACCAAATTTTAGCAGCCAGACTATAGGTGAAGGAGGATAATAGCTCCTGAAGAATCATATGAACTAAAACACACCATGCTAATTGGGGGCTTGAACCCGAGCAATCTGGCCTGCTCCAGGAGAGCCTTTAAGCATCTGCTCTAAGTGGTCTCCAGGCTAAGCATATAAGCCTTGAATGGACAGTATAACTCTTGAAAGAGAGAGTACATTACTTTTGTCTGATAGAACTGTTAGCTTGTGGTCTTCAAGCTAGGTATATAGGTAAGTGCTCTGCTGAACAAACTCGGAGTGCTCTGCAGCTTACCGGACTGAACTCTTCGCCAAATAACAATGATACGTTTATAACCTTTCCCCTACCCCCAAAAAGAAAATAATGTTTCTACATAGAGATAATTAATAAATATTTCTCTACAAATGTAGTTGCCTTTTTAAAAAAAGAAGTAGAGTAGACAATGAAAGGGAAAATATTAAGAGGAGGGATAAATCTTGGGCCCTTTTTACACAGGCTGCAGCTGCAGGGGCTGTGGGGGGGCAGTGTACATGGGCGCACACTGATCCCCCCCCCCCAATTGTTCCATGCGTGGGCAATGGGTGGAGGTGGGTGGGCATGCACGCTTTATGGGAGTGCTTCACCTGCTTCTTTCATCAAAGTTTCACAATGTACACTTTCTTCTCCACCAGCACTGTTTCCCCCCCCGCCCCCTTTTTAGCATTATACAGACAGGAGAGCTGAAATGGATTAAACCAAACAGAATAAACAATATTAGAATCACAGCTTTCCCTCACCTTCACCAGTACTCTAAAAGGAATTTATACGGCCCTTTTCACGCGAGACACCTCCATGCAGTTTCGCTGCGCACTACACCCATCACCCACGCATGGAGCAATGGGTTCCAATGCCCAATGCTCTGTGGGTGGAGGTGGGTGTGCACCCATGGGAATGGGCGTACACCTACTGCAGCCACCCACCCATCCCTCACCCACCGTGGTCTGTTTAAAAATGGCCTATTTAAAAATGGCCTAGAGGTGTTTTCAGGCATGACGCTAACCCCAGTTTAACCACACTTTAACTACACTTGAACATTTCTTATGCATGTTGCAGGGCCAAATAGGGCACCAATACAGCCCTACAACATGCATAAGAAACGTTAAACTGGGGTTAGTGTCATGTCTGAAAACACCCTATCTCTTCACTCATTCAGTATGTGATTCATATCTTGGTTTTTCACTATCATACAGGCAAAGTGCTACATTTTCTTCCTCTCATAGGAAAAAAATATAATTTTACATACCCCTCATAGGAAAAAAATATATATTTTTTTCAAACTACAAAATTCGGAGCTTCACAAGGTCATATAGAGTGCACTCACTGTATATGTGACCAGTACTAATAGATATAAATGAAAATAATATATTGTTGATTGTGCTGTTCAACACAGCTTTTAGGATGGGGTAAATTATAGCCCTGTAATTGTTTCTCCTATTTGATTTTTTTATCAGACAAAGTTGTATAAGAAAGCAGAGGTTCTACTGAGTATTTTTTTCCATGGGCACTTAGCATTCATTTTTATTATGATTATGGCCGTTGATACATGGAAGGCGGTGGGTGGGTGGGGTGTTTTGCCACGGTGGGTGGCGGTGGGGCTGTGCATGGACATACACCCACCTGCACCCATGGAGCCTCCTCGGCTTTACTGGAGGTCTCCGTGGGTGTAGATGGGTGTGGGGTGGGTAGAGGTGGGTGTGCAGCGGGAGTACACACACACAAACACCCACCGCCTGTGGTGTTTACACAGGTGCACACCCACCGCACACACATCCCCCCACCCACTGCCAGCTATGTACACTGACATCTCCCCCTGCCACACACCCGCCCAAACACCGAGCGGCCCGGGGGGCGGTCCATGTAAAAACGGCCTATGATTATTATTATTAATTACTATTATTATTTAGCGCTGTACAATCTGGCACTGCACTGTACAATCAATAGTTATAGAGGTTCCTACCCCAGGGGGCTTACAATATGAGAGAGACAAGGTCCCTTTTTTAAGTGGATGGCGATGGGTGGGGGGATGAATTTACGGCCATGGTGGGTGCACACCCATCTCCACCCATGTAGCATCAGGCATTGGATCCCATTGCTCCGTGGCTGGGTGATGGTTGGCGATGGGTGGAGGTGAATGTAGTGCGGGAGTATGCACGCACCCCCACCCATCCCCCTGCGGCATTCACATGGGCACCTCCACCCAAATCCACGCAGTGAAACTGCGCGGAGATGGGTGGGGGCATCTCGTGTGAAAAGGGGGAGACACAGGAGAAGGGAACGTCAGGAGAGACAGGAATACATTTATGACATTGAACTAATATTTACAGTAATGAATTTGAAAAGCCCACTTTAGAATGACACTCCGAGTTTTAAAAGTGTTTGATTTTTGCAACATAATGAATAAATGTCCAGTAATTTTTACCTGTATACTTTTATTCAAACACATAAAACAAAAAGTTTTAAATAGGTAGCTGAAATATAACCAGAGGTCTTGTAATGCAAAACCAATTTATGAAGCACCCCGTACTAAATAAACCCATGACTGACAATAAAAATAGAACCCGTCATCAACTGTGTCAGTTATCAGTTGTACATAATGCACACATTTGTGCTGGCTAATAATCCACCATGTTAAATTTGCCAATATAGGGACCAATCATAGGTGCGTACACAAGTAGTATATGTGCACCAAATGCACACCGTATACACACCAAGCACAGAATGTGCACACACCACATGCACACTATGCATATTGCATGTATATCATGCACACCATGTGTGCATGGTGTGCACCTGATGTATGCAGTTTCTGCGACTGGTACACATGTGTACACTGCATGCAGTATGTGCATGTGGTGTGTGCACGCACCTTTGAGTGGCCCCATACACTGCACAGCACATTATTCTAGGATCTTTGCTCATTTTTTCTTTTCTAGACGCAAGCTAGTCATTTGTGTTTTATCTTTTGTTGCTTAACTATAGCCTCCCATCATCCCGGGATCCCTAACCACTGTGTAGAATGAACACTATCTTGTGGCTGGAATATTGTATTTCTTTTTGTTGAGCTTTGTATTTACAATTCTGATTTGTTCTATTGTCCAGTGACATCAATTGTTTTATCCCAAAAGTGTGCATACCAGTAAATGTTGGTATATTTAAAAACCTCTTGCTACCTGAAATGTCCCTGTTTCTGTATCTTGTTTAGTTCAAGACATAAAGGTTACAGCTTAGCAATTGTTATATTATGTAGTCGCTTGTTCCAAGTTATGTCTTAAACTGATAGGGCCGTTTCTCATCTGGTGTAAATCAGTGTAGCTCAATCGATCTCTACTGGTTCACACAAGGTAAGGAGCTGGCCCATTACGTCATTCTAATTTCTACACTGGGAAGTTCTTTCTTCAGTAAAATAAATAAATAAATACATTGGTGTTTTCCTGATACATAAGTGCTTGCAGAATTTTTTTGAAATGTTGTGGGAGTAACTGAGAGGCAACATGCCAGATATCTTTTAGTAGTAGTAGTAGTATTTAATGGGTTGGCTTTCGCCATACTCCATACAAGCTATCTTTAGTAGTTAACAGCTAACACTAAGCTAATTGTTTACCAACTTATACGACAGTGACACAAATTAATTTTTGAGTTACTGTATGTATTATCAGAAGTTATTGTAGGTTTTACACATTGACTCCACCTGTCTATTACCCAGTAGTAATTGAACCAAATTGAGTAAAAGAGTTACTGCATGTCATCTTGTGGTGTGACATCCAGGGTAGTAAGCCATCTCACAAATTGCCAAGTGTGGTCCTTGTAAAAAATGGACGCACTGACATGGAGCACTGACATAGCATTTATGTACGACATTCTAAATTGGGGATAGCATATCTACTAGCATTTATTGTATACATACACTTACTTTTATCTCCCTTGTATGTAATGATTAACTAATGACTTTTTATATGTTCATAGTTTGCAATAGCTATGTACATACCAGTGCACTAACTTAAACAACTTGTACCTCTGTGTACTTTTAAATTATTTTATATATGGCATCATTGGTTCGCACGTATATGAGAGTCACTTCTCTTTCAGCATACATGCATTCATCAATAAAAGAACAGATCCAGGAGTGCTAACTCCTTTTCCAGCTACTGTATTTGGAAAGATGGGAGGAAGGGTAGTTCAAGGAACCTAAACAAATATAATAGTATGATACAATTATTATAAACCCCCATAAAACAGTAAACAAGACAGAGGAAGGATGAATATAAGAATTTCTGCCTTAATATTTTAGGAATAGTGCTAATGAGTAAATTTGTTAAAAAAATAAATAAATGTCTTTTACTACCAGCATTAGCAGTTTATTTTAAGATTAGTGAAGGAAATTAATGGTGCATAGAGAAGATATAAAAATGCCCTTATGTTGTCTAGGGCAATCCATTTTCTTAATTCCAGCAGTTTAAACCTAACAGCACATAGGTCTCTTAGTGTTTCAGAGCTACTGTATGATAAAGAGTATTTGACATGCAGTTTGTTTGCTGTCCATGCTATTGCAACAACAAGTTCCAATTCTAGCCACTTTTTCTTTTCTTTTTTTCTTTCTTTCTTTCTTTTTGTTTCTTTCTTTCTTTTTCTATGCAGAAGACCATCAAATGAATTGTCACAATACTCGAATAATGCAAGACACAGAGAAAGACGATAACAATAATGATGAGTATGATAATTACGATGAACTGGTGGCCAAGTCATTGTTAAATCTTGGCAAAATTGCAGAGGATGCAGCATACAGAGCCAGGACAGAATCAGAAATGAACAGCAATACATCTAATAGCCTGGAAGATGACAGTGACAAAAATGAAAATATTGGTCGAAAAAGTGAGCTAAGTTTAGATTTAGACAGTGATGTGGTTAGGGAAACAGTGGACTCACTTAAATTATTAGCACAAGGACATGGTGTAGTGCTTTCAGAAAACAATAATGATAGAAATTATGCAGACAATATTTCACAGCAAGACAACAGGAATATGAATTTTGTAACACTAGGGAAGCCCACGAACAATGGACTTATGGAAAAAATGGTGGAAGAGAGTTATGAAGAAGTGTGTCTCAGTAGTTTGGAATGTTTAAGAAACCAGTGTTTTGATTTGGCTAGGAAACTCAGTGAGACAAACTCACAGGAAAGAAATCAGCAGCAAAACATGAATGCTCGTCAACATGTCAGGCAAGAAGATGACTTCCAAGGAAGAACACCAGATCGGAATTACTCTGACATGATGAACTTAATGAGGCTTGAAGAACAGTTGAGCCCCAGATCTAGAACTTTTTCCAGTTGTGCAAAGGAGGATGGGTGTCATGAAAGAGATGATGATACCACCTCCATTACTTCAGACAGGTCTGAAGAAGTGTTTGATATGACAAAAGGTAACTTAACTCTACTTGAGAAAGCCATTGCTTTGGAAACGGAAAGAGCAAAAGCCATGAGAGAAAAAATGGCAATGGAATCTGGAAGGAGGGATAATATAAGATCCTTTGAGGAGCAGCCCCCAAGACATCATCTTTCTGGGGATGACAGGAAGCCTAAATCCAGTGACGGCCATGTCAAAAAGCCATATTATGGTAAAGGTAATATTTCTATCTACTGTATGTTGTGTCATGAAAAAGTGTAAGCTCGTGTGATAACAAGCAATGCCTAGAATTCTAAAGTGAGGTAATTAATTTAATAAAACAATATCATCTAATGTATTTTACTATGACATTATTCTGAAACAACATGTTATGAGTACATATTTTAGGGGCTACTAAAACAAGTCATCCTACAGTGTTAGAAACCATGACAGTATTTCAGTGTGATATCATTGGCTAAATTAGACAACTGTAAATTTTGGAGGCAACAAAAACAAATAAGAGATCATGTTGAAAGAGGCAAAGATTATACTAAAGTGTTTGATACATTTAGTATTAATTATGATTTAAAGAATGAAGGTAAACAATACTATATTGAATGGTGAGGTTTTATGTAGCGGTTAGTCAATCAGTTATGAAGAGCATATTTTACAGATTGGATTGGGTAGGTGGCATCATGATTTATAAAATTATCATCAAATGACAGTTATTGATGAAGCCTTTCCCATCTAAAATGAAGAGTTGCCTGATAGGAATTGAACAGTATCAGAATGACCGATACCATAAGATAGGGGCAGTGACTGCACATTAATTATCTTAAGATAGTACGGTAATGGAAACCATTTGCTATGCAAGGCATGGTGTGGCCAGGGCTGAGATCAATAGCAATTTCTTTCTTATATGCATTCCAGTTCACTGGTTTCATTCCATGGTGGAAACAGTTAAGGTACTGCCTTAACTATAATTCAATATACGAGGGGAGAAAAAAAACCCAACCCTCCATAAAAGGTTACTTTTAAAATGCGTTTTAATTTAGGGAATTATTTTAGCAATTACATGCGCGCGCGCGCTTGTAAGGAGTCCACATATCTAAGAACACTCTTGTAAAACCGTCGGTGTCTCCTGAGAGCTGCTGGGCACATTCAGTTTCCACTGACTTTATAAAAGAGTAGTCGGCACTCCATTACTGAAGAGGTGCTAAAGACTTTGCTAGATAGGGGCCTTGCTGTGTTTCTTATAATGCTCGATCTAATCTCTCCAATTAAAACTGTGTTTTTAAATTATAAACTCTTTTTATAGGGTGATAACATACCTAAGATAAAAGTTGGCATACATCATCACAGCTCAGGAGATTATTTATTTATGTGTAAATTTTGGAGAAAAGAAAAGGCCCAAACCCTCATAAGTTAAATAACCAACGTGGAAGCTGACAGTTAGATTCTTTCAAGCATTTTAGTTTGTTTGCTTTATTGAACAAGTATGTTGTTTATATATATATGTAGATGAACTAGTAACTTTGGCTATTTGGGAAGAAATTTAGCTTTTTGCTTAAACAATTTTGGCATAGCCATAAATATTGTGGTGATAAGTTAAAAAAAAGAGCAAGTGTATATTTATGTACACTCTTTTTGTATGCACTTAAAACAAAACAAAACAAAACCACATTGCAAACTTGTGCTGATATTCCAAAGCCCTTAAAAATGATAGTATTTTCACATTTGCCACCCCATAAATGCTTAGAACATATATCTACAGACTTTTTTAAAAGTGTTCTGACAATCACAAACATTTTGATTTCATATTCAACCAAGGCTTGAAGATTTGGATCAGGAAACTGTGGTTAGGCCCCTTCTGTTTTTAATAATAGTAGAGAGAGAGAGAAAATATTGTTCCCTTCTTGATCTACAGAAGATTTACAGAACCACAGTGCTGCAGTGATTGAGAGGAGAGAATGAATGAAAGGGTCGTAGTTTTGTATATCATTCATTATCACATCAGAAATGACAGCCCAAACAGTCTAGAAAACATATGAAAATCAAAAAGATGTAGAATTTATTTGTTAGGGCTGCGAATCACCAACCACTTACTCTGGAGTAGTCGGGCTTTAATGGGACTACCCTGGAGTAAGTGATTGGTTGACCGTAGCATAGGTGCACAGCGCATGACAAACTTAAATTTGTAGAGTGTAAAATAAACACATACACTTTATAGAGACTAACAACTTCCATTTTTTCTTTGCAGTTTTCCCTTTTGTCTTCCTTTTCCTCTGCCTTTCTTTTCAAGCTTTTCTCTTTTCTCCGTATTTTTCTCTTTATTTTTTGTTTCAGACTTCTTCTGTTCTGCTTCTTCCCCACCTTCCTTCTCCTGTCTTATTCTTTCTCCCCTTTTAATGGGTATTTTCAAATGTGACACTACCACAGGTGGCCATGCTAACTCTGGCATGACCACCCATGGTGGTGTCATGTCTGCTCCCACCCCGCCAGATGTTTGCTTTGGGCGGCGGGAGCAGAGTACTTCCTGGACTGTTGCATGGTAATTCTGAGTTGTGTGCTGGGCTCCCTGTCAGCACACATCCCAGAGTTAGCCATGCCACGGTGCGGGCAGCCCCGCACCGTGGTAGAATGGGCCATCACATCTGATGGCCCATTCTACCTAACTCCAGCCAGTGGCTAGAGCAGTTCCGGGAGGACGCAGTAGCCTCATAGGCCACTGCACCTGCCCATCAGGGAGGAGGAGGGGCTGCACTGAGTAGTGCGGGGGGGGGGGGCAGGGCCATGCAGACCCACATCCGCACATCCCTTGCCCTCTCCCAGTCCCCAGTCCCAGTCACTGGCACATTTGTTCAGTGACTGGGACTGATCCTGCCTGTGCTGAGGGCTCTCACCACAGGCATGATCAATGTGTGACGGCTCTAAGAACCGTCACGTATAAAAATACCCTAAGTGTGCGGGGTGGGCAGTGGCACAGGGAATGGTGGAGAGGGAACCCTAATCACAGAGCCTCCCCTGTCATTGCTGTTTGCCTTGCCCTACTACTGGCCCATCACCATAACTAGAGGAGCCAATGTGAGGAGCCAGCAGCAGTACAAGGCAGGCAGAAATTGCACTGAAAGCATAGAAGTATACTTGGGGCTTCCTCTCCACTGTGCATGTCTGTGTAGCCCTGACTCCACCGCTCACACAGCTGAGGACTGAGGGAGTAAGACTGAGTCCTGGCATCTTTGGCCAAGGTGGTAGAATAGCTGGCATGCAAAACTGGAAGGGTGGTAGACCATCCAAAGCGGTAGATCTGGCAGGCCTGAACAAAGGTTCTCCAAGGTGATAAGTGACACAGTTGAAAGAAAATATTCTCATGGCCTTTGGCATGTAAAAAGGAATGTGTTTCTTTTCATGAGCTTTGCTATCAGAGATCCCTGAAGTCAACAAGAATGGGATGCCAAAACAAGTTTGTTTTTTCTTTCTTTTTGCCATTTCAAAACACCTTGGGAGTCTTTCTTTTACGATCTATAGGCCTGGTCTGGAAGATTTTGCTCACAAAAACTTCCACTGTGATCGTTTTTAGACAGGAGAACTTTCACCCACAGCTTTAAAATGTGGTTCGTGGAAACCCCCGCAGGGGCAGCGGGGGGGGAGCAATCAGATGCTCTTCGCTGGACTGGAGTTTGCCCAGGCGCCATTGGAAACAGCGGTGCCAGGTGACTCCCAGAAGTTTAGAGATGTGGACTAGGTAAGACCTCGATTATCGGGGACTTACGTCGTTCATGTCTCAAAACATCTGGGAGTCACCCAGCTCTGCTGTTTCTGACGATGCCCAGGTTACTTCCAGTCCTGGGAGGAGCATCTGATTTCCTTCTCCCCACCACGGGGGTTTCCCCAAACTGCATTTTAAAGCAGTGGGAGAATAATGAACTGGCAACAGGGCAGGTAAAATCTTATGCAACTTTTTGAAAATGTAAAATAAATGCACAGCTTATCTTCTGACTTGCTAGACCCCGAAGTCTCTCTTGTAGCTGATATATATGTGTGTGTGTGTGTTCTAATTATTTTAATTATGTAAATACTAGCATTGCAATATAAAAAGGTCCAGATCTTCAACTAATGCAAATCAGCATGCTTCCACTGATTTGACTGGAGTTACACCAATACACACCAGCTAATGTTTTGCTCCAAAAAGCTCTAGGGAAGCCACTGGGTCAGTTGCCTCTATTTAATTGTCCTGCAGTACTTTTATATTTATATTACTGTTATTTTATGTATTTCTGTTTGTTCCTTTATTTAACACTGTTTACACCTTTCAAAATAATTTATGAAAAGAGGGGTACAACATTGTGTGTGTGCAAAAAGAGTGGGGTTAGTGGTTAAGTGGTTTTAAAGCACAGGCTCCTGTGGCCAAGTTCTAATCCCGGCTCTGACGCGGACTCCTTCTGTGGATTTGGGTTTAATCTCTTATGCTCGCTCCCTCAGTTTCCAAATGTATAAACTGGGGATAATAGTACTAACCTTCAAAAATGATCTGTTGTAACACTTGCATGGTTGTAAAGAGTTGAAATTCTATATCTGGGTATATTCATTCAATATTGTAAAAAAAACAAAACAATAGTGTGTTACAGCTGACATTCACAATAATGAAAGTATATTAATAATTACAAATGTGCTTACAAAAACCAAGTTTTAAGCATGATCTAAGAAAAAATTAAGAAAGTGAATTCACCTAGGAAAACATGCATGATGTGGTAGGGAGTTCCACAAAAGCCAAGTGAGATAAACAAGGGTTTTGAGTTTAGACTGCACAATTATCTGAGCGATCAGTCTGTAACTGAATGTAATCTCCAGTTTGCATGTACATTTTAGCGACTAGAAATGGATTGTAGCAGAAGCTCTCCAGGCATTAGTGGGCTACGTTGATAATAATGGCATTCAACACACTAAAGGTAGTATTGCATTTATGAACTGAAATCTTGAAGCAAAGGAATAACAAGAGCATCATAAGTTACATAATGTTGAAAGAACAGGTTGGTGACCACAGTCAGGATGGGTTGAAGGATCAGAATGGTCAAGAATTGTTGACTTTAGCCATTAACTTTGTAGGAGCCAGAAACCTAGAGTCAGGGTAGCATGAACTTTTGTTTTGTTTGATAAACAGATCTAGCTTTCAAAATGTCACAACTGTGTAAAAAATGATGTGGTGTAGCCAATATAACAAGCTGAACTGAAAGTGAAGGGATGTTACTTTATCACTTAGCGAGAGGAAAAAAGATGAAGTAGTATGTGATTAAGTTTTAGTTTAGGAACATTTCACCAGCAATGTTGGCAGAAAACATTAGTTAGACAAAAATCTACTCAGACTCTTTGAATAACTTTTATGCAAAGAAACGAGCAACATCATAAAAGACTTTTACCTTTTAAAGTTATGAATATTCACACATTATAGATATATTAATGTAATGGGCGAAAAGCAACTGATTGTTACAGTAATTACTAATTGGATATTTGCTGCAACCATCTTAGTTCATTGGACAGAAAAATACTTCGAGTTCCACTATTTCATAAGGAATTTAGAGAAAAGTTTAATTTAGTTACAGTGCTTTTGAAAAAGGATTTATTTGTGATGAATCGCTGAATGAGTATGCTAAGGAGCTACATCTGCTATCCTCAAGAGACTGAGCTCTTTGACAGCATGTTTGCAGACCTAATACATCAGGCAAATAGCACCCAAAAGAAGGAGAAAAACAGCTAAACAGTTTTCATTTGACCTCATATCCTTTAGCTGATGTTTGCTAGCATAGCATTGATTGACAGTCATGTGGTTTGTTATAAGAAGGTCACTGCGCAGTCACTATGAATGGCTATATTACTGTGATCATAAGAGCCTACAGTGTAAGAAGAAGAAAACAAAGGAGAAAGGTGACAAAAATGTGTAAAGTAGCAGGGGTTTTGTTTTTTTCTGTCTGGTTTTCTGAAGAACATTTGCCAAAGTGTAATTTGCATCATTAAATGAACCTTCATACAGAAAGTTGGAAAACATCATTCACGTGACACATTTGTTGTAAATTATAGATCCCTCAAGAACAGAAAAGAAAGAGAGCAAATGTCCTACCCCTGGGTGTGATGGAACTGGCCATGTAACGGGGCTTTACCCCCATCACCGCAGTTTGTCAGGATGCCCACACAAAGATAGGGTCCCTCCAGAAAGTAAGTCCACATTGTTTCATGGAGAATGGGGATAAAACTCCAAAGATTTTTCTAGCATGCTTTTAAAAACTTTTCTTTTTCCCATTTTTCCAGTATGGTATGTCTGAACTTAGCAACCTGTTCTGTATAGTTTGATTTTTCTTTATTTTATTCCATCATTTTCACATTCTATATTAACTTTTAAGCTTAAAAGGAACAACTTTTAAAGCTGTCTTCTTTGATTTTTTTGTAATCTATGGGGATTTTTTTTAAGCAGATGCCTTCAAGCTATGGGGAAATGATTGTCTAGAATAACCGCACTACCTTTTATACTGTGTGCTGCTGATCCACCATTTACCCAAAAGAGTCTCTGTTGTACACAGCATGAAAAACTGTACTTTCAAGTTTGAAAAAATTACAGCCAGCTTAATTTTTTTTTAAAAAGATACACTAAAGAAATGTCCATAGTAAAAACATACTTGAAATACTTGGGCCTTGGTTTAGAAATACAACCTTAGGGTGCTTACTGCTTATAAACAAGTTGATAGCCCACACCAGGGGTGTGTTCAGCCTGTTTTCACTGCCTGTTCATTATGTGGGCAGGTCCGGGCCAGTATTTGCCCCCATGTCCGCTCCCATCTATTAGGGTGTGCGCAGCCTCCGTGTGAGCAAAGTACCTAGAGCAGTCCCAGTGGTTGGAGCAGCGAGTGTACTTGCCACTCTCACTGTCCCTAGGGCTTTTGCTGTTTTAGTTTTGCTGTGCAGTGCTCAAAACCAGCACTCCAAAAGGTGGGGAAACCCCAAACAAAACCAGGAAACAAACAGCAGGGGGAGCTTCCTAGACCCAGAATTCCCCACGGCTGTGACTCGTCATGAGGGAGCGGTGATGGTGGGCAGAGCGTGGTGCCTGTCTGTGTATTGAGTTTGCCGCATGAAACCACCTGAGTGGGGGCTGCCCAGACTGAACACGGAACTCTGTTGGCTTATCATCCATTTATTTTCACCCTTAGATTTTGACCCAGGTTCTCCAGTCACTAATAAAATTGAAACTTTCCTTGATGTAAGGCAAGACCTGTAGGATGTAAGTGCAAAGAGAACTGCACAATAAATAAAAGTGCCAAAAAATATAGCATATAATATAGTAGTGACAAAAAGGAGAATTTAGCCTTAAGTTAAGGAGAGATCCCCAGAACCATACCAATTGATGCTAGCTGTAGGTCTAGGGCAGAGGATGGGAAATATTAGTCAGCTTAAATTTCTGACCATCTGTGGTATGTGATAGACTTGGAATATCTTTTCTGCTGTCTGTGGGCATGCTTTTTTTGTTTTTATTTTTTATTTATTTAAGTCTGTCTCAAAATGGGCAGACAAAAAGTTCAGGAACAACTGGTCTAGGATCCGATTCTCTTCCTTACTTTTGCTGGAGTAACACAATTAAAGTCTGTGGGTTTTAACAAACAAGACATTAGCCTACACCAGATAGATGCCCATGTTTTGGTGTTTGCCCCCATCAGGCATGGGTCCACCACCCACCGGACCCACCGTTCCCACTCACGACATGGTCTCAAAGAATGTGGAGCCCGCCATTCGGATGAATGCAGGCTAATATGGGCTAGTGTGCACCCATGTGTCTGTGTCCTGTCAATCAGAATGCGGGCAGTGCCTCCACACGTACAGGTCCACCAGTACCAGAGAGTAACATGCGGAAACCCTAAAGCGTCCAAGGAGTGACTGCTTCCTGCCCCTTTCTCCACTCTCACTCTCACTGGTACTGCCAGTGGGGGCTGCCTGCAAGCATATGAAATTCATGCTTGAGGCTGCCTGTTTATTAGGCTGGACATGTGAGTGAGGGCAGACTTGGGCTGCACGGACCGAATCCAGTCTGCAGCGAGCTAATGTCTCGTTAGCTAACACCTTATACTTGTCAACTCCATTGCCTTGCAGTTCATTTAGTTATTTACATCTTTGCATATTAAGCACAAGATGGTTTTAAAAGTCTGTTGGATCAGAATGACCATTTCCCAGGTATTTTTGCACAAGAGTATTATATTATTATTTATTATTTATTTTAAGCATTTCTTAGTCGCCCCATATGCCTACGGCATCTCGGAGCGACGTACAATTTAATAAAAACAATTCAATAAAACAATTTTTTAAAAGCAGCACACAATTTAAAACAGGGTTAGGACAAATAAATCAAAATAAAAATAAGGGTAGGGAGGTATGCAAGTTGCAAGACATTGAGAACCAGACTAACGAAGTTAACCAGAGGTAAATGTACTAAGTGAGAAGAGACTCATGGCCCTTAGCATAATGTGGACATTCCTCTCTACTGCATTACTTCAGTACTTTTACACTGGCCTTAGTCTATTAACCTCAGTAGAGGTACTAAGATAATATAATCCTGAAGTGGGGCCCAAGGAAATGGTAGACTCAAATGGAAAAGAAGTCAGAAGCGGATTGATGGGTTGAAACAAAGAAAGGCAGAGGGCCTCCTTTCTTTCATAGCAGGGTAGCTCCTTTCAGAATAAAGGTAATGGGGGAAATGCTTTAAGGAATCACAAATCTTCTCAGCTGATCTGTGAATCCAGCAGATCAAGTGAATTCATTTTCCCCATTTAGCAAGACCTGCAATTTTCTGAAGCACAAATATTTACTTAGTTGCTTGAAGTCCCCTCTCATTTTTTTTTAAAAATGGTAAATCTAAAGTTCTTTAGAAAATGTTCTAAATCAAAGAAGAATATAGCTTTAAATGGTTTGCATGTTCTGTAGTTACTAAAACGAAAAAGGTGAGCTCATCATTTCTTTCCACCACCACTCACCCCAACCCCCGAGAAGCTGGGCTTGTGAAGCATGTTTCAAGACCAGCTTTCAATAGCAGGAACTTCAGAGTGAAGCTTTTATGGCCCTTTTTACACGGATGCTGCCACGGGCCAGGTGGACGGATGGCATCCATGTAAAAACGGCTTATATCTGCACACATTTTAGTACATTGCTGTTGGTGTGATGATGATGGTGATGGTAATTATCTTTCAATCAATGCCTATAGGTTAATTCCTGAAGAGTTTATTCAGTTATTATTCAAACAATGCACTCATTGATTTTCTTGGGGTTTCCCTGAGTAAAAAATTAAACAAGGTTTCAAGATTTGGTCCTATATGAATAAAACAAAAGCAATTTCTAGAAAGCGTGTATGGGACTTCTGTAAGTTAATGCAGTAGCCAGGTTTCAGCATGCTCATTCCTAGCAACTGGTGAATGCCGTCAAATACATCTCATGACACATAAATGAAATGGGCTCAATCTAACTTCTGCTTAACATATCTGCACATTGCAAACTGCTTCATTCTTTGGCCCAAAATAGGAGTGTTGCAATTCAGAAGAGCATTGCTTGGACAGAGTTTGGGGGAACTTTTTACATTCTTCTTGCTTAAACCAGTGCTATCAGTTTCTTACATTCATAGTTAATCACTCCACCAGCTCCGACTTTTAAAAAAGTGCTTACTGGTTAAGAGTTCTTTTTAAAAATAATAATAATAATAATAATTCACACCCATCAAAATTTAAAATCCATAGACATTTAAAATAAGGGAAAAGGGCCCAATTCTGTTCAAGCTTATATGGGTATAACTTCCATTAACTCAATAAGGCATTTCTTCAGTGTAAATGGAGACAGTGCTGGGCCCTGAATACTTTAAATTGAATGGATTTTCACCATTGGGGTCAAATCATGCTGTCAGCTGTACTGATGAAAATTCAGAATAACTCAGTTCAGGGTAAATGGTATATCTGACACCTGCTTTTGGCCCTCAGAGTTTATGCTGTGCGCATAGCTAGTACTGTATATTTTGAGTGTATACATGTCCAGAAAGAGTATTCAGAAGGAATTTTTTACTATTGGTCTGGTCAGTGCTTATGTATGTACTTTCCAGCTTCACTGTCCCATGCACCAGAGCTACATTAATTTTATAGATTCTATGACTTCTATAACTCTTACCGTAGAGCACCGTCCTATGTTAATAAGCATAGGTTCACCTCTTTCCCTCATCAGTCTTTTTTGGCTACACCTTTCGTGTGTCTCTTTAGAGGAATGCTGGTCATTAATGAATCCTGCTTTGTTTTAAAATTGTTTTTATAGAAACTGGGACTTGCATTTTCTTTCTTCTTATTTTCATACTCTGCTGTTTTCTCTTACTCTCCTTGCCAAGTTCTTGCCATGCATGAAAACGTTCTTAAGTGTCCTACACCAGGCTGCACAGGCCGAGGCCACGTAAATAGCAACAGGAATTCTCACAGAAGGTAAGCAAGCCATCACTGGACTGTACTCTGGAGGCAACACTACTTCAGAACTGCAGTACTGCTGGTAGCCTGTCTGGACAGCATGTGTATGTTTTGCATTGCTTATTGTTGAAGATGGTGACAGATGGTATTTGGTACATTTATGTATTTATTTACTGTAAAGACTTCGGATGCAACTAGGAGAAATACTTTTGTGTGTAATTAATTTATTTTCTAAGATTTGTTTGAATTATTTGCCTAGTTTTGTCTTCTTAATATTACCTGAGCTGTGGTTTTATTAAAAAGACAAGTGGTCCTGTGCACCAAAGCTAATTGTTCCTGGTTTCCTAAGACAGTGGAGTATCAGGGACAATGCTCATTTTCAGTTACTGGGATTTCTTCAGCTACAAAAGGGAATCTTCCCTTCAGATTTCCCTTTTGTTTTGGAATGTGGGGTCCCTGCTTTCTGCTCCTCAATCAAATTTGGTTGAAATTGGCCCAGGAGATCAAAAGTTATCATCAAGGGGCCACACACATGCACGTGCACGTGTACACACACACGCACGCACTTATCTTCCAAGCTTTCTTTCTTAAGGAAACCATGCTAAAAAGGTATGAACCATTAGAAAAATGTCATTGAAGAACATCTGCAGACATGAATATAATAAGGGAAAACTTCTTTCTCACACAACATACCAGCTCATTATTGCACATGATTGCATCCTCTGTGTAGTATTCCACTCTGTTCTGAAGAGTTATTTTGCATGAAGAAATGGGGGAAAGTGTGTGTGTGTGTGTGTGTGTGTGTACATATATATATATATATATATATATATATATATATATATATATATATATATATATACAGAGAGAGAGATTGATATAGATATATATACATATAATTTGCCACTAACTATGGGTGTACACACAAATCTTAATGGGAGTTTTGGCAGAGTAAGAAATATTATTTTTTTTAAAAGAAAAACATCTAAAGAAAAAACCAATACGTTTCTGCTGAAATTATTCTAAAACCCTACAGAATTTACTAGAAACTGGTAACTGCTCTAAAGGCTTGATGAGCCATTGTAAAGAACATTAGCCCAGGATATAGTTTTCTAATAAATTCTGTCAGATGGATCCAAAAACCTGTAGAAAAAATATCTTTGTACTGCATTCTATATGGCTGTTCCTCAAGGAAAATGAGGCCAATATAACAGTTTTCCATGGAAAAACCCACAGGATTGGTGGGGAGGTGGGCATGTGAAAAGACACTTGATTCATCTTAATGAGTTGGCATTTAGTATTAGCCCCAGAGAGAAGTCTTAAAGAGACCAGAGAAGGAATTTGGGGATGTATGGCCTTCCAAATCTCCAAAGCACTGTGTTCTCTGGAACATCTCATCTCAGCTCCGTGTGTTTCAGATCCTTCGTGGATGCTATCAGGAACCCCTTCGTCTCTTGAGCTGTAGTGCCATTGAATTCTTCCCTGCATACTTGCCCAACATAAGCCTCAAAGAGAACTCTGGAAATGAATGCTATTGGCTGCCTGTAGCAGTAACGTCTTATTAGATATTTGTCAGGATGTTGCAATGTCTGAGAGAGTGGAGTGCAGCTGTTCTCCAGCTCTTCTCTAAAGCCATAAAAAACCATCTCCAACCTCATGGAGCTGGGATAGATACTGGTCTTGCCATGGGAACTGAGGGAGGAATAGGGGAAGCATTCTATCCTTTATGCTCCCCTCCTTCTGCAGCTTTTGGGGCATTTTGCTCTGCATTAGAAAGTGGGAATATCTGGGTCTGAGCAAGGTTTCAAATTGAAAGGTACCCATGAAAGGCACCTCTCTCTCTCTAGTTATGAAGCTGAGCCACAGAATGCACTGATTTTCCTTTTGCTTTGATTTCTTTTCCTGCAAAGAACAGAGGGAACTAAGGTCACCTAAGCATGCCACAGACTTTGACAAGGAAAAAACCCTTCAGTTGTCAGGTCACAGGTTTTTACATACTTCCACTAAAGAGCACCATCTTCTGGTACCAGTATATTTATTTTCCACTGTTCTAAACTTTTTCCAGCAGAAGCAGACTTATTATTGTCAGATCAAAAATAGCTGAGCATTTCCAAATTACACTTCAAGGGCAGATGTCTGAGTTCTTTTCATATTCTAGTGTCTGAGATTAGAAATGCTGTCAGCAGTTTGAACAGCAAGAGTTGTATTTTGGTTATAGGTTTACAAACATTAGGCCAAATTCTGCTCTGATTAAGACACCATCCAACTTGATTGAAGTTAATGAGGTGGAGTTGTGAATCTGCACAGAATTTGGCCTGTGTACAGTTGAAAAATGTGCATCAATGTCCCGGAGGAGAATTCTGCTCACAGAACCGGATGGTGAATTTTGACTCCCCTTCCAACATTAGTTCTCACTGGCTAATGTGCAGGACAATTCTGCTCATGTACAGAAAGGGCAGGTGAATATTAGTCTGAAATCAGCCATGCAACCTTAAAGGCGTAGCTCCAAAAGAGGAAGTATATTCTAGAGGAAACATGCAACAGCAAAGTTTTGGAAACTTTTTTCCTCCAGATTCTTCCTGATGCTGAGTAAGGAGAAGTAATTGGATCAGTGCTATAACATGGAACTGCTCAGGACAAGACAATTAAATTTCCTTTCTGTAATTGCAGCCTCTCTGGATGTCCTATTGCTGCAGCAGAGAAACTGGCTAAAGCTCAAGAGAAGCATCAGAACTGTGATGTGTCAAAATCAAACCAGGCATCAGATCGAGTTTTAAGGTATTAGAAAGCACTATAATACTTAACACTATGCAAAATTAACCACACATTAAGTTAATCTGACCACATTAAGTACATTGTATATACATATTTATCTACCTTAAAATATGTTTAGAATAGGGCTTCTGGATCCAATTCTCAGCATTTGTGTCCCCTACAAATTTACATGGGGTGGGTCGGTTATTTTTTTTTGTAAGTACATATAAAGCTGAAAGGCTCATTTTTTTCTTAGGCATTGTTTGGTGTAAAGCTGACTGCTGGAGTACAGAGTCTAAGAAAAGTGTGAAAAAAGTTGGTATCTTTTGGGAATAAACTAATATTTACCGGTAAGTCTTGTTTTTCTCAGCAGGCTTTTACTAGTAAATATCAGTTTACATGAAAACCAGAAGCCCTACTTGCAATACTGATTTCCCAGTACACATTTTTATTGGGAGGGGCGAGGGGGAAACCTCGTCTAGTTTAGAATCCATAAACATTAAGGTTTAGTTCCTCCCTTTGATTTTTGGTTTTGTTCCCTACAGAGGGAATTAAAAATTCATTCCTTTGGATTAAAGTTTGTTGGCAGGAGAAGGATGACCCTATCTTTCATAGCCACCCCAAGTTTCCATGCATCTGAGGTGCAGTGTTGTATCCTATTCCCCCTCCAAGCTCTTGTGGACAGGGGACGCCAACTGTCTAATTTCAGAAAGTAGTGCAAAAGCTCTAACATACTTGCCTTGTTTAGATGCCCCAAGAGCTGCAGAATTTCCCCATGGATATTGTGATATCTGTGGGTTAGGACAACCACTACTCTATTAGAGAATTTTGAGAACTTTGAGAGTTACAGCACTCAGAACTTCATGAATTTCCCATAGCTTTTCTGTCCGTTTATCATTTGGCCATAAATTCTGATAGGGTGGCTTAAAATGAAAGCTTCTTACTGTGTTATCAAAATCTTTCACTGAATTCACTTGTCGCCAAATCCTGATGGCAACTTTCAAAACCTTGTGTTCTTGAGAAAATTGAGAACAGTGTCCTATATCAGCAAACATCTGTGTATTATTTTAGCTGCTTTTTATCTGGACTGGCCAGGTTCTAGTTTTATATTTCACAGAAAGTATCTGTGGCAGGGCACTTCTGGATAGGTTGTTGCAGGGTCAAGGTCCTGACTCAGCATCATCAGTCCACTATCACCTGAAGCCTCTTAAGGAGCTAAGTGTGGATTAGCTCCCAGGCACTTTTTGCTATATAAAAAAGAAAGCTCTAGGGAGAGGAGGCAAGGAGTTTTGCTAATTGGAGAGAGAGAGGGAGAGAGAGAGTGCTCCAGCAGGACAACAGGGCTGATGTGAGCCAGGTGAAGATCCTTTTCAAACGGATGCACTGCCCCCCTCGTCCACATGTGTGGGCATCCATGGGATTGCCGTCACAGGTGGGTGGGGGTGCGTGCGTGCTCCTGCACTCTACCCACCTCCACCGATCCCCCACACACGGAGCAACAGGTGCCAATGGAGGATGGTCCATGTGTGGAGGTGGGTGGGCGTCCATGGGATTGGCCGCCCATGCACCGTCCACCTGCCACCACCTCCACCTATCTCCCACGGACCACAGAGGCGCCATGGTCTGTGTGAAAATGACCCAAGTTAGATGACTCTGCCTAGAGCAGAGCCCATAACCCACATACTCACGTGCCTGGAACTATATTTCATGTATATAAATTAAATATGTAGTCTCTGTAGGTTATTTTTTTCACCCTTGGGTTCTGTGTCACTTCCAGAAAGGCGAGGTGTATGATTGCACCAAGTAATAAACCACAGTAAAGGGAACTTTGAGATTTCTATGTCTGTACAGTTGACCGTAGATTTAGTAGTTGGCTGGCTATTGCAAAGTCTTGTCCACTGGAAACCTGCTTGCTTTAGCGTCCACTTACTTTATTGAATGACAGAAGCTTTAAAAATAATAGGAAGAAATACCCTTTTTTCTGTTTGTTAAAAAATATCCTCAAATCCTTACTGGCAGGTGAAGACAGAGCAAAACTGCAGTGACTTTTACATTGCATTATGCCACTGTTCTTTAGAGAGAAGTCACAAGAGTCAGATGCCAGACTGAGGAGGCTATTTTTCAAAAGCAGCATCTGGTTCTCTGGCAGACTCCTCAGATAGTTGTTTTGGCAGTTTTGCTTTTGCCTCTGGGTCTGTCATCTGTTCAGAACTTGATAGGTAGTCTGAATGGCACTGTCATCCTAGACACAACTCTCTCTTATAACTTTAGCTTACAGAACTACTTGAGATGAACATCCTAATAGTTGTGTGATAGATTGAGGACCTTCTGTGAGCTAAGTACGAATCGTGTAAACTGGGCTATATTGATGTCTCCATCCTACCTGCATTTTTAAAAGTGCTTGTTTTTTTTTAAAAAAAAGAAGTAAATTTCATAGAATTCCTGCTCTGCCATAAATTTAGATTTAGCTATAAACATATCCTATGTGAACTGTGTTCTTTTGGTAAATGATGCTAAATTTTACTGAGCCAGCTGACTCATGCTAATTGAGGATCTGGCCCAATGGACTTTGTGAAAGGTAAAGAGAAATTTTCCAAAGGAACCTAGCATGTGAAAGGAAATCAAGGAGTACAGTACAAATGATATAATCTCTTGGGTAATTTACACCTAAATCTCTTGCCTAAATTCCAAGAAATGAATTCATCCAGAAACACAAAGTACAAAAAACACATCAGTATTTCTCATTGTTTAACTATATTCTACTTCATCACCTGGCAAGACATGGGAGTTCATCTGATTTTTCCTTATTTTGTTTTCTCCCTTGAATGTACCTTTTCTTATATGTCCCACATTACAATTGCAGGAAAAGAAAAAAGAGCCTCATTTTGAGGAGAGATGATTTCCTTAGATTGTTTACAAAATCATTGGGTGTTCAGAACATTTAATAATGCAGAGGATTTATTTTTCCAAACCCATTCATGCAGCATATACCCACATGACTAAAATGCAAGATCAAGTCATTGTTTGCCCGGTCAGCTTACTCTAGCCTCACTGCTAACCTCTGCATCTTTATGCAGAAGAAAAGTCTGTGCCTGTGGAGTGGAATGAGTCTGGCCTCTGCTAGAGAAGGTGGAGCAGGAAAGAAAGTCAGGCATCTGTTGATTCTCTCCCTTCACATGTTCCATAGGGGAACACAGCACAAAATGTGACAGATCACAACTGATTAACTTGCAATAGTTCTCTTACAGTGCTGTGTAAGCCTCCTTTAGCACAGTGATCTTCAGTCTTTTGGGTTTCGGGCCCCGTTCGTAAACTTTAACGGCCCAGCCCACTGCAACCCAGAAAACACCAGTGGCATTCTGTTAGTGTCCCTTCGACACATTCTTATGATCCAATTTGGGGTTGTTCCCTCTGGGCTGAAACCACTACTTTAGGAAATATTCTATGGGCAGCTGTTAGAATGAAGCCACATGGGTTGTGGCTGGAAGGGAATGCCAAATCAAAACGAATTTTGAGGCTCTCTCTTGTTCCTGTGTTTCTCCCGAGATCTGAATAGATATTGGGGATTGGTTTATTAAAGGGGAAGATCCCATATTTGTTTTGTGACAAAGCAAACCACAGACAAACACCATGCGAAGAATTCACATGAAACTACAGGGGCTAGCTGAGTGGAGATCTTCATGGTTACTTTAAACTTCTGACCCCTAGAAAAATGTCTGCAAAGTTCCTATCACTCTGCTTATCCCTCTCCTATCCAGGTTCCTCTAGAGAGAACTTGGTTGTGTATTGTATTGAAATGGGGATGGGAGGGAAAGCCCTTAAGCATTTTTAATGGACGTTTTCACCAATTCTGTTGCTTTTAGCCACATAATACATTTAGTGCAATTATAATTAATTTACTCTAGGATTTGCTCAAGAAAATATATATTGTTTTTCTGATGAAATACATTTGAAAACCTCAAACAAATAGAGACTCTAATCCTCGAAGAGCTGCAGTGACCTAAGCCCAACTGAATTGAATGGGCCTTGTGCCAACATCGCAGTTTGAGGACTGGAGCCATAATAATTTATTGCTGTCTTTGGGGTGCAATAAATAAACAAGATTTTCTAATCTTAGCTATAAATTATGCACAAACACAATAAACTGAACTGCATCTAACAACCTGTACATATCTTTAATTTCTAGGCCTATGTGCTTTGTTAAGCAATTGGAGATCCCTCAGTATGGCTACAGAAACAATGTCCCCACCACCACACCCCGCTCCAACCTGGCCAAGGAACTAGAGAAATACTCTAAGACTACGTTTGAATATAACAGTTATGACAACCATGCCTATGGCAAGAGAGCCATAGCTCCCAAGGTGCAATCCAGGGATATATCCCCCAAAGGATATGATGGTAGGAGGTGCACACTCTTATACACAAGACACAAGTTTGCGTTTGATAATGTTGTTGTCTATGTAAACATCATATAAATATAACATAACTTCATGTTCATATAGTATTAAGAGAGATGCTATTCATAGCATGACACTGTTATGTTTAAGATATTTTGAAAGGCCTTTTAAAAAATCTTATTTTATACAGTACTTGCTTCAGGATTGTTGAAATGGGAAGAGAACACCTGTAACTACTGAGTGTCTAGGGTTGGTTGCGCTCCTAATAAACTAAATAATTCAGCCTGTTTTTCTGGTGCAGCAACAGAAACCGTTTTGGCTGCCAACTAGGGGACCTGGCCTCATGGACTGCATAAAATTAAGAAATCCAGCCCTTCTGAATTAGTTTGTGGAGTTGGGATAACTCATGAACATAATGTGCTTGCTCTCTGTGGATGAGGAGGATGGACCTCAGTGGTCTTCAGCACCATTGTAATGAAGTGCCAAATTCTGCTTGTCATACACTCCTGTTGACTTGTAGTTATTTGAGTGAAATGAACAGGATGAGGCCAAACATGGCAGTAAATTACCCCCAGGCTCTGAGGACATTTCTTCTTTCTTGGCTGAGAAAAAATGTAATTATGTTTGCTAGCAAGGGAGAGCAGTTGGACCACAGCACAATTTAGTTTGGTCCAAAGAATGAAGGGCAGGATTTTTTTGGATATTTGGGAATCATCATGTAAATATTTTGAGACATTTTTAATACTGGTTTCTTTCATATCTGCCTTGTGGAATGTGGAACAAATCTTTTCTAGTTTTAAAAAAAGGACTTGTCCTTATTCACTGGAGAGCATACATCCTGAAATCTGTGCTCTTCTCTTCAAATAAACTCTTAACTTGAGATCTAGGTAAATACAAGAAGTGGAATGGGAAATGTCACGGCTCCTGTCCTGGTCTTTCCTATGGCCGTTTGCAAATGGGCCCGGCTGGGGGGTGGGTCCATGTGCACCACGTGGCGTGCGCACACACACGGGGAATCAGATGGGCTCTATGCGATGGATGTGCAACCATACCCATGCACCGCCTGTCACGCCCCCTCATGGAGCATCCCGGAGTTTCCCACAATGCTCTGTGTGGGCGGTGCGCGAGTCACAAGAGTGTGCACCCACCCACACTGCCTTAAGACTGGAACTCAGCTGGGTGGGGGATGGGCGGGTCCCTTTTAAAAGCGGTCTATGTTTTCAGTATTTTCAAGGATCCGCAGAAAGTTAGCTCTACCACAGTGGAATGCGATATTAGGAATGTTGAAAACGGCATCCATTCACTAACTAAAGTAACTAATACCTCAAACCCTAGGCCCACCTCTCCTACACAAACTTTTTTTGTAAAATCAGAATGAAAGGCTGCAACTTAATAAAAGAAATGGAATCAATTCGGATTTTCAGTTATGCTTTTTTACACTATTGAGATCAATGAGGTGGCACTAATGAAACTGAGAAGGGAATTATACCTACTGCAAATGTGCATTGTTTTCTTTACACAAAAGAAAGAAATATGGAGTACTGGTTTATAGCCTTGGTAAATTCGGGGATGATACAGTAATACTACCCCTGGTTTTGGACTAAGTCGGACACTCCGCAACGTTGGGTCAAGATCCAAGTCAGGCTATGTCATCTACAGATGTGTCACATTCTCAATAGGTATTTGATATACGTTGTACGTCTCTATTGCTGTCTGGGAGTATGGGATTATAGTTAAGTTTCAAAATGGGCTCGCACAGGCACAAAACTTGGGATACATGGGTCTAAGGCCCCAGTTCAGAAAAAAAAACAACCTAAGCATTCACATTTCAGCCAATGAGACGTAAAAAATTTCTTACAAGGCTTGTGCTCAATGCTGTGATAAATTGGAGCTGAAATTATGAATTATGATGCAGATCTGCCCTACTCTATATATACTCAGCGCCTGCTTATCTAAATGGTTGCCACCTACGTATTCAGAGAGAGTAAGCCCTTTACCCTTGAAACAATGGGCCTTTTTACACACACCTTAAAGTACTGGTCTTTCAGTCTTCTGGGTTTACAAGTCCACAAGTAAGTTCCGGATGCATTCTTCACATATACACTGCCCTGAGGCAGCCTAAAGTAGCCACGGCTGTAGACATGAGGGGCTGCTATGGAAACTAAGTGACCACAGCTGCCTGGAGCAAAGCAGTTTACCACGAGAACTTTTTACACACAAAAGTTCTGGGAGAAGTTCTATGCAGAAGCTCAAAGAGCCACATGTTTAAGATCTGGGTGAGTGATTTAGACACACAGAAAGTCCAGGATGTAACAGCAAACATACAGGAGAAATGTGTGTGTAAAAACATCCAATATTAATGATAGGTTATTTTGAATGCAGGGGAAACCTGTAAAAGAATGATTGAAAGAGTGATGGTAATACTGTCAAGTACAAACGCACAGAAAATGTATTGTCTCCACACCAAAGTGGAATGAGATATTATGGGTATTTTCAGACGTTACAAGATCACAGTGGACCACGCTCAATTCCGCGTGGTGGCTGTGATCGCGTAACGTCTGTTGGGGGAAACGGATGTTTCCCCCCAGATGTTACCACGGCATGGGATTGCATTCAACACGTGAGCGGCCGAAGCAGCGGGACCGGAGGCCGCCGCGTGTTGAATGCAATCCCATGCTGGGGTGAACCCCGGCGTCTCGTCTGGTCGGGCGCCACGGCCCGGGATCACCGGCGGGACCCCGGGCCGTGGCGAATCCGGCCGCATTTGCCCCGCCGCCCGCCCGTCTCCCCAGAGGGCGGGCAGCAGGGAGCGTGGAGGGGGCGGGGCCGTGCGGCCGCACGTTGTGCCGCGCGGCCCCGCCCCCTCCCCAATTCCCCGCCGGGATCCCCCCGGCACGTCTGTTGCAGCGTGATGGGGTGATCCCAGCGGGGAAGGAATTGGGTGATTTCGGTACGGGGCCAACGGGCCCCATAACGTCTGAAATCACCCAATGAGTCCTTAAAGGGTATTTCCTCTTAAAACAGTATGTCTGCTTTAAAGTCAGCATTGTGTGATGCTTATGGCATGCAGCTAATGACCATTATAATTTGAAAAACATATTGTTAAAATAAAACATTCATATCATTTTTTTTTTCTTTCTTAAGGCTATTAAAGCTTATGTGGTTTCTATAGGTATATAAAGGGCAGGCATTTCCTTAGCAAAATAGCTCCTTACTTGTAGAGAGGTTTTTCCCTTAAGAAACTTTAAGTCCGTCTTTCACCAGATATTTTATTCCCAATGTTTTATATTGGCTGCTTTGAAAATCAGTGAGGAGCTATGTAATATTCACCATTTTATATTTGAAAAGAGATTTCTATAATGTAAGTTTGATACTCATTCTGAAATGATATTACACCTAACCGTCTAGCGGTGTAGCCACATGAGCTGTGGACGGCATGATTCCCGCATGGCCTTGTGGTAGGCAGACATAATTGCCACACTGTGGGGCCAGCGCGGTGAGCTGGACAAACGCCCCTCCCATAGGATAGCCAAGCGGGCAGGCCATTGTCAGGTCTCCCAACATGGCCAGGACAGGCTGAGGCACCAGCCACATAAGCAAGTGCCTGGCCCTTCCTTGTCTTGACCAAAATCCAGGTCCTGGCCATGAAGTGGCTGCACACGATGGACAAAAGCACCCACCGCACCATGGAGCTTGCAGCACAGTGGGACAGAAGGGGCCCAGACACATGGACTACCACACCTTGGGCAACCTTACCCAATCATGAAACAGCCAGCTGCTCACCCCAGAATGTGGATGGGGGGACATCTGGCGGCCGCTGGCCAAATGATGCACTGCATCATGGCTTCCCGGAGTGGGTTAAGGCTGTCCAAGGCTTGGTAGCCTGCCCAAGGTGTCTCGTCGTGTGGCTGCATTCAAGGATTCAGTTGAGGATCTAATAATTAAGCAAAAGTTCATTCTTTTACACTATTTAAGGTGAAACCAGAATTACAAATAGTGTTAAGGGTTTGACGTTAATCGCTTAATATTTGAGCTCTAATTGTAAGGCAGTGCCATGGTTTGTGTCACAGATCATAAAGAGAAGGACAAGTGGATGATATATTAAACGAATGCATAGCAGTGAGTGACACAGGACTGTAGCTGGTAAAGTATTAAAAAAACCAACAAACCCACCCCCCACAACTAACAGTAAAAAGACTTCTGAATTTGTGGGGTGTGATTCCTATTATTAGATTAATTTTTACACTAGATGATCACAGTAGTCGACTCTCTTCTGGCTTTAAAATCTATAAAATCACTGATCCTTTTACAATGGGGCTGTTTATGTTTGTTTGCATTTATTTTCCTTTTATAAATAGTTTTGTCAAATCCTGGGCCCATCATACATGACAATTAAGATGTGAAAAGTTGAGCCCATTGTGCCGGGGGAGATAGGTGGGATCTGCATTTGGGTAATAGTCAGAAGCTCTAAGGAGTCTTTTATGAAACAACCAAAATGATAGCTAAAAGGCAAGTGCCAAAGTGGGGGTACGTCTCATCCTCTCTTGAATTCCAGTTGTTTTTGAGAGTTTGGGGGGCTTGGGTGGTTTTGGTGTGTTTTTTTAAAATTGATCCATCCCTGCTGCTTCCCAGCAGCTATTAAGCTTTGAGGGAACCCAGGAAAATTGAGAAAGAATAGGCCAGAGTCATTGACTTGGAAAGGGTGGACTGGTATGAGTGTCCACAAGAAAGTTATGTGGTTATTTCTGAGTGAGAAGGGGTTCTGTTAGGATTCTAGTTTCTCACCTGGCCATAAAGCACTGGTGGACTACAAAGGTCTGGATAACCTTTCATGATCCTGAGGCTGCAATTTGTCTTTTACAATGCACTGAAACAAAATATTTCACTTCCATTTCCTTTCACCAGTATTTGAATTTGCTACTCGGGCATCCTGTATTTCTTTATCAAAGGGTAAAAACAGATGTGACGGTGGCCTGCTTTGGCCCGGGACACACCGGCACATCTGTTTATGTGCCGCCAGAAGTTAGCCAGGTAGGCAGCTACCCCAGGCATCATCCTTGGAAAATGTCGTGGATGCAGCCCGGACTAAGGGCTGCCAATACAGGCTAGCATGTATGTTCAGCCCTGCCGTAACCGCCTGGGGGTAGGGGGCACCATAGCTGCACTGGGAGCAGGGCAGGGGTGGGGCCCCTGGCCCACACATTTTTTTAGCTTCCCGCCCTAAGGGTGGCAGGACAGGTCTCCAACCCCAGACACATTTTTTCAGTGCCCTCCCCAACTCGGGCCATGGCAGCTGCAGTTTCCCACACCAGGCTGGGGGGCTGCTGTGCTGCCGCACGTCTGTTTTTACCCATAGCCAATACTAATTGTTGACAAAAAAGGAACTAATAATTGCACCAGCAATAATGCCTAGCTCATATACATTTCTTTTCATCTCCAAAGTCTTCTACAGATAAAAATTAATTAGTGTGTGCAACACCCCTAAAAGTTAACTATTATGATCTCCTTTTTACTGATGGAGAAAAAGAAGGAAGATCCTGTGACTTGACCAAGGCCACCCACTGAAAGAGTTCTTGTCAGAGCCAGTGCAATTGCATCTGTTTGTTCTGTGTTCAAGCATCCATGAACGTCTCTCACTCTCTCATGTACACCCTTCTCTCCCCTGTATGTTTTAACTTTAATCTACTGTACATGGGTGCCTTTTCCACATAAGAAATAGAAGATATATATGTTGTTTGTCTATTTGAAATATAGTTCTAATTTGTTTGCAAAGTGGTTTGCCATTAAAAATGTAACACTTATTTTATAAATATAGTGCTCACTAAAGGCACAATCCTCTACCCATTGAAGTCAATGACAAAACTCTCATAGGCTTTAACGGCGAAGTCTTGTAGACTATATATCTCCTATTCTGAGTACTAGAGATACTAGACTGTCTAAAACACATCTGCTATGGACAAATGCTGAATTTCTGATAACCCTCATGGACTATTTGCTCTTAGAAAAAATGGAACTTGGTGTTACAAATACATTTTGAGTAATAATTCAAAGTATTTTTATTTGTACCGTTTTAGGCCCTGATCCAAAGTCCGTTCACATGCCTCAGGCACACGTGCAGCCCAAAGCTGCAGTTGCACACGTGCACACAGTGCAAGGAAGAAGCAGGGCTGAAGTGACTGCTGCAGTGGTGGTGAGGTCAGGAGGCAGGGGACTCCCCCTGGGAGCATGCACACTTTTCGTTTTGGCCCTCATTTGCCTGAGATGCATGCCTGGGCCTTGGATTAGGGCCTTAGGAAGCAGTGATTAAAAGGGTGTCGATTGATATTAATGCCTAAGTATTTAAGATCCACGTCACTAAAACAATATTTACTCCATGTGCGATAGTGGGTTTCCTGAGAAAAACTCCTTGCTCCTGCTATGAATTCAGCATTTCATTGCACTTACAATAAACAGTGACTTCATTGCATTTTTCAAAAAGTGTACAAATGAAGGAAATGGAGTAGGCCAAATTCTCGTCACAGACAAATGTGCCTCATCTTCAGGCCACGTCTGCATTTTAAGGCAGATTTTAAGCAAGCGCACCTTTAGAGGTTGTCATATAATAAGCTGGACCTGTCTAAGGTCAGCTCTAACTAGCCTGCTGCCCATCTCCATAGCTCTGCAATCGCCATATTACATTCAACACACAAAACAATGGCTCACACTGCAGCCTTCGGTAACATGCAGATCTACCCCTTCATGAAAAATCAACAGAACATGAGTTTGCTATTGGTATTCACTGCTAGTGTATGTGCTTTATGAGTAACTGTGATTTGGGTTCAATTGACTTTTTTCTACCTTATATTTGTTAGGTTTATTTTTTTTAAAGGCTTTTGGGGAGTTTCAGGTATTTTGTTTGCTTTTTTAAAAATTCCTCTGTATTTCTCTTTTGTTGTGCTTAAAGGTTAGAGGGGTGATTTGTGTAACAGAGGGCTAATCTTTCTCTACTATCATAGGGATTTAGAGTATGTGCCCGAATTTAGTGATATAAACGGTTACAAACTGATTAACAGGGATGTCGAGCATCCTGAATCCTACTGTTTTCAGTTTCTTAAATAATATTTTCCTATTCCTATAAAATATGTTACCTGTGAGGAATGTGCATCTAAATCTGAATAATTCTTACTCCCTTATTCTGTGGCTGGCCTGGTCACTTTTCTTTTTCCATTTCTTTCTCTTCCTCTCTGCTAATGACCAGCATAACTTCATTTGCCCTTGATGTAGGAAAGAAGAACACATGGTCAGTTTGAGACTCTCAAGGACATATGTTGAGCACTCCAGCCAAGAGATCAAGCACATTATCTTCCCAGTGGGCTTGATTCCTCCTGGCCCCAGGGATTGGAATACCAAAGTCTCTTGTGATTCTGGACTTTCCACATGTCAACATGATTTGCTGGGGCAGCATTACTATGGAGTCCTATCATTACATTCCCACCATTTAGCAAATGATTGAGCCAAATGGCTCCCAGCTACTGTACGAATTTACAATCAGTCATTACCATGGAGTGAAAGCAGTGTTTCCCTGACCCTTACTGGAATTTCATGCGCACACGGTGTTTTCTTGCTGTACCCTGCCTCTGTTTCATTACTGTGCATCATATAGATCCTTTTCTTTTTGGTAGGATGTTTAATACACACTCCATTTCATGTGTAATAATCAGACACAAATATCATGAAATATCTGCTTCATATTTTATTTGTTTGCTTCTCCTAACTAGCCGCTGTTGCTCATTATAAACCTTTCCCTCAGCAGATTGCCTTTCTTTTCATTTGTGTCAAGTGCTAGCACTTTTGAGTCATCCTTGTTCTATTTCTTCCCACAGCGAAACGCTATTGTAAGAATTCAAGCCCAACCAGCAGCACAACAAGCAGTTATGCCCCTAGCAGCAGCAGCAATATGAGTTGTGGTGGAGGCAGCAGTGCCAGCAGTACTTGCAGCAAGAGCAGCTTTGACTATACCCATGACATGGAGGCAGCACACATGGCTGCTACTGCAATTCTGAATCTCTCCACTCGCTGCAGGGAGATGCCTCAGAACCTCTCCACTAAACCTCAGGATCTCTGTGCCAGGGTAAAAAGAAAAAAAAATAGCAATTGTCTTTGTTGATGAAGATACAAACCTTTTTATTGCACTAGAATGTGAGACCCTGATATATTCAATAATGGCTTTTTGTGCGTGTGCTTAATCTTTTTCCTCCAAGTAAATAAAAAAATTGCAGCTCTGCTAAAGCAGCATAACAGAAAATGCAAATTACCCATCAGTAGCTCTTGTAATCCAGATCAGCACAGTTACAAAGGTGCTGACAAAATCTGTTGTTCTGTGTTTAATCTTTCTCTTACTATAGTAACTCTAAAGGGTATTTAACTTGCTAAAGTGGCATTAATTACACTATAGAATTTTTACTAAATGCTATCTGATCCATAAATTGTAAGAAAGAAGATAAGGTTTAATAATGTCATTTCAGGATATATTTTGCACATGGGTACTTAAAGACTGTAGATCTAGTCTGCATGTTATATCTTTGCTGTTGATATGTCTTACCTAGCAATAAAACCACCGCATACTGCAACAGAACCAAACAAATCAAAAATTTTCTTCAATACAGATAACTTCTAAGCTGCAGGAATCTACATTGCTTTATAAAATCTTAGTAAATTCTAAAAATATTAATCCTCGGTAACCCAAAAGATAAACCAGATAAACCAAAAAGATTTCAGCAATAGCATTCGCACACAGCTAACAGTTACTATTAAAATTTCATCCAGATTTTTTTAAGTGTTGTAAAGAGATGAAATATTTTTTGACAGCTCGAGAGAAATGGCTGTTTAAAATGCACCGGTGGCTGGCAGCCACTAATATGCTTCCTACAGACGGCCACTAGATGGCTATGTAGACTCAGAGGCAGTGGAGGAGAAGCAGTCTTATTGTGCTAAGAAGAGCTTTTGAGCTGGCAGACATGTTCTGCTCTTCTCTAGACAAACAAAGGTTTTCTTCCTCCTGTTGTATAAAGCTTCTTGATCAGACATAATGAGCTAATAATCTTAACAGTACTTATTAGAAATTAATCTTAATGTACATGAATGCAGAAAGGTCAGTAACTTTGTTTTCAAATTCTCCCTTTTATATGAATTGATTTAATCCTGTAGATAGGGGGAAATCTCTTTGTGGCATGCAAATAATGTAATTAGTTCAGTCGCGGGAAAAGTTTAGACAACATACATAAAAATATTATCAAGCAGGAAAAAAAGAACAGCAGCCCACTTTCCAAATTTGTACACCTTTATTAAAATTACAGTGGCAAATCTAGGAAGATAAATACACCATTATTGAGCCTAAATTAGTATCAAGTCAGTTTATCAGGTTTAGGCTATAACAAAAGGTATTCAGATAGAACAATACTGTATAATTTATCAAGGTAATAACTCCAAAACAAGGTATTTTCATTTGGAGTGTCTTCCTGCAGTTCTGTTTTTGCCTCAAGAGAAAAAAGAGAGTTGCTAGATATTTGAGTAGGCTGCAGCAGCATTCACACCAGTTCTGAAATCAGATTGCTGGTGAAGGGTGCTTCATTCTTGAAAAATGAATTGTGGTGGGTATTTTGATTTTTACCCTTATACACCCTCCCACTCTATGGGAAATCAAAAAGGATTGAACTGAATAATTCTTGATCTATTTCCAGGCAAAAAGAAACAAAAAACCCTTTTCACCACCCTGTATTTCACAGTTCCTCAGTCGCCGCAGGGAATGTCAGTACCAGTTTCTTTACCCAAGCTAGCTGATTATGAAGAATGCCTTTCTAAAGTTAAGACATATTAAACCTCAACATCTGTGGTGGCGGCACTGTGAGATTTGAATGCATTTCTGTTTAATATGAAGGTGGCAAACCCAGTACAAACAGACAAGATCTCTTTTTTCTAATTCTTTAACTATTAGTGATAGCAGAACAATGAATTCCTTTCTTTTTTTCAGATGCAACTGATGTTAGCTTCTAGCTGGTTTTATTGCTGTAATCACCTGAGCAGATGTTAGGAGGGGAAATAGACAGGATCATGCAGATGTTTAGTCAGAGAGCTAACCTGTCAAAGAGTAAATCAAGGGCATAAAGTCAGCAACAAGAAAATACATATAGAGACTTCTCATTTTACTGTCAAATTTTACACCTGTTTTCTGCGTAGTTGTCATTAGGGTTGGGGAAATTCCCATTAACCCCTCCCCCTGCAAAATATGAGATTAGCTATTCATGAAGTTCTAAGTAATTCTACTTTAATAGCATCAATGTTGTGTAACAGAATCATGGTATGTGTGGGTGGGGGTTCAATGCTTCTAAATTCTAGAGGAATGAAAAGGCAGTTTATCATTTTGCTTAAGCAATCAGATTAAAAGCACAAAGTCTTAACATTTTGAGAGTGACCAGCTCAATTAACAATGTTTTTCTTCTTTTGACAGAATCCTGATATGGAAGTTGATGAAAATGGAACCTTGGATCTGAGCTTGAACAAACAGAGACAACGAGATGGTTGCTGTACCATTTTGACGCCGCTGGAGCCAATGTCACCACAACGACAGGCTGTGATGAACAACCGGTGTTACCAGCTGAATGAGAGTGACTGCTGGGACTTGCCAGTGGACTACACTAAAATGAAGCCCAGAAGAATAGATGAAGATGATTCCAAAGAGATGAATGTATGTCTTTTTCATCTTAAAGGTTCTCATTGCAATCTGATTGTTTTGATTCATTGGATTTCTAAAATCTGGAGGGGAAGCAGGAAACACAAGAAGTAGGTGATAAACGAGAATGGATGCTTTTCCTGAAAAAAGGACTTTTTACTGGGGAATCTTACGAAATTAATCATGTTGCATCTGGTCTGTTATTAAATTTCATTAGACAATATTCTTAACCACAAATAGACACGTTTTCTAAAAGCAGTGGCTTGTAATAATATTCTAATATTTTCCATGCCCACCTTAATTTCATCTAGAAAAAATATACATAAGTTGGTGCAATGTTAGGAACAGGTTTTAAGCAATTTTCAAAACAAAGTCAAGCACTGAATATTTAACGTGTATGTTAATTAGAAATCCACACCACAAGCAGCAGCAGAGGATAGGATAAGTTTTCAACCATTTCAGTTAACTAGTGTCTATTATCAAAAGGCCCAATCCTGTATTCCTTTTATACTCAAAGAGCCTATCAATTTCCAGGGGATTTGGGGGAGTATAAGGAATAAAGGTTTGGGGTTATTATTAGGTCTACTTTATTAGTAGAACATGACATGTTTTCAGTGGCTGCTGAGGGGAAAAAAGGATGCTTTTGGCCATTATTAATACTAGCTTCTTTATATATGATAGACCTTATGCTCAATCAGCTCTCCGTAATACAGACATACATGAATTTACAGTCACAACCTATGTGCAGCTGTACTTTTTCCCTACTTACATGAGAAGAATGGTGTTTTCTTCAACTGTCTGAACATTTATGTTTGCTAAAATAAATGATGGGACAATTTTAAAAATCTTTTAGAAACATACAACATGGCATTTGCTTGATGTACGTTGTTACTGAAATGGGAACTAATCTATAAAGTACAGCATGTTTTTCTGAAATAAACGGAAGCATAACTTCAAATGTTGCTTGCAGCACCATCTGCAGGAGTTTCAGCATCAGAACATCCAACCAGCAAGTCTTCCCTTCTGAAATTAATGCTCTCAAATTTCAGAAGACTGAATGCATCAGTGAAGTTAATTAGAAATTACAAAATTATATTTTGCTAGGCAGACCCATTGAGGTTTGTCCCCAAATATGATACTGTTTGTAGACAGAGCTATTGAATGTTACCTCTTTCCTGGTTTCTGTTTTGGTGGCATTTTTAACCATTTATTTAGCAATATTATTCAAGCTGGGTGTTCTGATGGATAGGATCTATATTTAGAGATTTGGAGGCTTTTTGCCCTGTACGTCATGGCTTTGGGGAATTTATTGTTTTGAAACAGATTAGCTGTTGACTGACAAGAGACCTGCTGATACAA
Organism: Sphenodon punctatus; assembly: GCA_003113815.1. Lineage (NCBI taxonomy): Eukaryota > Metazoa > Chordata > Lepidosauria > Sphenodontia > Sphenodontidae > Sphenodon > Sphenodon punctatus. The sequence goes on along the minus strand of QEPC01002853.1, from coordinate 450,912 downwards.
TTAAGAATCTGTTCCATAAATGTGAACCTCTGTCTTTTTTCATTTAATATGTGAAATTCTTTTTGAATGTTCTGAAGTGGACTCTGAAGTGCAAAGGTGAGAAAAATTGTAGGATCATGTAACTATTTTTGATTCAGTTGAAAACATGGAAGCAATATGGGAAATACATACATTTCATAACTCTATACAAAGTATGTATATTACATCCCTGCTTAAATTGGGACTTATTCCTGTATGTTTACCTGCAGCCAGAAGACTTGGATCCTTTTCAAGAGGCATTAGAAGAAAGAAGGTATCCTGGTGAAGTCACAATCCCAAGCCCTAAACCCAAATATCCTCAATGCAAAGAGAGCAAAAAGGATTTAATAACGTAAGCATAATGTGAGGTGAAATTATTTTTTTTACTCCTTTTAAACTTTTTTTTCTCTTTGTCTTATTTAAACGAACAAGTACATATGCGCCTTGCAGTATCAGCATGCAACATTTGCAGCATTTTAATGTTTCAGACTGCCAGTTAAGTTTAAGTGATAAGCTAATGTGTATTTGCTTGTTCTTAATGATGCTATATCGTACTGAGACGCCATTTTCATTGAATCCTGCTCATTTTGCAGCTTTTCCAATAGGATGCTTAAATTCCCTTGCAGACATTGCAGCTAAACTGGAAACAATGAAACTTTTTAAAGGTTTTTTTTTTTTTTTTTTTTTTTAAACATACTTACTATTTTGGCTGTTTTTTGTTTTTGTTTGGTGGCAGATGTCCAACACCAGGGTGTGATGGGAGTGGTCATGTGACTGGTAATTACGCCTCACATAGAAGGTGTGACTTCATCTTTTTCATGGTGGATTCTGTCTTTTCAATTTATTGTTTTCAGCTTACCTCAACAATGCTGTCAAAGTAAAAACGTTGAGCTATGTGTTAACCCTTTGAGTAATATATGTTGATCTTAATAGCATGCTAATTTGTGTGTTGTATAAACGTCTTTTATTTTGAAATAATTACTAAAATTTTCAAAATATTTAAAAATGTTTTAGTTGTTAACAAATACTTTTTATTTTTGTTACATTGACTACCTTATAAAAACTGAAAGCAAATATGCAGAAGGAAATCTCAGAAGTAAAGTTTACATCTAAATATATTCAGAGGGTTAACTGTATTTTTTTTCTTTTAAATCAGTATTGCAGCACTTGCCAGCCCCATCGCTTTTCTGCATTACAATTTTTTATTTTTATTTTTTATGTTGTGTTTGTTTGGGAGAGTTTAGCTGATAAGAAGGTTGATTGATTTGGATCTCCTGACATGTCTTACAGTCTGTCTGGCTGCCCCTTGGCTGACAAAAGCATTCGAAGTATGCTGGCCACAAGCTCACAAGAACTCAAGTAAGATATAAAGAAAATTAATTTTTGTTATATCTGTTTGTTCATATGTTATTCATAAGGATGTCTAGAAGTGGACATGCTATTTAGAAAGCTAACAACTGATACCCAGGGCCATATTTTTTAAAGTTATCAAAAGACACACTTGGACCTGAATCTTCAAAAGAGCTCTCTTCCCATTAGCCCATTGAGCTGACCTCTTCTGAAAATCTGGTGAAGGATAACTCAGTTGGAGCAGTGGCAGCTGAGCACTTTGTTTAGTGATCTTTTGTTTGATGCCTAAGCCATGGTCCTCTGAGAACTTTTTCACAAGAAGTCCCACTGCCTAGGGTTCTTGCCTAATTGAGAACTGAGCTCTTTTGAAAATCTAGCTCAATTATGTGAGTCGGGCCTCTAAGGGTGAAAAACAACATGATGCTAACTCCACTTTAACACCACTTTAACTTATGCATGTTGCAGGGCTGCAAAGGGCACCAGTACAGCCCTGCAACATGCATAAGAAATGTTAAAATGTTGTAGAAGTGGAGTTAGCGTCATGTCTGTTTTCACCCTAAGAATCTGCTTCTGAGCACTATAGAAAATCTAGTCTCTTGAGAATTTCTGTTTGTAGCTGTTCCACATTTACAATTCTTATTAAAATCCATAGAAGCTTAATTCACAGATCAGTGACCAAACTGAGTCCAGAAATAAAGACCAATTAGATTCTTTTCCATGAATGCAGTATGTGTTCAGGATGGGCAAACTTCAGACATTGTGGAGTTCTTTACAGAGAAGCATCAAAATATTTATATCCCTTCCTGGAGCTCATCTGGTTTCTTCAAAACTGTTGAATCTGCAACTCTTGGCTGGGAATTTCATGATAGCAGACTTGTAAAACTATTCTGATCCCATTCGGGCTGCAAATTGGATGTAGAAAAACCATTTCCAGCAAATTTCAGAACCTCACAGAAAATTCACTTTTAAAAATGTATAAAGGTCCATACAGTATGTGCTAATGGAAGAGTATTTTCTTCTTTAATCTACACGAGTTTACTTTTTCCTAAGTAATGGGTTATTCTCCTATGGTCTGTGTTTGTGTGAAACTAACTAGTTCTTTGTGCTTTTAATATTTACAAATAGCAAACTGAATTTTTGCTTGATTATCAGCACTCTGTGTATGCACCAAACTGGCAAATGTTCCTTATAGTTGTAGTTATGAATCCTAATGGGAATTATGTACCCTCCTCCAAAAATCAACATAGGGTATTTTCAGACGTGATGGGCCCGGAGGCCAGCCATGCTGAACCCTGGACCAGGATCTCTCTCAGAGACCAGTCCTTGATGAAGCCGGCTGTCCTTCAGAGGTGCCGGCTCCATCACTGTGGGGAATCGGGGAAGGGGTGGGGCTGCGCGGCGTGACGTGCGGCCGCACGGACCTGCCCCCCCCCCCCGTGCTCCCTCAGCCGCCTGCCCTTGGGGAGATGGGTGGGAGCAGCGGCCAGTGCGGCCGCTGTGCCCGATTTTCATATTGCGGTTGGGCCATGATCCGGGATGGGCCAACGGTTACTTTTGGCCCATCACGGATCGTGGCCCATCACGGACACACATTACTTTTGGGCCATCCCGGATCGTGGCCAATCTAATCACGGTTCTCGACCTCCGGCTGGCTGGACGTTGAGAACCATGGTCAAGCTTGATCCTGGCTGGGGGTTCACCATGGTGAACATCTGGCTGGGACCAAACAGATGTTCCCGAAAACACCACCACCACAGGGAATCCACTGGGGTTCACTGTGGTGAAAGGCGTTTTCATAACATCTGTAATTACCCATAATCTATCTTTGTCAAACAGTACTAAAGGTCCAGTTGTACACTACTCTTGTATACAGACCGATGGGTGAAAGTATGGATGTGAAAGGTTTGCAGGATTGAATATTTATTAATGGTGCTCCTCAGCATGCTCCAAGTATATGGTGAAAGGGTAGACATGTCTGAAAGCAACATGGAGAAAGTGGGAAGAGATAGCATGAGTGAGTACTTTGTGTATGAACCCTGAAAACCAAAGGGTGTTTTCACATACCAAAGTATAGGATACTTTCTTTTGCATATGACTTTGATTAGCATTTTTCTGGAACTATATGCATGCATTGTTGAGAGTGCAGATTCTTTCATCCCTGCATGGTTTCATTAATGTATTGGCCAGCCACGGGGTGCCATGGCTTGGAGGGAGAGCAAGGGGAGGAAGAAGGAGGCAGGGATGTGTTGGTGGGGATGGAGGAAACAGTAGGGAGAAGCAGCAGCATGAGGGACCCTCCCCTTTCATTTGATGGGCTGATATCCCAAGGGCAGCCAGGATAGATGCCCGTGCAGTGCCAGAACGTTAAAGGCAAAGGGATGAGCTGAAGGAGAGGCCAGGGCACAAAGGCTTGGGTTCCTATGAAGGATCCCAGCCAATCAGGATGGTTTTGGGACACATTTTCCAGGTGCCCTAAAACCAATCAGCACCCTGAGAAGCAATCTCTCCTCCTTCCCCTCTCGAGCAGAGGGGAGGGAGGAGGGAGCAGAAGACATTAAAGCAGTCACCTGGAACTGATCTGGGCTAGTTTGGAGGCTGCTGCAGCAGAGAGCAGACTGGATTTCTCTGCTTGGTGAGTAATTTCTTTTAATTGCTTTTTATTTATTTTTATTTATTTATTCCCATGACTTTTGTTACCCTTCACTACAGCACAACCCCTTTTAATTGTTCTTGCTCTCTGAGTGATATATATTTAATTTTATTCTGGATTTTTTTATTTTTTTTTGCTTTTTTATATTTGGTTGCTTGGATATTTTAAATATATTTTTGAATGTTTTTTAATATATTTTTATTTTTGTTTGGATATTTTGTGCATTGACTGAATATATTTTTGAATATATTTTACATTATATTTTTTGACATTTTTATATTTTTCTGTTATTTTTTTAATGATTTGTTTGTATCTAGTTTGAATATTGGCTATTTGGCTTGGATATTTTGCATGCTGACTGAGTGCAGCAGGGAAAAAATGCAAACCGAATTTAAAAGTTTTTCCAAAAACTTTAATTGCAGGCTTCTTATATATTTGACTATTTGTAGCCATGTGAACACTTCAAAAATACTTGCTTTTCACATGAAATTGTTTCTGTAGGGTTTCTGAAAGGAGAAAAAGTGGTGCCCTTTCTTGTGAGAGTTCCTTTGAATTTTGTTCCTCTTCCCAAGTGATCTGATGCTTGAGAAACTTATTGCTGAACTTTGAATGTTTAAATTGGTGGGGATATTTTAGTGGGCTCATAGTGGAAAAAAATTACAGACAGAATTACAGACATCTTTCTGTTGCAGAGTAAACACTTTAAAAATAATTGCTTTGCAATTTGCATGCAGCCTTATTTGGTTTTAGTGATTTTGAAAGGGAGAAATAGTGTTAGCCCCTTTGAATGTTGTCCCCCACTCTATTAACAATCTGATGTTACTGGAAATTTGTGATCTTAAGGATTTTTCCATGTATATTTTCCCCTCTTATTTACTGGTCTGGGAGCTTCTAGGAAGGATACTGAAAGAGCTATATCAGAGGTGGGGAAACGTTTCCTTCCCAGGGACCAAATGAAAAAAAATAGTCCAAGCTCTGAGAATTACATAAAAGTTGGAGGAAGAGGTGCCTACACTCAGGAAGAATAGGGTCTAGATTATGGATCTGTGTCTTGGATATGTCTCCTCTCCTTGTGTGCATGCCCTCATTTCTGCCCCTTTCCCCTGAGTGCAGCCTTTCAGTGCTTGGAGGTAGGATCTGTATCCAGAGGCCAAATCCAGGAACTGCAAAGGGCCAAATAAAAACTAGCATTTGTCCCCTGAGCTTGAGGTTCCCCACCCTAACACTAAACACTACCTTGGTTGTGCAAACGGGGTGATTTCAGAAGTGACGTGTTCGAATTCATCACAGTGAATCCCACCCAGGTGTGAACAGGTTCACACCACAGCCCGTGGGCTGTGGTGACACGTGTGGCCCCAACAGAAGTGACAGGATCGTGACCACCGCCCAGGGGCAATCAGAGAGAACATGGGCCAGGGGAACACAACAGACAAGCAGTGGAGACGTGAACTGCGGTTCGAGCCCCAGATGGCACCGCAGCTGGGGTCAATTCCTTCCACCGCGGCTGCGGGTTTCCGTTCAGAAGTTACTTTTCATTCACCCCTGCCGTGGTGACCATTCACCACACTTCTGGACCTCCTCCCGCCCCAGCCTCACGAAGCGTGGTTAGCTTCACCCCGGGCCACGGTTGACTGTGGTGAACATCTGGATGCGAGCAAACAGACATGCACGGCGCTTTCACCACCCCCCGCGTTTGACTGAGGTTGACTGTGGTGGACATTCACCACGTCACTTCTGAAATCACCCAGGATTTAGGAGTGGTTATCCAGTGGGAGAAGACACCCCATTCTGATCCATCACTTTATTCACTAGACCATCTGTGCAATGGGTACTGTATGCATAAGAGAGATTTTTTTCCCTGGCCTCCCTAGTGATCTGCTTACAGCCTGAAGTTCAAGCTCTAATTGTCCCTATTTTAACACACAGCTAGCTTCTTGCTTGTAAAATGTATATCAACAGTCTATCTGCATGATGTATAACCTGCTGTGCTGGTGAATTCTAGAGTCTGCCTACATTGCCAGGTGGGGAGAGCTGCCTCTTCTATTTGATCTAAATTTAAAAATGATTAACTGGAGGAGTTTGTGGACTCTGCCTAATCCAGGAACATAAAGAGGAAATGTCAAAAATTGTGACATCAGTCAAGTCAGGACTTTGAGGGAGAAAACCCAGACCCTGTGTACGAGGCAGCCAATTAAAAATGTTACAGAATTATTAGTTGCATACCTCTCAAGTGTCCCAAATTTTCCAGGACATCCTTTGTTATCTGGCTGACAGTACTGGAAAACTGTAGTAAAATCCTGGATTTGAAAGGGAGAGCAATTTGCATACTATCAATGGGGACAATGAGTTGAATTCTCCAGCCTTAAAGAGTCAGACCAGCCAAATAGATTGCCCCAGGCTAGTTCAGAGCAGCCCCTCCCATAGGAGAGATAGGGAATTCTCTATTGTTCTCGCTGACTCATTAATGACACTTCTCTTTTCAGGGAAAAGAATAGGGTTTTCCAACATTTGGGGGGCGAAATGGTCAGTCTTTGGAATTAAAAAACCTCAATTTGAGGCAATGTAGAGCTATGATTTCTAAGCATTTCTCTTGAAAAAATCATCTGACTTGGGGTTTAAACCTGGCCCTTGTAAGGGGTTAATGTTGTGATTAATTAAGTCTCTTTTTCAAAATAATAACAAAACAATTCTGACCAGCCTCTCTGTTAGATTAGATATTGCTAACACTTGTCTATGAGAAAAACCTCACAGCATCTCATCTGTTAAAAAATCCACACAGGAGAAATGGCTGGAGTGGGAGGGGGGGGGGGAATCTTTACTGTCAGAAGGAGGGCTTTGTAAACGTAAAACTCACTGGTCATGAGGGTGTGGAGGCCAAGCAGTTGAGGGGCATGCTGTGATAGAGCTTGGACATAAAGATTGACAGGACAAGGGTTTAAGTCTGGCTTATGAAAGAGGTTTTTGTATGGATATGCAAGCCCTTTAACTTTTTAAGATTGCTTTCTTTTTAAAAAAAAATAAAATGGAAAAAAAGGGCTTTTTAGCCCAGTCTCTTGGTTAAGTAATAGACTACTCTGAATTTGCATATGAATGCAGATGTTGTGTAAATTGTGTCCCACATTTTGAGAGTCACTATCCCTGATTTTCACAGTCCAGAGATTGAGAGGTATGATGAGTTGGGCCCCCAAAATCATGAGATTATTTTTTTTTTAAAAAAGTCTTAAACATTGATTTCTTTTGGTTTTAGCGCCTGCAGTCATATGGTTCTGTCTCCTGTCCTTGTGTGCATGCCCTCATTTCTGCTCCTTTACCCTGAACTCAGATTTTCAGTTTTTGAGGGTAGGAACTGGCTGTAGAGGCCAGTTCCAGGAGCTGGAAAAGCACCAAATAAAAACTTGCCATAGGCCATATTTAGCTCCTGAGCCTAAGGTTCCCCACCCCTGGTGTAAGGGAAGGACAACAGAGATAGGAGGGGCTGGTCTGGGGTGAGGGATTAGAAATGCAGCACCATAAGTGTGGCTTAGTGGCTAAGGTTTTGGTCTACTATACTATTAAGTATTTTGCCCCATGCTGCCTCTTCTAGTCATGCCCTCCTCTCTCCCAACTGCAGCTGAAGTGGGGGTCGGAATAAGAGAACTGTTTGGGTTCTTTCATGCATACTAAGACACTAGTTCACACTACAGCTTTCTCCACAGTTGGGCATTTATAGGACCTTTCTTTCCCTGGTAGAGTGGATTCTCTGGTGTGTACTGAGGGCTGAGCTCACCCTGTACCATTTCTCAGTCAGAGCACAGGTAAGGCTTCTCTCCTATGTGGATTCTCTGATGTATACTTAGTGTCTCAACTTCTCCTGAAGCTTTCCTCAGATTCAGGGTTTCTCTCTTTTTAAAATAGCAGTTTTAAAAAGTGAAACAGATCATGCATACATATAGCATACCCGTCTCGGATCCCAGTCTGTGAGCAGACCGGACGTCCTTTAGACGTGCCGGCCTGATCACAGAGGGGAATCAGGAAAGGGGCGGGGCAGCACAGCACAGCGTGATATGTGGCTGCTCAGCCCCGCCCTCTCGTGCTTCCACGGCCACCCGCTCTCAGGGAGACCAGCAGGTGCAGTGGCCAATCAGGCCTCTGCACCTGATCTCGTCCCATGGTTGGGACCTGGTTCCGGGACAGGGCTGGGTAACAGTCGTTACATGTGGCCATTCTCAGCCCCATCCCGGATCGGGGCCAACCTAAAATGGTTCTGGAAGTGAGGCCGGCCTCACCTCCAGAACCGTGGTTAGCTTTGAACCCCGCCAGGAATTCACCATGGTGAACATCTGGCGGGGCTCAAACAGACGTGCACGGGATCATAGCCACCACTCTGAATTCACTGTGATTCAGGGTGGTTGACTGTGATCTTGTAACATCTGAAATTACCATAGTGTCCCCTTATTTAAAACAGACCTGAAGCCTTGAGCTGCCAATATTTTTTTCATCTAGCACCTGATCTACAGGAGCAAATGCTGGTTTTCTTTTTTGATTTTTTTTTTTATACAGAGCTTTGCATTTTGCTCACTATTACATGCCACCATGATTGTGCAGTTTTTGTTCTGCATACGCTGTGTTTTTTTATTCAGTGTGTGTTCTATTCCATTGATCATATAAGTGTGAAATTTTAATGCCGGCCCTTCCCCCTGCCAGCCCTGCCATCTGTCAGCTCCGCCCACTGCTCCTCCTCCCTAAAAGTCCATCAGCCGCCACTGCCCACATAATACAGAAATAATGGTAACTTTGGAGGCCCCCATCTGTATCCCCAACATGGTGGTGGTTATGCCAGGTTTTTTTTAATGTTTCTCTGTTTGTTCCCTAGGAAAAAAACAAACAAACAGATTTTAACTAAGTTATCTGGCTGCTTTCAGACATATCCCTAGACATATCTATGTTTTTACACACTATTTGTCACAAAAACTAACTGTTGTTATAATTAGTCAGGTATGTTTATTTTCTATGTGTCATATAAAGTTTGGTGGTTTTTTACCAACCTTGGGTAATTTCAGACATTACGAAATCACTGCTCACCACAGTGAATCCCAGTGGATTCCATGTGGTGGCAGTGATCGCGGTAATGTCTGTTTGGTCCCCGCCAGACATTCGCCATGGTGAATTTCTGGCGGAGATCAAAGCTAACCACGGTTGTGAACCTCCGGCTGGCCTGAGGTCCAGAACCATGGTTAGATTGGCCACGATCTGGGATGGGCCAAAAGTAACATCTTTTACATTGGTCCATCACGGATCATGGCCCCAAACACAGTACGGGATGGGCGCAGCAGCCGCATGGGCTGCTGCATCCGCCCATCTCCCCAAGGGCAGGCAGTCGTGAGAGCACGGGGCTGTGTGGCCGCACGTTGTGCCGTGCAGCCCCGTCCGCGCCGAGATTTCCCAGTGTGATGGAGCCGGCACGTCTAAAGGACAGCCGGCTTCATCACAGACTGGGATCTGACAGAGGTCCTGGTCCAGGATTCAGCGTGGCGGGGGAGGTGGGGTTTGGGAGGGAGGGTGTGTTTTTATTACTTGTTTTACAATTTGTAGATTTATTTTTAAATGTTTTATTATTGAATTTTTTGTGTGCATGTTGTTCGCTGCCCCAAGCTGCCTATGGGCAGGAGGGGCAGGACATATGTTTCGAATAAATAAATAAATAAATAAATAAATAAAATACCCCTTCTCTCTCAACAAAGCAACATATTCATAACAGGTGACATTCACTTGCTGGCCAAGACCCCTGCAAAGTTCTGTGGACCATATATCTCCTCTGCCGTTAGGCTATGTTTACATGAAACTTACAGTTTGTGGTTATTCACCTCCCGGCCACCCCAGGTATTTAACACTGGATAAAATAACCCAAACACATAGAAGCTACACAAACATTTTAACCCACAAGTAAAGTGCAGTGGAATCTACATAAGTAGAACTTGCATAACTCAAATTTCGGGATAAGTAGAATTGTTCTTCCCAACCCTAGGTCTATAGAGTTGTTTTGGTTCTTTACCTGGATGAGTAGAATACTGAACTTTCATAATGCACTTTTAAAGGTGTCTAAAGTATATCCACTCAGATAAAAATATCAGTAGTAATGATTTCGTGGTAGCATGTGGTTAAAATACTTTAGTATATACCCTGTCAGTGTGAGTCTGCATGTCGGGCAGGCTGAAGATGGGAGCTAGGGAATGTCAGTTCTCTTTTGTCTCCAGCTCTCGAGACATGTAGAATCACGAGGTGTGTGTGTGTGTGTGTGTGTGTGTGTGTGTGTGTGTGTGAGAGAGAGAGAGAGAGAGAGAGAGAGAGAGAGAGAGAGAGAGAGAGATCCTGGCAATTCTGACCCTGGGAGTCTTAGGTAGGGTATAAAGGGAATAAGAAGCTGGTTTCCCTGTCCCCATACCCAAGACTACCAGAATCAGAACTGACAGGACCAAACACACAGACAGCTCTGCCCTGCTGTCTACTCCAACTCTCTGCTTCTGAGGGATGGGACGAGAACTGGAGATGGAGAAACCTGGTGCTCACTTAATCTGAGCATCAGTTTTCTCCATCTTCAGGTCCATTTCCTTTGGTTAAGTAGAATTTTTGCTAAGTTGAACTTTTTCACATGGCCGGGGAAATCCAACTTAAGCAGACTCTACTGTGCCACGAGTATACTACAACCTTACTTCACAGGATAAATTAAACCCTGTGGTGTAGAAGCACATGCCACCACAAAAAGGACATTTGGGGCTGCAGCCACAAACCTAGCCACAAACAGGAATTAACCTGAGAGAGTGTGATCATTCACACAATATCACAGGAGACTCTTCTCGATCCTGGGTGTATTTTTTTCTTGCAAAGATTTGCATTCCCGCATTTTAATTGTTCCCACATTCCCTCCTGCACTTCAAAAGTTCTCTCCTGCTTCAAAATTTACCGCAGGTACTGCTGTGGCAGATAATAGCTGGCCCACTATTATGCTTCCCTCCTCCTTTTTTTTTTCTTAGCAGCAGTACAATGTCCCCATCAGACAGTCAGTGGAGGTTCATCCCCTGAGGGGTAAATTGCCTCTATTCCTCTCCACAGCAACTCAGACTGACTTATAATGCAGATTAATCCCATGACATGATAAGGGGAACGTGGAAGATGGATTTAGCATGAATGTCAACCCTTCCTTTTTCGGCTTAACTTTTATGACTTGACGGTGCTAAACCTTGCACATGTTCATAAATAGGTGGGAGTAAGGTTTTCTCTGTGCTAAACATCTCATGTGAATGTGCCCTTGGAAGAGCTAGTCTGGGAGTTAGCTCAGGAGTTAACCTGGAGTTAGAGGAGATTACCTGACGTGTTTCATCTGGACAAGTTCTTAATGGTGGGATCTGAACTGTCTCCAAGTATGGCTGTTTAGAGGAGAACATTGGGTTCAGGTGAAAGAAAAGGCCACAGGCACTTATGCAAATTAGTGACCATAACTCCCACTTATGGTGTCCCAAATGTTGGCAAGTCACTAGTTGACTAAATTGCACTGTAGCTTTTGAGGCACTGGTTAAGAATGTATTTGACACACCCCACTTGATCAGCCTTGCCTCTCGTTTACTCTCTGGCTCTGTATCCTCCCTTGTTTTTGAAATAGATAATTCAGTCAGGACTAGCAGGCAGGCAGGCAGGACTTATGTTATCTTTCCTCTTTCCCTCATATCTGTTGCTGTAGTGTCCTTTTTTACTCGTATATAATATCAGCTTGTGGGTCACTGATCTTCATATAATTTAAATATTAAAAATACAATCTAGTATATACAGCATCCTGTGGGATGATGCAGCCTGTGCTTTCGGGGTGACTTACCATCCCTGGTAAGTGGCGTCTCTTATCTTCATGGCCCATCTCTGTTGCCTTTATAAGGAAGTTGGCAGTTGTCTGTAAACCTTGCAAAGTGAGAATCTGAAGAAACCAAAGGTCAACTGAGCCAATAAAATTGGCAGGAGGCATCAGCACATCAAGAATCAACTTGACCACAACTTACATGTTGGTGCCCTGCTCTGTCACCTCCTCACGAAGCTAGGACTGAAACTCAGTCTCGGATTTTTCTCAATTCTTGTTGAGAATCAGGCTTCTAACCTTGATTTTGATGAGAATTGAATCTGGTGGCCATTTCATTTGTGCACAGGGTTTGGTGTTTTTTTTCTTAAGCAAGATTCTCATGAGATTCTCACACTGTTAGCGAGATCTTCTCGAGATCTCACTAAGGGGTTTCGATTCTCCTGAGTTTCTCGCAAGAACCAAATTGATTTTCGTTTTAACCTTACACAAAGCCTTTCCATTCCCCCCCCCTCGCAGCATGAGTTACTTGACACAGATGCACACTTTCCTAATACTCCACCAAAACTGTTCTGAAAGCTGTCTTCTGCTGCTGTTGTAATTCTGAATTTTCATTTTGAAAACTTTGTCACCTTATGCACCTAACTTAAAAGTTTAGTGCTTCTGAACACCAGGTCACTCTGGGTCATTGTGTCTTCCTGAAACTCAGGGTGTTTTTAGACCAACGCCTCCCCACCCATCACCCACCCATCATGCATGTTGCAAGACTGCATTGGTGCCCTATGCAGCCCTGCAACATGTCTAATGGGTGGATAATGGGTGGGGAGGTGCTTGTATAGAAACACCCATAGTCTCTCCTCATACTCTCTTTAGCACAATGAGACATTTAGTGCCTGACCCTTCTTGGGTCATACACTAAATGCCATTATTTGAGTTGCTGATTCCTGGAGGACATCTGCCTCATTTCTAGGACTACTACCATCACAAAAGGGTTAATTAATCGAAACCTTCTTTTCAGTCTCAAAAGATAGGTCAAGGATAGAATAGTTACGGAGAATCAGTTTCACTGTAATTTGTTGAAGGGGGGTGGGTTCCTTCGAGGCCAGGTTTTAAGGTATACTCGTGGGGAAGTGTCATAAAGCTTGCACTGCCAGTTCTATGATAAAGGTGTTACACTCTGAAATAATGCAAGAGACTGGTATTTATTATTTGGCACTAGTCACCAAACATATGTCTAGGTTTCTCTTAAGTCTTACTCACTGACTAAAATGACTGCTGTTATATCTATCCTTTTATTAAAAATAAAATACCATAATGTCAGCAAAACAGAAACTATCACAAATATAACCAGTTAGCAAAACACACAGATGGCAATGACCTTGACTTCCCTAAGTTATTCTCTCAACATAACTCCTATCTTTATACTGTGATAACTTTCCGATCACACAGTCACTTCTTGTTCTCAATGAAGTACCTTCTGTAGAAACTTGTTTGAATGTAGAAGTCAATTCCCCCCTGAAAGCGATATTTCTGCTCCTGGTGATTTTCATCATGAATGTTTATTACACCTCTTACCTACAGCAGAACCATCACCAATATTCTGAAGGTCAACAAAAACCTTTAGAGAGCCAGTGTCTCCCCTTGTGGGTTTATATTTTGTAGAAATCTCCTATCTAAAAAAAAGCAGTTAGAAGCAAGCGGTTCAGGCTGAGGCACACTGTTTAGGCATAAGGGGATCAATACCATGCCCCATGCACGCACAACCACACACAGTTTGTGTAGGTGCCATAGGCCTGTGCCGGAGATGCACGCAGGCAGTGGGGCATAGGATTGGCTACACCATTATTAAAAGGAGAACTATGCATCCTAGTCAGGAGGATAAGAGAGACGTTGAGAGAGCACAGATGGAAACTGGTACAGAATGGACATACTTAATCTATACAAATACTAAAAGTCTAAAAATAATTTGGGTGAATTGGAGTACTTGACGTTAAATGAGCATATTGATATAGTAAGCATCTTGAAAACCTGGTGGAATGAAGAAAATCAATTGGAAACCGTAATATCAGGATATAATCATTGATCACCTGACCAGAACAGTGAGAGTAATTATGAAATGTTAAGGGAGATTAGAAAAGTTACAAATTTAGACAACTAATTAATAATGGGTTATTTTAACTACCTGCATATTGACTGGTAAAATTTCACCTCAGGGCACAATGCAGAGAAAAAGGCCATTTTTAAACAAGCACGGCTGGGTGGCAGGTCTGTGTCAGCTGAGTGGATCAGCCATGGAGGCACCCATGCACGTGAAGTGAGTGGGGAGGGATACAAATGGGGTGGCACCAGGGAGTCCACGGCCTCCACCCAACCTCCCACCCACCAGCCGTGACCACAGTTCAAACAGACAGCTGTTCCACTGGCCGGGCCAAGAACCACCCAACCCCCACATCAGCACGCCCCCACTACATGGTGTGAAAACATGGTGGTTCATGGGAAAGTGAAGCCACCACAGCCACCTGCCCTCAGCAGGAATCTGGGAGGACAGGGGAAGGCAAACCCATGCACCCGCAGCAAACAGTTAGCCTGCTAGCCACAAGGAACCGGGCAACAACACACGAAACCCTGAGGCACGTCATACAACCCACGGGCATCTCAGGAACACAAGGGGGAATGCATCAGGAAGACCAATGGGACAGCAGCCAAAATAGCCAAACACCCATCCACCCCCACCCTCACCAGGCTCACAATTCAGTCCAAAACACATGCCCCACACAGCACAGAGTCCAGGACAAATGCTGGAATGACACAGGACCCTTTCCAAGGGGGATCGTGGCTGCTGGAGTGGGGGTGATGTACCCCGTGCCACAAACAGGATGACTCCGTGATGCAGTGAGCAGGAAGCAAAAACGTCCCCATAGAGCTGTGTGTCTGCCAAAACGCACTGAAACACTCCAACTTTTAGAACGGATGGGGGTTCTAGTCCTACCTAGAGACCTCCTACAGAGACAGCCCAAACCACAACATTTTTGGGCGCCACTCTGACGGATTGAGCAGGGCTTCGGCTTGGAAGGGCTTCCCCTCTAGCCTCCAACCAGCCACCTAAACCAGGCAGATGCTCCTGTTCCCCACTAGCCGTTGCCCCATCTCCCTGACTTCGTTGGCCATACCCCCATGGGGCCGAGACATCCAGAGCTTGCAGAGTGGTCAGCTCAATCCCTTTGGTATGGAAGAAGGATAAGGTTTCTCTGGGTAGACAGAGAGCCAGGCGTCCCTGGAGGTTTAAGGGGCAGTGACCCACACACTCCCTACTTGTAGTAAAGGAAAAACTGTTTATTCTAACAAAGTATAAGAACAAAGCCAATTGGTGAGAAAGCTCTGACAAAGGCACGGTCATGGCAACCAAATAAATGTAAAGAGGAAACATGCAAGCTGCTGACTCCACTCAGTTCCCTTATCTGGCTCTCCCTAAGCTGGGTATACGCATGACCCCATAATACTGGGCCAGGTCTTATCCTCTGTTGCAGCTGGTCCCCTTGGATGTCACGTTGATTAATGACAGTGTCCTTTGGGGAAAAGGACTCTCATACCTTTCCCTAGCCTGGGGCTGGAATCCCCTGAGAAGTTCCCTAGCCAGATCTTTCTGGGTATGGACAAGAGCTTCCCAGCCCCAGCCCCCTTTTGGCAAAACTGGCTTGACTAAGTACTTTTGCCGCCCCATTGAAAAGAGCTTGGGTGTGAGAAGCACCCATTGTCCTACCCTGACCTGCCCCTCAATTTATAGCTTCCCCAAGCCCACAGGAAGGTTTACTGTACCTAAGTGTTCCTGCCACCCCTACTCAAGAGTACAGTGCCATGTGCCCTATTCAAATACTGAGAACATAAGGATCCATTAAAAAAGTCATGGCCATTCAGGAGTATAAAATGAGCAAATATGTCACCTCCTGTCAGGTGACAGACTCACATAGGCGGCACACAGTGTGATGTTGAGGGGGAGGGTGCGGTTGCAGCAGAGGAACAGGGATGGTGCAGTCCAAGGGCAAAGTCAAGCAGGCAGAGTCCCACACACAGGAGATGGAGAGGGGCTGCAGTCACCGAGCATTGTTCCAAAACCAGGTCACAGCAGCAGCATACGCCACCCATGCAAACATCCCTCTTACCCACATATGTCGATTCACCATGAAGTTCAGAATAGATCACCGTGATCCCTGCTACCCAGAGCGAGCTAAATATCCTCTCAGGTCCAGATCTCATACAGGACAGCCAGCTTCGCTGCAGTAGGCTCTACGGTTAGGTAGCGACCCCCAGCTGGGGTCATGACAACTGCAGCTCATGCATGTGATCCTGGCACTCATCCCTCTGTCTCTGGTAACCCCGAGCATGTAGCATGATGATCCCAAAGGTGATGGGGAGGGACTCATCAAAAGGCTGGGTGAAACTCCGGGAGGCTAAACATTTCCTGCAAAGCAACACTCTCACTCACCTCCCACAATAGCAGCATTTCTGCCGGGGGCCCATTCTCAATGGGCCCTGGAACACAGAACCCCAACTCGCTCGCCCTCCGCTGGCAATCATGGCTGCACACACAATGTCCCAGGAGCAAAAGGCTCCACGACAGCAAGTTATAACCATCGCACATGGATAAGGAATTGCCCAACAGCAGTTGGACATCAAATTGTAAGCTCTCGGGCAGGGACCGTGTCTATCTTATTTTTTGTAAAACGCCGGGTACATTGCTTGTGCTATATACATGTTTATAATAATAATAATAATCCCTAAGCCACAGTTCACCTAAGGTCATGGTTGCACAGACATCTCAAACTACTGTATCCACCCAACCACCCAATGGAGGGGTATGGACCCCGGGCATTTCCGACATATAACGGCTACAGCAAGCAAGGACTACTCGATGGAGACGGAGGCCAATATAAGCTCAATGGGAAGCCTGCAACCAGATGCAGCTGTGCCTCAACAGAAACCCAGACCCCCTCCCTCCCCCCAGGAATGCTGGGAGGCCTCTCCCCTGCAAGCTCATCGCAGATAGTAACCTTGGTCCCGTGGTGATGCGGGAACACCTGGCTGTGGGGGGGGGGGGCTGCAGCCACAGGAATGGCATCAGAACCCCATCCCTGGCTGAAGAGGGGAGAACAAACCCAGGGAAAACACACAGGGACAACACATTAGGCAAAACATGTCACCTTTTTATTCACCATACAACAACGGAATGGGGGAAGAGGATTCTGCGCCACAGTAGTCTGGCACTCTGGGCGCGGGACAGCTCATGTAGACTCACCTCCATACGGATCTCCAGAAGGAGCTGACAGACCTGGCCCCGCTCCCACTCCAGGTGAATCTCACACACTGTAAAGGGAGATGGGGCAGTGGAGGAACCTGTCCAGCTCCTGGTGAAATGGCTCTGTGCGCCTGGCACTGCAGGAGAGGAGGTTGCTATTGTGAACCAACTTGTATCCACTTCTCAAGTCCTTTGCCTGCTGCCGGCACAGGGACATGTCCCCATTGTATCCCAGCTGTGTCATCCCCCTGAAGATGTCTTGCTATACCGATTCATTTTCGTAGCATCTCACAGGTTTGTTCCATGTTTTGGCCTCCCCCTCCCCGCTCCCCCATGGGTGGATGAAGGCCCTGGTCTCTTCCTCTGCCCAGGGCGTGCCCTTGGGTGTAGGGCCTGTGCACTAGGGTGCAGACTGCATGGCTGGGACCTGAGAGGAATATGGTCTCCTTGTCAGGCTGTGGGTGGGACGGGGGATGTGGGGGGACAAGTTCATAAACAGCCTATGTGCCACTCTGGCCATCGCTGTGCCATTTCTCTATGGTGCTGGAAGACCAGTCCCCTGGGTGGGTGTGTAGCCTAGTTCACACAGGCCAGGGATCTGTGTGGGGCCCTCCACACACACGGATTTGCCTGCCCCTACACAGAGCATCACGTTTTTTTCTCTGCTGCTCATGGGTGGGTGGTGCATGGGTCACAGATGTGTGCACCCCTCCACACCACCTTCAGACAGGCATTTGGATGTATGTGGGGCGGATGGAGTTGCGTGGTAGCGTCTCGTCTAAAACCAGCCAAAATTTTAAACTCCATAAATGACTGCTTCTTGGCATAGCTAATTCTGGAACGCAGGAGAGCATCCTGGTAAATCTACCACAAGTGGGGGGGTGACTGTGTATTTTTTAGTCCCAAATGCAGCACATAATCTGGTCCAAGGGGTAACTGTAGCTGAGCCATTCAGCAATAGTGACCGTAATGTAATTAGATTCAACATATCCGTAGAAGGGAAAATGCTAAATAAATCTACAACAATTGTTAACTTTCAAAGGAGGAACCATGCAATAGTGAAGACGTTAGTTAGAAAGAAACTGAAAGAACTGAAAGTTAGAAAGAAACTGAAGCTGCAGACCTCTGTTGTGGGCACATGTGCCAAGCGGAAACCGCACGCATGCGCGTTGTGGAAAGTTCATTGAAGCCATAAGTTCAACGTGCAGCAGCATTTAAAAAGGGCAAACAGAATGCTGGAATTTATAAAGAAAAGGGAGAGAAAATAAAACCGAAAATATCATAATGATGCTATATAAATACTTGATATTTTGTATGTTATGGCCTTGGGGCTTGAACAATAATAAGCATTATTTATATAAATACATGGTGCTCCCACACTTAGAATATTGTGTGCTATTGTGGTGTCCCCATCTCAAAAAGGACTTAGTAGAAATGGAAGAAGTGCAGAGCAGGGCAACCAAGTTGATCAACGGCATGCAACAGATTCTGTACAAGGAGAGGCTCAGCTTAGAGAAGAGGCAACTAAGGGGGTTAAGATAGGAGTTTAAAAAATCATGAGTGATGTGGAGCAAGTAGATAGGGAGCTGTTGTTTATCCCTGGTCATGATGCTATAGCTAAAGGGCATCCTATGAAACTGACAGCAGAGTTAAGGAAATTAAACGGGGGGGGGGGGTTGCACACAATGTGAAATTAACCAATGGAACTCATTGCCGAAGGATGTTGTGAAGAGCAATAGCATAACTGGTTTTTTAAAAGGATAATTTTGTCCATTATGATAATTGGAACCTTTCTCTAAATCAACCAAAGTTGGCCACTTTCCAGAGACAAGATGGCTGATTGGTCAACCAGAATGGCACTACTTGTGTTCTTTTCTTATCCCTTCGGTAGGAATAACCTATGAGATGTTTGTGATCTTGATGTAGATGGCATAGGTGTTAGTTGGCAAGTTGCCAGCCATTCTTCTTTTAGGAATCTAATATTTTTTCTTACTTACAATAGGGGTAACATGCCACTCATGCTAGAGTAATTGTGTGGTGTAATGGCTAAGTTTGCAGTCTTGGACTAGGTGGCTGGGGGGGGGGGCCTGGTTCAAGTCTCACCTTAATCGGAAACTCACTGGGTGACCTTGGGCCAGTCACATTATTCTCTTAGCCTAACCTACCTCACAGGGCTGTTGTGAGGATTAAAAAGTTATTAATGAGTGATTTGTGAAGTGCTCTAAATGTCATGGGGGGGTGCTATATAAAAATTATTATGATGAAACCATTTTTACATGAGATGTCCCCCCCCCCCCGCATGTCTACACAGTGGACATGTGGGGGAGCACCCATGTAAAAGTGGTCGTGGGTGCCCCCGTGACCCACCCATCTCCACCCACAGAGCAACTGGCAAAAAGCTGAATTGGTCCGTGCATGGAGATGGGTGTGCTTATGTCTGGTACCTCCCCCTGACACATGGCCCCTGCAACGGCGCACACACGGACTGCCCCCCACTGCGGTCAATGTAAAAATGGCCAAAAACGTGTGTGCAGATCACTACAATCTGCCAGCACTCCTTTATCAGCCTCCTTGTTTTTTGCAATAACTTGGCTGCAAGCACGTTTAGTTGTGCATACTAAAGATGAGACATAGACGGTGTACTAATATAAGAATGAAAACTGCCAAAATGAAGCCCTTATAAATTATGGGCCATTATTCGTAGACTCATATAGGGTCCCTTGGTGAGTCCCTAATTTATTACGTTGCTATTCAATGTTGTGTAAGAGTTGAACCTTTTTAAAAACGATATGACTAATAGTCCACCATTAAGAGGTAATATTTTGCATTTAATTCCATTTACACCTCAAATGGAGGTGTATCAAGCTTAGGCCAAAGGTGTTTGGGAATCTCATGTGGTTTCAGTGGGGTTTTTTTGCATTCTGTTTCCTGTATTTATTGCAGATTTCCACTTGGACACCTTATCTTTGATGGCAGCATGCATGCCTGGCCAGAACAGAACATCTTGGGCTCTGTTCCTGCACTTCTCAATACTCAAACGGGCACTGTAGGTTATACCTAGTATTTCCAACCTCATGTTTTGTGGTGTTATAACAATGTCCTTTGCACAGAATCCCATTATATGCAATAATATCATTTCTATTCTCCCACTAAGGTTTTATCTTTGAGGTGCTGGAATTTTTTGTTTTCCAGCTATCTAGATTTACTCTCTCAAGCTAGGTTGAGACTAAGTTGTTTCATGTTTCCCATTTGCATTTGTCAGTTTTTGTTTCCGAAGTGGTTAATACGAGAGTCATATTTACATAAAAGACCTTTTTCCGGTCTCACTTGGCTCTCAGTGTTTATAGGTACTCTTAAAGGAATGTCAGTTATAGGACACCCCTTACCAGGCTTCTGCATTTCACATTTAGGTTCTCATCTTGATAAGCACTCTGTGTGTAAAACCAGACATGCGGGCAGCACGGCGACTTCCCGGCCTGACCTAGGAAACCACAGCTGACACGGCTCGGTGTACCAAACTAACATGCCCGCATCCGGAGAGCTGTCCCACTGCCCGCATGCTCTAAGTAGGGCCGGAGAGCTAAACAAGCATGCAGGCAGAGCCCCCTGCCCCTCCTGCCATGATGGGTAGCCATGGCGACCAGGATATTTTATAGGTAGCCATGGTAGCCTCTGCCCACCTAGGTGGGGATGGCAGGGCTTGAACGCATGTGCTAACCTGAATTGGCCCATGTGGGCAGCCCTTAGCCTGGCCTGCCTCCTCGGAGATTTTCCAAGGACATAGCCCAGGTTAGCTGCCTACCCACTCCAGGGCAGTCCCAAGCTAACATCTGGCGCCGCATATATACACACATGCAAGTGGGTTCCAGGCTACAGGGGGCCACAGTCACGTGTGTTTTTATCCTGTGTATGTAAAAGGGCCACTTCCCCAGCCCAATCAGACCTTAAATAAAGAACTTTGCCTTTTTTTTCACAAATCTGGACAGTGCATTGCATTATGATCCCTCTAATATGTCTTTCAACAATTTGAGGACATAAATCCAGATTCGTCCAGTGTATAAGGAGATTAAACACATGTAAATTACACACTGAAGCGCTGCACTAGTCTAAGTGCATGCCAAATCCTCTTCCACCGTGCCAGCCATTATTGCCCATTACGCATTCCTGCTTACACACACAGTGTCACCCTGAAGATCCCAGCACAGCCCTGCCTCTGGTCAGCACTCAACTGTGGTCGGATCGCTGGAAAATATGCTCCCAAGCAGAGGTTTAGTCCACACTCCAACTTCATTGGCCGTTTTCACATGGACGGAAGGGTGGGTTTGTGTGCTTGCGAGCTGTGTATGTGTCCCTTTGCATGGACACCCACCCATCTCCACCCACGGGGCCGCCTCCAGTTTTCCAGATGGCCCAATGGGTGGAGATGGGTGGGTGATGGGTGTAGGTGGGTGTACATGGGTGTGCACTGGGAGTGGGCATGCCCAGACACCTACCGCCCATGGTGTTTACATGGGCGCACACCCGTCCCCCCACCCCCCACCGTCCTGTTTTCACAGATCCCTCCCCGCACACCTGCCGAACACCCAGCGGTGGGTGAGGCCATCTGTGTGCAAATGGCCATTGACAGCAGCCTTCTGGCCAGGGTTGTGGTGTACCTCTTGTTGTGAGTGAGGATTTGGCATCTACTTAAGTCTAGTGTGGCACTTCAGTATGCAGTGTACACATGCGTAACCTCCCTTGTTCACCTGGACGGATGAGGATTGCAGGGCCAGCCAGACTCCGACTGAGGCAGTGGAGGGGGCCAGCAGGAGTGAGGGAGAGGCAGAGGCCCTGCCTCTCCCGCACTCCGTGGGCCCCCCCATCCGCTACCTGTCAGTCTCGGCCAAGGGAAATGAAGGAGAGGCGGCACCTCTGCCTCTCCCTCATTTCCCCTGGCTGAAACAGCCAGGCAGCGGAGGGGGCCAGTGGCGTGAGGGAGAGGCGGGGCCTCTGTTTCTCCCTCACTTCTGGCAGAAGTGAGGGAAAATCAGACGCCCCGCCTCTCCCTCACTCTGTGGGTGCCCCTCCCCCCCCGCCTGTCAGTCTCTCGGCCAGGGGAAATGTAGGAGAGGCGGGGCCTGTGCCTCTCCCTCATTTTCCCTGGCCAAGACAGCCAGGCAGCGGATGGGGGGGGCAACGGAACCTCCAGTGGCGGCCGGCAGCGCGGCAGCAGATTTAATCTGCTGTCGCAGTGCCTGCCCCACCTGAGGCTTCAAGCCCGGCGTGGGACCAAGGTCAGTGGCGGCGGATCAGGTAAGTGATCTAATGGCTGGGCTTGGGGATGGGTGGAGGGGAGTGCCTCTCTGCCCATCCCCAAGCCCAGACCGACGTAGCATGCTGCCCCCAGACCAAGCCGGGGAGCGCCCCCTGAGCCGGGGAGCGCCCCTGAGCCGGGGAGCGCCTCTAGGCCCGCTCGCCGTCAGCAGCTTCATCGCCAGCGAAAGAATAGGGCCCCGCATATGCTAAGGCCGGCCCTGGAGGATTGTGTCCTATGATATTACCACTTTGACCAATGTTTGTCTATCAACACACTCCTGAAACCACCAAAACACCGGCCAGCATTTTGTCTACTTTCCCCTAGCTTTGCATTATTTTAATCAGAGCTTTAGAAACACAGGCCAGTCACACATTGCATAACACAATCTTAAAACAATGTAAACTTGTTCTTAATTCTTTGTTAATTTAAAGATGTCAGTTCTAGAGTGTCTATGACAACTTATTTTAATTTCTAAGAGATTTTTTTCCCTGTCAATCATCCCGGTGCCTTTCCTTATGTTCCCCAATCAGCATTCTGAATGGAGCACTTAATAGTGACAAATTATTGATGAATTGGCTTAGATATGTTAACATGCCCATGAATCTCTCTAAGGCCTCCTTGAATTAGAGCCCTTCCATTTATTCAGTTGCCTTCACCTACCTTGGGTTTGGTCATATTTCTTTGTCACTGAGTGTGTGTCCTACATGATTAATTTCATTTAGCCAATGTTGGTTCATGTTCCATTTACAGGTCTTTTCATTGGTATACTGCGGCACATTATGCAGTCTCTTATTGTGGGGTTGGTCATTTTGCCTCAAATCAGCAAACTATACATAATGATGTCCACCCATCTAGATGTGAAACATGGTTTGGTATATCCCTATTGCTGAGGCAATCCCTCCCCCCAAAATTGTTTAAGCACTTGGGCCCTTTTCACACGAGACTCCCCCACCCGCCTCCCGCACTACACCCACCTCCACCCATCACCCACGCCTGGAGCAATGAGTTCCAATGCGCGATGTTCTGTGGGTGGAGGTGGGTGTTCGCCCATGGGAACAGGCGCACACTCACCTCCACCCATCGTGGCCACGCACCCATCCCCCCACCCACCACGATCCGTTTTAAAACGTCCGTATTTTACACGAGGAGTTTTGCATTTTCTGTGTTTGGTCAGACCTACCAAAATGAAAAATACTTTCATTTTGAAATGTAAACATGGTTGCTCAGCTCCTTAACTGCTGTAATGTAGGTCCTTTTACTTTGGACCTTTTTACACAGACACTCTAACACTGATAAAATGGGTGTTACATTTTATTATACATGGTACAGGGCAACACTGTTGCCCTGCTACTTGGACCCTTTTCACACGAGATGCCTCCACCCAGTTTTGCTGGGTGGAGGCGTCTGTGTAAACCCCATTTGTGCTGGGTGGGATACATTTCACTGAGCGGAGATGGGTGGAAGTGTCTGTGTAAACACTGCAGTTGGTGGGTGTAGGTGCGTGCATGCTCCCGCGCAACACCCATCTTCCCCCACGGGGCAACGGACTCCACTGCTGATTGCTCCGTGGGTGGGTGGTGGATGGAGATGGGTGTTGTGCACATACCTACAACCACCACCGGCAGTGTTTACACAGGGTACTTTCAGACATGACGCTAACCACCCTTTAACCACCCTTGGTGGTTATTTATGCATGTTGCAGGGCTCCATAGGGTACCAACACAGCCCTGCAACATGCATAAATAACCACCAAGGGTGGTTAAAGGGTGGTTAGCGTCATGTCTGAAAGTACCCACAGACACCTCCACCCATGTCCACCCAGCGAAACTGGGTGGAGGCGTCTCATGGGGAAAGGGCTCATGTTGCAGGGCTGCAGTGTTGCCCTGTGCCATGTACAATAAAATGTAACACCCATTTTATCGGTGTTAGAGTGTCTGTGTAAAAAGGGCCTTTATTGGAACATTGCAAATTTACAGCAGCAGAGAATGTGACTGTTCTTTTCAGTTAGACCTATATGCATCCTTAACTTGCTTGGTTTTATTATAGTTACCGGACTGTCAGTCATTAGTCAGTTAGTGCCTATATTTCTACAATGACTCCAAATTTTACCATCCAGTTGAGTTCACATTTTAGTTCATCCCTTTGTGCTAATAGGATATTTTATAGGTAGTGGCGCATGTATATTTTGGTGGTACACTGGTATCAAGAACAATGTTTGTTATCAATGCCTATTTATAGTCCTTAAAATATTTGTGTATGCCTTGTAATAGAATTCATACATGTATTTGCCTATCTACATTTGCAATGTGCTTTTCAATCCAATCACTCATGGAATTTCCACTACTTCAAATGTTGCAGGTTGAGATCCCCCTCTCCTCCAAACATGGTAGTGTGACGTGTTGTTTTAGGGGTAGCGATATGAAACAAGCGTTAGCTTTTAATTTAAGTGTTGTTTGTTTGTTTGTTTGTTTGTTTGTTTTAATAGTTTTGTATACACTGGCTCAGATTTGCGCTCAGCTTGAGCATATATTTTCAAATTCATTTTATTCATCTATTTTCAGATTGAAGCAAACCGGCGACTTGTTTCTGAGGCCGATAGGCAGATCCAAGATCTCAAACACTGAAATCTCATTGTTTTGTTTTTATACAAACAACTTTTAAATGTTCTTTTGGGTGCTGCACTTGTCTAGAACGCCATATTGAAGAGGATGCAAGACAGGTCAGGCTGGGAGTGCAGCAGCAGTATAGCTTGTCTGCTGCATACAACTGCCTGGTGCTGTGCAGCCTGCCAGGCTCCATCCCTGAATGTCAAACTCCAGGCAGCGCCCCCCTCCCCCCAATTTAGCCCTATCCCTCCACCTAGACCTTACTTTGGCACCCGCTGTGCACATCTGCCCCTAGCCACACACATCCCCTAGGCAGTCTGCTTAAGAGACAAAAAAGGTAATGCTAGGCATGAGTAGAATACACAAACAGGATAGCCTCCCTTAATTATTGAGCATTCAGTCAATAAAATATCAGTCCTATAAAAATTAGCTACAGTGGGGCTGATCCCAAGCCTTGTGCCACGTGCGCACAGCACACATAGTGTGCACCTACATGTAAGTGCATGACTCATGCACACTCTGTGCTCAGCCCCACTATGGGGACTATGACGTGTGTCCATGGGTTTGGGATCAGCCCCACTGATTTTTCATCTTAAATTGCAGAATCTGGGATTAGTGGATACTGAACTGATTTTGAGGTTTGTTGTTTGGCTTTTTGAGGTGAGAAAAAGAGACTGAAAACAAATTATAGATTTGTCTTCAAGGCAAACTGGCAATGCAGACGAGACCTTTGTAGTAATTAACTTTCTTCTGATCCATTAATCATAGATCGGCTGCTAGGAAAGTGTAACCATATCCCATATGATACATTTTCTGCAACCTACAGGGGAGACATAGGTAGACCTTGCTCTTGACCTGGCTAAGATCCCATATGTTCCAGTGTTTCTCTATGAAAAGAGTTTCAGGAGATAGGGATACAAAACATTAATTGTTACTGATTAAGAGAAAAAAGAATATTATCAGACTCATGCAAGTTTAGTGCCCATGTCCAAGAGCAGCATTTGAGGATAGCATTCTTCTCAAAAGCAGCTTCAGACAATGTCTCCTGGTGACTTAAGAAGGTAATACTGTTATACAGGAGATAGATATATAAAATTATGCATAAGGTATAAAACAGTGGAATATCAATATTAAAGAAAATATCTTCCATCTGAAACTTAAATACTGTAAATCTTTGAGTGTCAGGAGTAAAAGTCACTACTTAAAAAACCTTATTCATGTAGACCTTTTCCTTATATAAATTGAATATATAAAACGTTTGGTATGACACCTCCCTCCCCCAGTTACTATGGTACCTGAGCACCACAGACTTAATGTGTCTTTCCTTATAATAACCGGGGTTCCTAGCTTTCTCTGCTAGGAGAAAGAATGGAAATTCTCAGAACCGCCCCCACTAAATTCTCTGATTAAAATCACCAAAATCTGTGGGGTTTGGCCATTAAAATTAGAAAATGTTTATTGCAAATTATTAACTTTTCATGACAATTTGATGCACTGGTTGCCACTGCCACTCAAATAACAAAATAAAACAATATTCCGCACCAGCCAACCTCGGCATGGAGCCCAAGTCTCACCCTCTGCAGGTGTGTTTGTTGGGGGTGGGGGGACAGTGCTCCAACTCCCTCCTCCCCGCCAGCCCCACCACAGACTCCAACATACCTTTGCCTCACCAAAAGCCAGATGTGGCTGTGTTCTTCTCATGCCAAATCTCTTCTCTTGGATGCAGGCACACCGGAACCTCCGCATCTCCTTTTTCCACTCCCGCCAGTGAGTTTTTGAAGGCAGAAATTTCCCATAAAAACAGAATCTGTGTTTTTCTCTGATAAAATGGGAATTCCGTGTTTTTCTCTAATAAAATGGGAATTCTGCATTTTTGTCTGGTTTTCCGTACTAAATGGAAAACTAGGAACTCTGATAATAACCCGGTGGAGAAGGGAAGTGACTTGCCACAGTGTAGAATTAAACCTGGGTCTCTGGATAGTACTCTACAAATTAAACCATCTTCTATCTTAAGTGCATTGAACTTTAGTGGACCTTGCTATAATCCTATATGCCAACTTGACCATAGTGTAGCTCCACCAAATCCTGATTAACAGTAGCATAATTAAGAGAATTTAGAACTTTACTTCAAACTTTGATTAAAATTCTAACATGTCTTTCTAAATACATTTCTTTTAAAAATCAAATACTAATTAAAACCAGGGGAAGCCACACTACACTGGCTTTAGGAGAGTTGGGGGATAGGAGATGGAGCATCTAACAATGGACCTTTTCACACAAGACACTCTCTGCACACCCACTCACTATACATGTTACAGGGCACCCATAGGACAACACTGCAGCCCTGCAACATGTATAGTGGGTGGAAAGTGTCTTGTGTGAAAAGGGCCAATGTTATAGAGTAACGGGTGGGGTGAGTACTCCATTGTCATATCTTCTGCATGTCTTTGACACACAACTGTGAGGTATTTGTTCCCTTTGGGCTGAAGTAGGGAGTAGTACTTTTGACTCTTAACTGCAGGGACTGGAATTTTGATTGGTCCTAACTTTAGTACAAAAGAGGGGTGTGTGTGTTCTTTAACCCTTATGCCTACTATTCCCACCCACCCCCACACACTTTCCCCTTGTATAAGTAACAATCAGGCCATGAATAAGACTATCCTGTTTAGTGCTTGGCAAAACTACAAAACACTATCTGCATTTTTTAAAAAAACGTTTACATATCTTCCAGCTCTGTTCATGCATCTTTTACATTTCTGAACATAGTTTAATGAATGATTTATCTGACCAGGGGTATTTGAAAAGGTTGTGAATTTTGGAGGATATTCGTGGGTGATTAAATTAAAATAAAAGAGCGCAAATTTTGTCCCTGAAAATTAGAGGCATGGTTGCGCCTCTATTAGTTAAGCCGAGACTGAGATCTCATTGAATTCTCCACATATCTTTAACACTGCACATTTGAGTCACTTGACTTCCAGGTTGTGACTAAAATCTGTTGCAGGGGATTTCTCCTTTAGTCAGGGATCTATCGTAACGTGAATGTGCTAGAAAATTAAAGTCCAATCCTGACTAATTGCTGCTGGCTTGGTGAATAAAATGGTGTTTTTAATGAAAAGATATGTTTAATAAAAGATCACATTAAAGTCAATAGTAGACATCCTTATGTCACACATGCGCGCCCTACATGTGCTAGTAACATTGTATAAATGTAGTGTCTCTGAAGTTCAGCTAACAGCTCAGGTCCACAGGGGGAAATCCAGTTGGGGGGCAGGTTGGCTTGGGGGGAGCTTGTGTGGGTGGGGGGAGGTCATGTGGGGTCTGGTACGGGGAAGCAGGGAGAAACAAAGAAACCAAGTGTCGGATTCACAAGCTGCCTGGAGAAGCAGCTCAGGTTGGGTCATATAACATTGTATAAACACCGTGTCTCTGAAGTTCAGCTGACAGCTCAGGTCCACAGTGGGAAATCTGGTGGGGGGGGCATGTTGGCTTGGGGGAGCTCGAGTGGGGGGAGGTTGTGTGGGGTATGGTCAGGGGAAGTGGAGAGAGGATGTGCAGGAAGAAGCCAGGGAACCAACCATTGGATTGATATGCTGCCTGAAGAAGCAGCTTAGGTCGGGTCAGAGGGAGGGCAGGGGAGTAGCTTGGGTTGCGGAGAGGGGTACCAGGGTGCAGAGAGGGCAGGTGGAGCGGGTCGAGGAGAGGGGAACAAAGGGTGGATCAGGTTGAAGGGATGGCAGGGATTGCTCAGGTTGGGGAGAGAGGCACCGGGGCATGGAGAGGGCAGGGGGGGAAACTCGGGTCGGAGATAGAGGGCACCAGGGGCAAATCAGATTGAGGGGATGGCGGGGAGCCGCTCAGGTTGTAGAGAGGGGCACCAGGGAGCAGAGAGGCTGGGGGGAGCATCTCCAGTTGGAGGAAGGGCAGGGGGGAGCAGAGCACCTTGAAAGTTACTTCAGGTGTCTCAATCCACCAGGTTGGATCCAGCTGCCTTGGGAGGTTTCAGTTGTTGCCAGGTTTTTTGGGGGGTTAGGGGAAAGAAGCAGATGGAAATCCCAGCCACTTAACCACAAGCTCCCTGCTCCTGCCCCAGAAAAAAGTCAGGGGCAGCCAGCTCAAACCACAATCTCCAATCATTCCCCAGCCCACGCCAGAGATCCCCTTCCTGGTGACCCCTCCTCCTTGGGATCTGTGCTGCGCCCAGCTGAGGTAAGTCCGGTGTTCTCCACCCAGAGGGGAGGGGAAGAGGGTTCCTAGGCAGGAAGGTAACAGGCACTCAGCCAGTCTCTCTCCCCAGTGATCAGCTCCGTTGCCAGCGCATCCAGACCATGGCTGAGATGATGCAGCCCAAGCTCATCGCCCAGGTTGACCTGATCCCGTACTCTACATCCCCAGCTCCCAATCTTTCACCACTCCATGCCCCCCATACATTTCAGTCATTATTACCAGTGATGTTAGGGAACCACCTCCTGAACTGCCCCACCTGCTGTGCAAAGCTGAAGTGCAGGAGAGTGGATCTGAGCTCTGTCCCTTCATGCACAGATTTGGCCAGTGACTTGGTCAGTTCACAGAATGCATATAGTCTCCTCCTCCACCTCCTGCTGCCACGGCATCACCTCCTGAACTGCCCAACCTGCTGCGCAAAGCTGTGTGGGAGGGAGGAGAGCTTTGATCCACTCTCGCCCTCATGCACAGCTTTGCACAGTGGCTCAGGCAGTTTACAAGGTTGGGGTTTTAAGACACCATGGTGACAGATTGCTCCTCCCCATGGGGATGGGAGGAAAAACTTACTGAACTTCTTGGCTGTCTGAAAACTGTTTAATGCAGATTCCCATCTTGCAATTGCAGCAACTGAAACCTTCCAGATTTGTTCCAGGGAGTCTCTCCCTCTTCCTTTTCCCCAATAAAATAAAATCTTAACCAGAATAAATCAATGTGAGTGGCATTAATTCACATTCCTTGGGTTTAGTACAACATCTTGACCAGCAGTTTTCAAACCATTTCCAATTGGAAATAATTTCAGACACAAGAACAACAGCAACAAAATAATATTATTTGCCTATCCTGTGTACAGACTCTTTTTCTATAAAACAGCACTACATACACCCTTTCAAAAACCAGACAAATTCCAACTTTTAAAAACCTACAGTTTAAATTTATAGTTAAGGCAAATTAATCATAACCACCACTTTAATTTATTCTCAATAACTTACTATCAGAAATCCTATAATCCTCAAATACCACTCCACATCAAATCAGTAATTACTACCCTCTCTTCATCCCTCTATTGTCAACCTCGTTACTACCTACCTTCCTTTCAAATCATCACAATTCTCACCATACAAACTATATCATACCACCTCTAACAGTAAACAAATTCATTCTCATTCAATTGTCTTAATGAGTTAATCCATATGTTTATGTGACATAGTTGAAGAAAAAAAGGAAGCCTAACCTTACATATTAATTAACTTGTTCCGGCATTTGAATAAGAATGAATTTGCTTACTCTTAGAATGTTTGAAGAGGTGTGATATATTTTGGATGGTGAGAATTGTGATGTTTTGGAAGGAAGGTAGGTAGTGATGATGTTGACAACAGAGGGATGAAGAGAGGGTAGTAATAACTGATTTGATGTAGAGTGATATTTGAGGATTATATGATTTCTGATAGTAAGATATTGAGAATGAATTAAAGTGTCGTTATGATGAAGTTGCCTTAACTATGAATTTAAAATGTAGGTTTTTAAATGTTGGAATCTGATTCTAAATGTTGCACTCATTCAGTACAGAAAGGGAAATATGCTAGAACATTTGTGTGTAAATGAATCTAAACAATGCAGCTTGAGTTTAGAATATTACACAATTGTTCACAAGCAGTTTGTAAACATAAAATAACAAAATCAGCAGGTATGCAAAATATATATAAATAATTCAGTAGCCAGGCATATGCTCACCAATACAGGTTGGTCTGGTAAGAGATACCAGCTGAATTACTTTGGTTCCATCCCTTGCCACTTTAGGATTTGCAATATGAAAGACAGCCAAGGGCTGTGAAAATCCACTTGTCAGCTCAAAAAGTATATGCCCGCCAGGGCAAACAGAATAGTGGATTTTTACAGTCCTGAAAATCAGGAAACAATTTAGAAAAATTAAGATAGAAGAGGTAAAAATTGGTTCAAATAAATTATTGTCAATTAATAGCCCTACTTTATTACACAGTTCTCAACTATTGTTCTGATAGTTGCCTTAGAACATGGGTCGACAGAGAAAACAGATTTTCTTTTTAAGAGGAACTCTGAGATTTTTCTTACAGTGACCCTTAAAGCAGAGCCTGTTTTAATGGCTAATTTTCTGCTTTTTCAGTAATCAGCTTCTGGGCCTTTAAGGAATATTAAAATGTGTGTAAGCAAAGTTTTTATAGCTTAGAGAGCTGTTCCAAAAGCACAGACGGTTTCACATTCCCATTGCTCTGTGCAGCTATTTATCCTTGTTATAACCTTTGGCCTTCCTACTGCTTTCCACAGCTGCTGCTGCAGCAGCAATCTATTCCTTCAGCTCTCAGAATGTGAAATTAGTAGGTTGTATTCTGGCTTAAGCTATGTAAAATGTTTTTATTGCTGAGTCAAGCATTGACTTTTAAGTGGATCCAACTTGAGCAGCATTAATGGCAGCCGAAGATGTTCAATACCACTTGATATTGGACCTTTATTTTCAACCATGCCCATAAAAATTTAGGGTGCCTGGCTTGAGCCACCTTGGGCCTGTTTAAATCAATTATGTGCATGACCCCTCTGAATTATCAAGCTCTACATATCTCAAGTCAGCCACACAACGTTTAGTGTTAAACTATGTACTTAAAATTAAAAAGAATGAGGTTGCCATGTTGGTTCCAAATGTGAGAGATGGAGACAAAGTAGTTCAGATGATATCTTTTATTAGACCAACTTCTGTTGGTGAGAATATAGGCCATATTTCTATTTCAATTTATACCCCGCTCGACTCCATCCCTAAATGTTAGAAAGCATGAGATGACATTGGCAGTGGGGGGGTTCAGTTATTAGAACCATAGACAGTGGAACCATACGATGAGTTGCCTACCGAGTATGGAGGTAGTGTATCTTTCAAAACTTCTTGGCAGGCTTTTCCAAAGGGCTTGGACAGAGCTGGTTTTCATAGCATGTGTAGGACCAATATCTTAGCGAAGTATAAAAAGGAAGTTCGTGAAGCTAAATCTGTGTTTCCAGGAAAGAAGCAGAAATCATGGAATATAAATAAATCCAAGACGTGTGTAATGACGTACATTTCTTACTTCATTTATTTCAATTTAATACTGCCCCACTTCAATTTTATACCCCACCATTCCCCCTAAGGCTCAGGGCAGCTTACAACAGAAAAGCACATAAAAATGTTTAATAAAAATCCTTTAAAAACTCACCCTAAGAAGTTCTCACCCAACTCGTATCCCTACCTGCCAAATGGTTTGCCAAAAAGAAGTTTTACATCACCTCCAGAATACGTTCAGGCTTGGACTCTGATGGACCTCCAGGGTAAGGGAGTTTCACAACTCAGGGGCAGCAACTGAGACTGCCCCTCTACTTGCCCTTGTTGTATGAACAAGGCTGGTGGATGGTACCCACAAGAGGGCGCTCCCAGCCAACCAAAAGGATTGCGGTGGCGCATGATAGGACAGGCGGTCGTTCAGATATGTGGGGGCCCAGGCCATTTCAGGCTTTAATGGTCAAAACCAGCACCTTGAATTTTGCCTAGAAAACTATTGGTAAACTTTCAGCGGCGAATTTGAAACACAGGTGTGATATGCTCATCGCAACCCACCCCCCAATAGGAACCAGGCTGCTGCGGTCTACATTCTGCATTTATATACACAGACTACAAGTCTAATTACAATGGGTGAACTAAAGTGCTTAAGTACAAAATAAGTACTAGAGTACAATAAAAAATTTTACATAAAAGGTATCTCATAAATCTGGTGATTAAAGATAGTCAATTGGGCATGCTAATATCAGAGCATAAAATATGCTATTGAGGAGTAGCACAACCTATTAAAAAAGCAAAGTCAAATAAATTAAATGGAACAAACTTTGTCGTAGAATCTATATGAAGAGCAATCGTGTGCATAAACAATGAGTATTGCTGTGTGGATATACTTATCAAATATCTGACCTGGATGGTGAGAGTAATTTCAAAATGCTAAGGGGGATTAGAGAAGCTACATAAGTTTCAGCCTTCTTCACTGAACTGAGACTGGCCTTGCTGAAATCACTAATGATCTCCTCTTTGCCAAGTCTGAGGGCCTCTACACCATTCTTGTCCTGCTTGATCTCTCTGTTGCCTTTAACACCGTTGGCCATGGCCTCCTCCTTGATTCTCTTTGCTCTCTTAGTTTCCACGGCTCAGTTCTTGACTGATTCTGTTCCTGTCTCTCAAACTGCTCCTTCATTGGGTAAAAACAGACATGATTTGAGCCCGCTTTGGCCAGAACCTGGTGACAAGTTTAAACATCCGCTACCAGATGTTGACCTGGGATTGCCCCGGGCGGTGTTGTGAGATAGACCAAGCTGTGTTCTCCGCACAACCTCTGAGGTCACAGTCTGGGTAAGGCCCACCTGACCGGGTCAGAGCGGGTAAGCATGTCTGTGCAGCCGTGGCTTTCCCAGCCCGGTCCAGAGGCCGCCATGGGTGTGCTTCATTGGTCATCATGGCTGCCCATCATGGTGGGGGATGGGGTGCTGCGAGCACAGCACAAGTCGCCCTGAATTTTCCACTCTGTGGTGACCCAGGGAACAATCCCGCCAGCTGCACATCTGTTTTTACCCAATGTCTCTCTTGCTGGCACCTCCTCTGCATCACTCTCTGTTAGAGCTCTCCAGGCTCTGTTCTTGGCCCTCTTCTCTTCTCCCTTTGTATTCTACCTCTGGTAAAACTCATTGAATCTCACTGCTTCCAGTATCACCTGTATGCTTATGACACTCAACTCTGTCTGCTTGCCCACATTAAGAAAGGGGAGGGCAGGGCTGGCCTTAGAAATTGCAGGGCCCAGTGTGAACACAAAATGCGGGGCCCTCTCAGCTCCATGCACTTTCCACAGCCCGCCCACTTTCCCCATGGCTCCTCTCACTTTCCTGTGGCCCCTCCCATTTTTCAAGTCCCCACCCACATCCCTTTGACCATTAGAAAATTGTCATATAAGTTATTTTTAACTTGTACATTTAAATCTGGTTTAGATGAAAGGGAGCTCAGGACACAGATATGGTTAAAAGGCAAGGTCTCTTATTTAAAACACAGGAGGGCATACACACAACAGATAGGGACAGATTATCCATGGCCTGAACCCTCCTTCTCTTGAGCATATTCCTATTACACTGCCAACACAGGAGTTCAAACCTAGATCCAGCTGATCAAACATAGATCAAACAATCCCCACACGGCCACAGCACCCCCCATGAAAGCAGGGATGAAGAACTGAACCTCAGGCCCAGAGCAGCCAAACACAGCTCTCAGCAAGACTCTGTCAGTGTGACCCCTTTCCAGTTATTGGATTTAAGGATCTCAAGCACCAAAGCACTGAAAATTGAGTTAAACATATCAAAAAAGAAACAACTCCCCCACAATCACAGCAGCCCCTTCCCAAACCATCCCACAGATGGCCCCTCCCACTCTACTCCCAAAGCCCCACAGAGGCATGAAGCATCACAAATGAGCTCATATCAAGAAAGAGGAGGAAGAGGTATTGGCCGGGTGGCCCTTACCTGAGATGCTGCTGGGCCTGGGTCTTCTGGGAGGGCTGGAGGTCAGTCCAAGGCTGGCAGGCTTAGGTTGCTAAGCAGGAGGGGACAGCAGGAGCATTCTGCTGGGCCTCTTCTTGGGCAGGGGGGTGGCTCCCTTTCCCCCTCCAGGAGCCATGGGGGGATGGGGGAGTGAGGGCAGACATCAGGGGGCAAGAGGGGACAGTCATGGGAGGGGGACCAGGGTAGAGGGAGCAACTCCCTCTCGCGCACACACACTCACACCAACACGTACGCCCTTGTCCCACACCCCAAGAAAGACAATGACACCAAGAGTTGGGTTAAAACTAGGCCGCACCAATTTATTAACATTATCCTATTAAGGAGGGGGCTATGCCCCTTCTCGTCCTGCGAACCTTAATTATTAACTGAGTTAATAATACTAAATGTAAACTTGAGAGGTCTGAAGTTCCTCAGTACCGCCATAACGCTAACTATAGCTGCTGCAAATGTCACACCTGTCCGGCCGCCCGAAGCCGGATCAGGAGGCCCATGCCGACTGTGACCCCCAAGAAGGAATCGCGGAGATGCTCCCCTGTGCCTTGAACCGCCTCTGTCCTAAGGCCCCGGGGTTGTCCTCCTCGCCCTCGCTCTGAAGTGATGCTGGCCGGCCGGCTCTAGCCTTCACTCAGAGCCCACCTCTTAAGGAGATGACTTGGCAGCAGACTATCCCTATTTCTAAACTGACTACAACGCAGGACCCCTGCCACTAAAGACTGCCAGCTTCTGCTTGGCTAGTCTTGCCCCCTCCCTAACTACTTAAGTAACCTATCTAATTGCTCCTGTACGGCCTTAAGATAGATCTCGAGCCCTTCATCGGACAGGTGCACACAGTCTACCCTGTACAGCTCGGGCTTGCTAAATTTAATTTGGGGATGCCGAATCACCTGACCACCCATTTCCTGTACCAGTTTCCCAATTTCCTTGTTTACTTTCCTTCTAGCCCTATCGACCTTACTTGGGCGCACGGCGTTCCTCCAGTTTATGCGTTGGAGCATCTCAGACCATACCAACACCGTGTTTGGGAGAATCCTTCTTGCCACGTGCAAATCCTTCTTGATACTGGTGACCAGGTGGAGACCTGTGTCAACCGGCAGGTTGTTCTCCCCCAAGTGGATAACGAGTATGTCTGGATGCTGTTGTGATGCCAAAGAGGGCAGGAACTGGGCCCACTTCATCCCGCTCCTGCCTCTCCACGACACTTTAGCCCGGTGGCCCAGACCAAGCTGGGTCCCCCAATAGGAGCATCCTGCTCGTCTTCCGACCCAGTAGACAATACTGTGGCCAGCTATGACAATTCGCTGCTGCCGGTCGGGCAGCTCGCTCCCTAAGAAAAACATAGTGATTGTTAGCGATAATCACTCCCTGTGTGTCCGTCCCACTCTTGCGTTCCAGTCCTCGCTATAACTGCACTTGCCTAATGTACGATCGATACGCTCCCGATCTCCAACGACCTATCCCCTTTATTTGCTGCTCGGATAGTCCCGCAGCCACCGCGCAGCTAGCTGCCCCAATCCACGCTGAGTTGCAGGCGCGGAATGGCTGCTTCGCGCCTGGATCCAAGATGGCGGCCGCGAAATCTCCTCTCGCGAGACTTCGCCCAGGCCGCTTCCTCTGTTGCCGTGCGCCCCCGCCTGCTTCTTTCTTCGCTCCAGCTGGGTGTGGGAGGGACAAAAACCACCGCCCGAGAGCCGCTGCCCGTGTCGAGCAGGGCCACGTGGCGACGGGGCTTCTCTTACACACATCTCTCACTCACACATTTCTCTCATACACACTCATTCATTCACTCTATCTCACACATGCTCTCACCTCTCTCACACACACACCCATTCAGACTCACACACACACTTTCACCTCTCTCTCTCTCTCTCACACACACACACACACACACACACACACACACACACACACACACACACCCATTTAAACAAACTCTCACAGACACACTCATTTAAACAAACACAAACATACACACTGACTGACTCAGCCAGACTGGCCTGCATGCTGCCCACACGCTGCACTGCCTCCTTCGTCCCGGGTCCCGTCCCAACTCCAGCTACACCGCCTCTGACTCGACTCCGCCACCACTCCCACCTCCTCCACATCCCATGCCGCTGCCACCAGCCACTGCTGCTCCG
The DNA here is from genome assembly GCA_003113815.1 of Sphenodon punctatus. Classification (NCBI taxonomy): domain Eukaryota; kingdom Metazoa; phylum Chordata; class Lepidosauria; order Sphenodontia; family Sphenodontidae; genus Sphenodon; species Sphenodon punctatus. The sequence continues at coordinate 413,941 of QEPC01002853.1, read as the reverse complement.
TCCGGGCCCGGCTCCTTATCCGTCCGATTCCACTCCACCACCGATGCAACCGCCTGCATCCCCCACCAGCCAGAAAGTGTTCCTGTGCCAGGAAGTTGCATAGAGCAACTTCCTGAGAGGGGATATGAGGGAGAGAGGAGGTGGAGCCAGGAGGGCGAGGAATGGCTGGGGTAAACCATGTGGGGCCCTGCCGGAGGCCGGGAGGGAGGATGCCAGAGCAGCGTGGTGGGTGGGTCAAGTTGTGGCAGCAGGACCCCGCACGACGAGCATCTATGCTGCCCCCCCGACACAGCAGTTAATAGTGTGGGTGGGGCCGCAGCCCCCCGAAAAAATTAATTAAAAAAAAAATTAATTAAAAAAAAACCCAGCCCAATTGCAGGGCCATCGCAGGGGCCCCCAAGGGGCAGGGCCCGGGGCGGCCACCCCTACCTGCTCCATGGTAAGGCTGGCTCTGCCCGCCCCTAGCTGCCCCATGGGGGAAGGGGACTAACGTGAGTTTCACTAATTTTAGAGCAATCATGTGAACCCCCGTTCGTGGGCATGGAGGTTTTCACGTTATTTTTCTCTTCTCCCATTAAAAGCAATAACACGGACCCTGGATTTTTGAACCCTGTCTCCCCTTTCTCAACTCCTGGAGGGTGTCACCATCCAACCTGTCCCTCAGGCCCGTAGCCTGAGTGACCCCTCTCTCTCCTTTACGCTTCAGATGATAATGGTAATGGTGGTGGTGATGATGATGATACATAACTACTGTTATTGTTATTATTTTATAGCACCTCCTGCCACATGGCACTCACAGTACTTCACAATCATAAAATACAACAGCAAGAAAAATCCATTTAAAATCATTTAAAAGGGGAGGATAAAGAGGGAGAAACAGAATACATTCAGGGGATAACCAGCAGTGTATCCTAAAAGCACCTTGAGAATAAATAGGTGTTCAGGTGCTTTTTAAGGATGAGGAGGGAAGAACGGAGACCAACATCAGGGGGGGAGCAAGTTCCACACTCAGGAACCCACCACAGTTATTGCTGCTTCTACTGCCAAAACTGTAGTTCATGCTCTAGTCATCTCTCACCTTTACTACTGCAGCTTCCTTCTTAATGGACTCCCCTACTCTGACATCATCCCTCTCGCTTCCACGCAATGCTCTGCTGCCAAGGCCACCTTGTCCATTGCTTTGACCATGTTTGACTTCCTCTTATTGCTATGGGATCGCTGATAGTCATAAAACTGTTCTTGGCCCTGTTCTTGGCAACTTAATACGATACAAAACAGATTTTATTACTAGAACAGCACACCTTGGTTTCTGTTCCTGGCAGTATTACAGCTACACACACATTATCATACAATAGTTCCCTGATAAAGATATCTTATGCATCCTAGGCTGGCCAAATCCTGGATTACGCAGTCTGGTTCAGGGAAAGTTAGGAGAGGGTCCAAGGTGACGCTGGAGAGCAAAGCGCTGTTCCTTGAGATCAGTGAGATGGACGGGACACAAACCATGAAACTCACTGCCAGCGTGGCTAGTGGAAGCTAGCTCTGTGCCAAAGACATCTTGGTTGGCTGTCTCTTTCAGTTCTGAGGTGATGTTTCAGCAATAGCAAGATGTCAAGTCATGACTGTTGGTATATGCAACATCCATAAGTTAATGCCTGCTGTATTGAGAACAGTAATTGACTATAGAGCCACCAGATGGCGCTGCCAAGTTTATGTGTACATGGAAGGGAGATGGGGTTTTGCAGTTGAATTCCTTTGTGTAACCATAACCACTCCTCCTTCCCTTCTCTCTCTTTGTCTCAGTCTCCATTTTGTCTTACTACTAGTTAGATGCAGCTAAGGATCTGTGCCTGGAAAGTCTTAAGTAAAGTTCTGTTTTGTAAACCTTCAGCTGCATTTGTCCTTACTGATTGCAAATCAGTTATTACTCTGCAACAAGGATGACATCACAGAGATTCCTTAGCACATCAAAAGGGTCTTTCTGGGAGGGTGGGCTGTAAGCCCGTCAGCATCTTTATCTTCAGCAGATTGTTCTTGCCTAATCCTGGAGATTGGCCTCTATCACGACCCAAATTGTTCGTGGGTTTCAGGATGCTTATCAAAGTTCTTTGGTAGTTTCCAGTTTGCCGAGGTGCAAATTGGCCCACCTGGTTTCTCTGGCAAATCAGGATGTTAGTTAACAGGATGTTTAGTCCTTTGTTAGCATGCTGACGGAGCACATCCCTGAGCCACTCCACACTTTGAGTCTTCTTATTCTCTGACCTTTTCACAGTCTCTAGACCTGCTTCTCTTCTAGGCCTACCTCTCTCTCTTTTATTCCTTTATAGAGCAGTTAGAGCAATTGGTTTTTTTAATACAGAGTCACACATTCTGCTCTCTTCATAATGCAGTTTCTAGGTTTTAGCTCCCTTCTATCTTCCTTTCATCATACCAGGACAATGTAAGATATTGATATAAACAGGTTCTGTTGCTACTCTCTCTGCCTGAATGCATTCACCGCAAGCTCTTTGTCTTTACCTTAAAGACGCTTTATGGCTTCGCTCCCCCATATCTCTTCATACTTGTTTTTAGGGGGCAGGGGGGATTCGGATTCAGGTTGCATTTGTCACTGCACAGAACAGGCCATTACAGATTAATCTGAACCAGAATGGTGCAACAACAAGCCTGTTTCAGTTTCTAATTTTTTTTAATTTTTTAAAAAAAATAAATGCACATGCTAAAAGGGCCACAAGACTGTTCTACGCATGCAAACCCTTTTCCAAAATGATGGTGACAGCATCGCCACCATTTTGGAAAAGGGCAGCCTATCTTGTGCATGTACAGTGGCTATTTTGTCCAAGCACAGACCTGCTGCCCTTTTCCAAAGGAGACGCATGCGTAGGATGGTCCGGCGACCATTTGCACGTGTAGTTTGTTTTTTTTTAATCATTTTTATTTTAAAATGACTGCGCATGTGCAAAATGGCCACCAGACTGCATGCCCTTTTCCAAATTGGTGTCAGCAGCATCACCACCATTTTCGAAAAGGGCAACTAGTCCGTGCATGTGCAAAATGGCCATGCTGCCGCTGCCACTGCCATTTTGGAAAAGATCCCACAAGTGCAGAACGGTCCTGTGGCCATTTTGCACATGCAAAGTAATTTAAATTTTAAAAATTTATTTTTAATTGATTTAAATACGGATCCATAATACGAATCTGTACTTAAATCTGACAACTTTTGTAAATGAAATAAAACAAATTTGTTTCCCATCACATTCCCACTCAAGAGCTTCATTCCTCCTTTACCATCATCCTCTCCTGCTCACGACTTGCTTGCTTCTCAAAATATATTCACCCCTTCTCCATTGCTGCTCACCATGCCTGGAACTCTCTCCCTGAATACTAATACTTTTATTCTGCTCTTTCCCTCCCAACTTTATAATCCCTCCTGAAAAGCTACCTCTTCCATCAGGCTTTCCCCAGCTCCTCATCTCCCTAGAACTGATGCCACCTCTTCCATCCTTCCCTCAGAGTCCTCCTCTTCCAAGTTGTAACTAATCTAAGCACTTGCACCTTGTGGCTTCTCAATTTCATGACTGTATCCCTGTCTCTCCCTGTTTTTCCCTCCATTGCCTCCCCTCCCTTGACTATCCTTGACCTATCTCTAACTACTGATTATACAGCACCAGGTACATTGCTTGTACTATAATGTAGAACCCTGTGGAGTCCCGCAGGGAGTCCATAAAATCCTGTGGAGTCCATAGAACCCCGTGGAGTCCCACACAGTTCTATTCTGTCCCCGCTCTTGTTCAGCGTGTACATGCACCCCTTGGGCAAGGTCATGAGAAGGTTTGACATGCGTTGTCATCAGTACAGATCTCTTTTTCAGCAGACCCACACCCGGCAGTCTTGGTGCTTACCCGGTGTTTGGCGACTGTGGGGGACTGGATGAGGGCGAGCCATCTGAGACTGAATCCTGACAAAACAGAGGTGATGCTAGTGGGTAGGGCTGAGGGGATGGTGGCCCCCATTGTTGATGGGGTTTGCCCCCCATTGGCCTCCCAGGTCTGCAGTCTAGGGGTACTTCTCGATTCACAGCTCCGCCAGGATCTCCAGGTGGCAGCTGTGGCATGGAGTGCCTTTCACCAATTATATCTGGTGCAACGGCTGTGGCCGTATGTCTTGGACACTGACCTGGCCACCATCATTCATACCTTCATCACCTCTAGACTGGACTATTGTAATGCACTCTATGTGGGGCAACCCTTGGTGACAGTCCGGAAGCTGCAGCTGGTGCAGAATGTGGTGGCCTGTCTCCTTACGGCGATGGGCCGTTGCAAGCACATTACACCGGTGCTCCGTTCTCTGCACTGGCTGCCTATTGTCTTCTGGGCTCGATTCAAGGTGTTGGTGTTAACCTACAAAGCCCTAAACAGCCAAGCCCCGCTTACCTGTGGGACCTCCTCACACCCTGGGCCGTGGCGTGGCCCCTGCAGTTGGCCAGGGGTGCCCGACTCGAAGTCCCCCAGCTATCCTGGGTGGCGATGATGAGGAGGGTGTTCTTGGTGGCCACTCCTAGGCTGTGGAATTCCCTCCTGACGGAGGCCCACCTGGCCCCAAATCTCCCCTCTTTCCAAAGACAGTGTAAGACCTGGCTGTTCCGCCAGGCTGAGGGGGAGGGGGGGGAAGGGTTGGGGGGGGGGAGATTTAAGTCTGCTCTTTGGTTTTATTAATTTTATATATTTATTTTTATAATTCTATGAACTGTTTTTATTGAAATGTAGTGTGGTTGCAAGCCACCCTGAGCTGCCATGTGGACAGGAGGGAGTGGGGTAGAAGCATCACAAATAAATAATGAATAATGAATAATAAAATTAGATATGATGGTATGTGATTTCAGTTTTCCTCATATTGACTTGGTAAATGTCACCTCAGAGGATGCTGCAGAGATGAAATTTCTAGGCACCATATATGACTGCTTCTTGGAACAGCTAATCCTGGAACCCACAAATGGAAAAGTAACTCTCAATTTAGTCCTAAATACTAGAGCACAGTTTTTGTCCTAACTAGGCCACTTGCTAATAGTGTGCATAATGCAGTTCCATTTAATATCCTTGTAGGAGGGGAAATGCTTGGTCTGCGTGTGTGATGTGCGTCGACCTTGGATTGAGGCCACTGTGTATAGTTCACTTCAAACCTCAGCTTGATGTACAGCAGTGATTGAAAAGGCAAACAGAATGTTAGAAATTATTGGGAAAGGGGTAGAAAATGAAATGGAAATCATCATCCTATAAATCATCACTATATAAATCCATGTTGCACTCATACCTTGGATGTAATATACTGCTCTGTTAGTCCCAGCATATAGCAGAACTGAAAAAAAACATAGGGAAAGGCAGTCACAATTATCAAGGTTATGGAATGGCTTCTATACAAGAACCGACTCAACAAATTTAGAGTCTTCAGCTTAGAAAAGAGTTGATTCGGGATAGGGCTGAAATGTAATCTTGATTTTCTTGCAATTCTCTCCAAGAATCCTGGTTCTCAAAACGATGGGGTTTTTTGCAAACATCGATAATTGAGAAAATCTTGGTTCTTGACACTTTCTCAGTTGAGAATTTTTCTCAATATGCTGTTTACCGTTACTGTTACTATTTACCATGCACTGCATTCATTAATGCACATGTGCCACAACCCTGGTGGCCAGTTTTTACATGCACATTACTGGGAAGAACGTGGTACATGGTAAACAGTAATGGTAAACGGTAACAGTAAATGGTATAGCAAAAAAAAGTCTCAACCAAGATATCGAATCGTTATCGAGATTGCCCTGAGATCTTGGTTATGGTTCTCGATTCTCATGAGATTTTCAAGAGAAAAATTGATTCTTGTTTCAGCCCTAACTCAGGGTCAATACTGATGACTGGTGTGGAGAAAGTAATTATTGAGATGATATGTACCCTTTTCCAAAAGATTAGATCTAGGTTACTCTAGTGAAATTAACTGGCAGACGGTTTTAAAGCAAATAAAAAGTACTTTTTTACCCAAGCACTCAGTTAACCCATGGAACTCATTGGCATGAGATGTTGTGAAGGCTGGTAGTATAGGTGGGTTCAGAAAAGCATTGGATAAGTTCATAGATAGGTTCACCAATCACTATTGGCTTGAAACCTCTGACTGCCAGAAGCAGAAGTGAATGACAAGGAATGGATCACTCCATATATGTCTTTGTGTGAGTATAATTCTTTTGGCGCATTCAGGACTGGTCATGGTCAGAGACAGAATACTGGGTACTATGGGCCACTGGGATTGTACAATGTGGCAGTTAAGTTTTTTTTGTTTTTTTGTTTTAATTTAATTGGCTAACATATCTAGTACAAGGGCAGAAAACGAATCCGTAGCAGATTTTGAGCTCTACCCTACATGCCTCATAGCCCCTTTTGTCACTAGACAACAGTATCTTTCAGAACGGGCTATATATCATTCATCTTGTAGTTGCAATCATCCCTCAATAAAGTTAATGGGAGCTGCAGCATTGATCTGAATGAAGACAGGCTGCCTCACTCAGTAGTTGCATTTTCATTTTGTTATCAGTCCAAGACCTGTGTAGCCTTCCCTGTTTGAGCCAGGAGTGTAGCTTGTTGGGAATTGAGCCTGGTCTAGTAGATCGAATTACCACCACCACCACCACCCACCCCCATACACCCCTGATCTGAGTCTCTAGAAAGGTTTCACAATGTGTTCTCTGTCAATACGCAAAAATCTAAAATAATCATATTAGACAAATGGAAATACTCATGGAAGTGGAAAACTGAAGCTGGGAAGTTGGAGACAGTAAGTTTATTTAACTATTTGGGAGTTACATTCAGCAGTAGGGGCACCTGGAACTTCCATCTTAAGGTCAGAGAGATGAAGGCCCAGCGGGCAGCCCAGGCTATAATCAGGGCCATAAACATCTCCAGAGGAGTTCCCATTTCGGACTTCTTATGAGTCTTCAGCTCCAAAGTACGTTCATCAGCAGTTTTTGCCCTAGAAGTGATACCAAATCCAAGCTTGACTGTTTTAGAGAGAGTCCAAAATTTATTCCTTTGACGCCAGTTAAAAATAGGACCGGGCATCCCAGGGGTGCGGTATTGCGAGTGGAGTTGGGGGCAGGTTCCATAGAAACCCGTCCCAAGAGAAACTACGTCAGGTACTGGCTTAGGCTTCTGACTCGTCATGAGTCAGATCTCTTCCTTCAGTGATTAAGGGAGGAATGCAGGGCCCAGGGAGTACCCATGGCTAATGCATTTGGGAAAGATTCTCAGTTTTTGTGGGTTCTCTTTTGAATATCTCATGGGCAAGAGCGCGTCAGCTATTAGGACCGAAGTGTGCGCCAGGATTAGGGGCATAGCACAGCAGGAGGATCTCAGTTCAGTGGCAGCTTGGAAGGTAGCTCCAAAGCTGGGCTTGCTTAAACCGATGTTTGGGTTAGAACCTTATCTGGATATTCTAGTAAGTCCAAATTTGCGCAGATGGTACACATTGTTGCGTTTTCAGCTTATTCAACTTGCTATTGCAGAGGGCAGGTACAATAAGGTGCCATATCTGTTAAGGTGCTGCTCCTGCAGTATGCAGGAGATAGAAACGACCGAACACTTTATGTTGCGATGTCCCTATTATGCCAACTTAAGGTCAGAGTCTTTGGCAGAGAAAAGGAGGAAGCCAATCAAAGCTAAATTAAAGGTTCCTAATTGAAACTAAATTAGAAGGATTTTAGGACCAGAGGCAAACTATGCTCCCACTCTACGATTATTCCAATTTCAACTACAAGCCTACTATCATTAATATTATTATTGTGTGCTAGTCGATCTGTCACTACCATTCCTACTACTACTATTATGGTATGGTTAATTGAAATTCTAGCTGTTGTAGGTTGGTTTCTGACTTGGCTTTGCAAAAGCTATACCCATTATCAACACTAAACCGATAACCAGGGTAAGGGTAGGAGGCAGATTGGAGGGGTGAGCATCATTGTGATATTACCGGGTGGACTACCAACTGTATAAACATCTGCAAACCCAGTTGCTTGAACCTTAGTCTGTATATTGGCTATGGGCATGTCTCTCCTTTGGATTATGGGTAAGGAAGGAGAACAGCTCAGATAGGCCTATTCCAAGGCAACCATCTCTGTGCGGGCAATTAGTTCCCGCTAAGTATTCGGTATCAACCATTATCTCAGTATCTCCTAGGGGAGTAAAGGAGCTTCATTGTTGGATTTTTGTTTTGTGGCTATATGCTGTAGTAATGTATATTGTTTATTCTAATATATTATACATGTATGTATTGATTTTGGCAACAGCGAAAGCTAAGCCGTAATAAACTAAACTAAATGTGTTCTCTGAACAACACTGAACAGTTTTTCACTTCTCTGCCATTCACTCTACACTTCAGAAACACCTCTGCGACTGCTTCGGTTACCTGGGGAGACAAAACTCTCTTAGAATAGGGCTCCCACGTGCCAATCTGTCCCTGACACCAGATGAAAAATGCTTTCAATGAAAGAACATACGTCTAATAAAAGAATTAAAATCCCTTCAGCACTGTAACTCTGGTGCACAGTGGCACCTCTCAGGTTTTCTGATAACACAATGGAATAAAGTGCAGTGTTATTTTAATTTATTTCACCAAGGTGTAGCGTTAGGATTTTGTCGGACTCTGATACCAGATGAGTGTAATATGCCCTGGCTGACCTGACACACGAGGCTGGACATATTGGACTTAATGTTCTGTGCCACCTTGGAAACCGGGGTTCCAGTTGTAGGGCAGGTTGTAAAGACACCATTGTCGTGGTTGGATCATCATTTCCTTCTAAAGGCCCAGATTCATTAATTCCCTCCTTATGGACCAGTTAGGAGACTAATGAATCCAATAGGATTCTGGTACTTTTGGGGAGATTTACCCACGCAACTTGACGGCCACTCTGTCAAAGGTTGATTTGTGGAATGGAATATTGATTCGGGCCATCAAAACGGAGGAACCCAGACTGAAAGTGCAGAACCCCCAGTATATGGAGGATCTGAGGCTGTTGAAGCAGAAGGGTAGGCGGTTAGAGTGAAAATGGCTCTTACCTCACTCTGAAGCTCACCAACTACAGCAATTGACTAGATTGTTTTTGAAGAACTATGCTGTGACTGCAGCAGGGACGAAGAAAGCTTTTTTCTCTGCTGCCATAGCATCTGCAAAGTGTCGTCCAGCAGAGCTGTTCCTAGTGGTGAACAGACTGGTTGCCTCCACCTGGAGCTGGAACAATGTATTGTCTGCTGTGATGAGTTTGCAGGCTACTTTGCAGTTGCTTGTGTTTGGCACAACTTGCAAACTGCAAGCCTGCGTGATGAGTTTTGGGGTTGTGGAAGCTCAGTCTTGTCCAGTTTGTTCGGATCAGCTTCAATTAGTTTTTGAGCTAACGTACAGGGTGCAGAGGCTGTGCTCGAAGTGATGCTGGCAATCAGTTGTGAACTAGATTGATGCCCAGCCTGACTGTTGAAAGCTAGCCAGAAGACACTGGGAACATTGCTGACTGGGGTTGTTAACGCGTCCGTCCAGGAGGGTAGGGTGCCAGATGGGCTCAAAACTGCTCAACAAACCAGTCCTTCACATTGGGTGTTTTTACACACACATTTATTCTGCATGTTTGCTGTTACATCCTGAACTTTCTGTGTGTCTAAATCACTCACCCAGATCTTAAACATCCAGCTCATTGGGCATTTTTACACACACCTTAAAGTGCTGGTCTTTCAATCTTTTGGGTTTACAAGTCCACAAGTAAGTTCCAGATGCATTCTTCACACACACACTGCCCTGAGGCAGGCTAAAGTAGCTGGAGACTAAGCCTATAAAAGAAAAGCCTAAAACTCAGAAGGGAGGTACACCAGTAAGGGAGGGCTTAGGGAGGACCCTGCTTTGTGGAGCTGGGAGCTGCATGTTGCATGCTGCCATGGGTCACATGGGCCCATGTGGGAGAAGGTGCTACCTTGAGAGAGAGGGTGTAAACAAACAAGACGGGGCCTGCCACATGATCGCCCCAGGTTGGGCCAGGGCTGTCCCACACTGTGTCATCCCCGGAAAGGCGGAGCACACTGTGTAGGGGTAACCCAGCCCAAACTGGGGCAGTGCGTTGCACCGGGGTTTCCTCCCGTCTGATGGGGGGGCGGGGAGGGCATGGGGCAGGCCAGCTTCACAATAGAGTTGCGGTCATACCCTACAGCAATTGAGAGAGCAACTGCAACTCTATGGTGGAGGAGGGGGGCAGTGCATGGGTGAACCACAGCCAGGGGAATGGCCAGCCTGTCTGCTGGGATCCTTGCTGGGGGGATGGGCCACAGAGCAGCTTCACGGACCGGTAGACTCCCAGCAGCCCATGTGTTAACACCCAGAGTCTCATGTTCTGGGTGGGACTCTCAGGTGGATCTTACCTGGGACAAGGAGTGCCCGAAAAACTACAGGCTAATGGATTGTTTGGCAATCTATGAGAAACATAAGGTGATCTGATGGTATCTTTGGAGGCTCTGAATGTTTGTAACATACATACAAAATTGGCGGTGGAAGACACTGCAATCTGGAGTTTTATGGTCCTGGTCCTGCAAGGGTCTGTAGGCATCAGTGGCTGCCCTGTTATACTGCCAGGCTGGAAAAACCTTGAAACTGCAATGCTTTTATTTTCCACTTATTACATAAAGCTCTAAATCTTCTGAATTTTGAAGCTATATATTGAAGGTAGAATTGCAGAGGGGATAGAGGGGCCACAGCAGATTTGGAATTTATATTACTAGGTATTTTTTCACTTCATGCTCCCCATCCCTACCTAACTCAGCGGATGTACATTCCATGTTCAGATGATGTGCAAAATAGTTTAAAAGGGTTTCCAGGTTTTGCATGGAAACTGACTTTATTTCAAGTGAAGTATTGCAAAGTAGAATAGACCATGCATAACAAGGCCTGTGTTTCTAATTCTAGACTTCTGTTCTGCAGTTCTTTTCTCCCAATTTCTTTTTTTAAATGGGTCAACAGTATTGATCACACCAAAAGTAGAACGTAGCTAATTTGTCAATTCTTTCTTGATGCTGTTGCTTCCAGATGCCCTGAATCTTCATGTTTCTGAGCTCTTTCTGCAAGATACTGAGTGCTCCATATTCCAAGGGATTCAATAGGAGTTGAAAGCACTCAGCACCTCCCAGGAAGCTCTCATTACTAGCCCTCTCTGCTCTGCCATATCTCATGATTTTATCGTGAGCTTCCCAAGTTTAGGTTTTTGATTAAGTTTAAAATCAAAAGACTCATTAGAAAATCGTGAATCTCAGTTTTTAATTAGAAAAAATAAGGTTTTTACAGCCTATACTCTTGCAGAGAAAATGTCTTTAAACATGACTGTAATAGAGTAACTTAATGAGGAGGGGGGAGGCTGGCCCCAATAGTGCCATGGGCTGTTTTTTATTTCGCACCTTTCCAGTTCCTGGATCTTGCCTATGTCCCCTTCACCGCCAAAATGGCGGCGACGGGCATTTGTTGCGCCCCCTTCCCCTGGGAAGACGCGGGGGGGGAGGGCCACAACAGGGAGGCCTGTGGGAGAAATTGGCTGCTGTGGCAGCGTTCCTGGAAGCAGCGCACGTAAGAGCACGGCATGGAACAGGGACCCATGCCCCTTGTAGGGGGGACGGACTCCTGGGCGCGGGGAAAAAGTGCGCCATTGCAAGGGAGGAGGCCGAAGAGTCAGCCCCACCCACCTTCCCTCTACCACTGTTGTTTTAATGGTTGCCATTAGGGGACCGAGGAGTAATTTTGGCGTCTAGCCTTGCGTTTGAACAAGGGTCGCTTGTTTCGCCTCCTCAGCAGTGCAGAGTAGGCACATAAATAGGCAAGATTGGCTACAGGGTAATTCTAGTAGGGAATTATGTTTGGCACGAGGGGGGGGGGATAATTTGGTTCACTGAATCTCAGATAAATAGGGTAATTTGGCTGGAACACGGAACGAGGTGATGCGAATTTGAGTTCATTCGAACTGTGTTATGGATTGAAATGTTGGTAATAAGTTGTCGCACTCTTCAGGGGTCCAGTATGCTAAGGTAGGTTAAACAGGAAGGAAATAGTAGAAGAAGAGTCATCTCCTTAAGAGATGGGGAGGTGAGACCCGGTGTAATGCAGGGCGCAGCATGCACTGGGGTCATGCTTCCTGGGAGGGGTTTACATGCAGGGTTAGTAGGGACATGCGCTGTCTTCATATCCTGCAGGCACTTCCGCCTTACTCAAGCCCACAGTTGGGCCTGCCCCCTTTTGGCCATTGCCCTGGCGCTGTCGAAAGAGAGGACTTTTGATGTTGAGGCACTGCCACTGGAAGGCACATCCAGGACAGTGCTGGAGTTAATAAGCTATATATTAGTAGTTAGCATACTGGACTCAGAATTGCTTGGTGCAATTACCCACCGGCCTAGAAGGTTGATTATTGAATTAAAGCGTGTGGCCTGTTTACAACCCAATCAAGGTCTCTGCGTCTTATTTCAGGGTGCGCCGACAACCTGCAGTTACAGTCTCTACCCTTAAACTTTGGATGAGTGCACTTGGGGGAGGGAGGGGCAAAAATGAGGGCATGAACTCCAGGTTAGGGGATTGATCTGTGTGGGATAGATCCATGATCTTGGTCTCCTTTACCTTCCCCCAGGGCTGGCCTTAGAATTTGCAGGACTCAGGGAACGATAAACTGCACGGCCCTTAGTTGCCCTGCTGCCCCCTTGAGGGCACTCTCTGTGGAGCCCTAAAGGTGGTTGTGTTTGGGGGCCTGTTGGAAAGGAGTGAGGCCCCAACACCCTGTCCTGGTGAAAAGAGGAGCCACTGTGGGGTCCCTGGCAAGAGCAGGGCCCCAGACAGTCATTCCAGGTCACCCTGTAGTAAGGCCAGCCCTGCCTTCCCCCATTCCTGTACACACACCGTAGCCCTCTCCCAACTCCTATCCAGCCCACAGAGCTTGTACAGATTTCCAAAGTGGCCCGTGATGGGGTGAGAAAGTTCCACATCCAAAGATTCAGAAACCAGACATAGAAATAAATTTTAAAAACTCAATGTATAAATCTATTAAAAAATTCTAACTTTTACTCAGTATTATAATTTGGGAGGCAGAATTCATCATTTAAAAATATTCCAGGTTGGTATGTCCATATAAATATAGCAATAGGACCTTTAATAAAAACACCAGTTATTACTGATTACAATGTTTTTAAATTGTATTTTCATGTTTTTTTGTAAGCTGCCCTGAGCCTTCGAGGAAGACCGGAGTAGAAATGTTAAATAAGTAAATAATCATGATAGTTTTAAAAGATTCTACAGCATGCTTGAAAGAGTTAAGCTACTGCTAACTGATAGTTTCATGGATTCTTTAGGGCAGAGCAGGCTACAGCCCGCTTTCCGTCTCTTGCCCTGATATAATTCCCTTATTTTAAAAAGGGAATGTGTTGTTCTGGAGTAATAGCCAATAACACTACGGACTGAATTTTCAATATGTTCAGCATTGGTCTCTATCTTCCCCAGTGAGAGCAGAAATAGAATAAGGATAACGGTCTGCTTTGAAAATCCCACCCTTCAACAAGAACATGCATTTTTCATGTGAGAATGTTTCTCTCCCCCACTTTCATATACAAGGAGAAAAAATCTTTCAAATCATTTCTTCCCAAACTGTTTAATCCAGACTTTTCACAGGATGTCTGATTGGCTACACAACGACACAAAGTGTTCAGTGAAGTTTTAAACTGTAGATTTAGTGTCTGACTTTAATCCTTTATTGAACATCTTAAATACTTGCAGTAGCATCACTAATGGTGATAATAAAATGGACTGTGCCATTTACCTTTTAGGAACTAGATGTTAAACAAGTAAAAATGTGTTTGAAAATTTTGTCTATGTTGAAGTTCATCTGCATCACAAAACCACCACAAGAGGTTTCAGGTGTACTGACTTGGAAGAATGTTGACCCTGATCTTGCATGTGCTTACAGGATGAGACCTTCTACTGGAAAATGTGTGCTGTTCCTTATGCTACTCTGGTTCCGACTAGAGCTATAAGGAACTAATATGCCTATATAAAAATGGGTGTATATAAGTGAGTTCCTGATGGTGCAGGATTGTTGCCTATAGTGTATTTTTTCAGAGCTTGGTTCAGTTGATGTAACTTGCCCATTTTATAAGTACTTATACAAGTACTTAGAAGCATGGGAATAACTCTGATCTAAAATTTTTGGGGGGGGGGGGTGAATATGGACCTACATAAGCTCTGCCCTCCATCTCTAGAATTGCAGGGGAAGAAAATGTATGGGTGACCTTGTTATATAAGTTATAATTTAATTATAATGATAAGTTATAATGTTATAATATGATTCATTATAAGTTCTAATTTAGAAAGATGGATTCATTTTTTAAAATGAAAAATTGAACTCACCATGTGACTGATTTGGACATGGGTGGCATGAAACCCATTCTAGTGGCATGAGGCTGCACATGGGTCAGTGTTGGCTGGGGAGAAAGTGTGGGCCATGCACCGATTCACCACAGCTCTCTGTCAACCCCCAGTAGTGCAGCGCGTGCGGCACGCTGCGCAGTCAACAGAGGCCATTTCTCACTGAGTGCAAATCACAACTCTTCTTGTTGGCCTGCTGGGCAGCACGCCATGGTGCTGGATGCGCCCAGTGGGCAGCACCTGCTGCTGGCAAGTTGAGAACGCCTCCTGCTAGAGCAATGGGAAATACACAGGAGAGGTAATGAGAGCAAGGTGGTTTAGGGTGGGGGGAACTATATCATTACATGTATTAAATGGTGTGTGAGTGTGAGTGAAAATTCAGCAGTACTCTACATGCTAGCGTGACAATATGTTCTGCTTGGAGAAAGGATTTCAGTTTGAACTGAAAATGCATCGTGTTCTTGTGATTCGCTTGTAAAACACCCGAAGTACAGAGTGTCTGATAACTGGTAGGTGCAGGGATTGATTGAGGACTGACTCTGCAGATGGCTCCTGAAAGCCAAATAAATCCTCCTTGGCCCTTTTCATACAGACACTCTAACGCTGATAAAATGGGTGTTTTATTATACATATTGCAGGGCACCCACCCATAGAGCACACCTGCAGCCCTGCAACATGTATAATAAAATGTAACACCCATTTTATCGGTGTTAGAGTGTCTTTGTGGAAAGGGCCATTTTATTAATTAAATGCCCCCAAAGAAGAAGAGCTATCTTAGAACCACTCCGTTGATAGAGATCTCTTGGGGCAGTTGTATGGAGAGAGACAAATTGTACTGCAGAGCTGGATGGGTCAGAAGTCACTCAGGCGGAGCTGCTCCCCAGAAATTAGTCTAGCTCAACGGCGGGGTAGTCTTGGCATAGCCTCACTGTCGGTGAAGCATCTGGTTAATGGCAGATTGCACTGCCGTAACACTTCCCCTAGCATTGTGGGTGTTTTTAGACAAGCGCCTCCCCATCCATTACCCACCCATCATGCTTATTGCAGGGCTCCATTGGCCCCCGTGCGGCCCGGCAACATGCATGATGGGTGCAGAATGGGTGGGGAGGCACTTGTCTAAAAACACTCTGTGACTTGCTTCTCTGTCAGACCCTCCATGCCAGGTTACTCCACATGTCGGTGTCCCCAAGCATTTGCTAGCCCCCACATGGCTGAACTGGCATTGGGTCCAATGCCATGCCCTCTTCAGCACCTGAAGAGAGAGGTGCAATTTTTCCCCTTAAACCCATGCACAGTCTTTAAAGTGCACAGATTCTCAAATTTTCTCCATGATACACAAAGGAAAATATTTCAGAATGCAATACACATCACTGATGACATTACATGTAGTGAAGCCTGTGACATTTGAGTCATTTAGCAAAGCAAGGAAGGAGTGTTGTGAGGATTTCCCATAGAGGGAAAGCAATGTTGGAAATGTTGGTGAGCACACATCTCAGTGATATTTCTGGGCAGAATGCTTTTCCCAGGTTTGGTCCAGTACTGGGTAAATTCATTACAAAAATATAGTATGAACTGAGCTGGAGCTCAACTTTACGCCTTTGAAATATCAAAGGGCTAGACTATCCCACTAAATATGCTAAAGCCAGTCAGAGAGGTTTTTATAAGATTTTGTTTTGTTTATAAACTCTGTTTATCAGTAATTGAATCATTCAGTAAACTGGAGAGAAAGTGTTATAGGGCTTTTCTGCTAGCCACCAGTTAGTGTCTAGGAGACCTTAGCTCTCTGATTGAATTTTTTTAAAACTATTTTTTTAACGAGGCTGAATTTGATTTAAAGGAGGGTAGGCTTATAGCTGTAGGGTAACTGTGAATTAGAAGATCTAGGTTTCAGTTATCCTTATCCTTTGTGTGCCCTTGGGCAGGTCATTTAATCTATCTGTATCTCCGTATCTTCCAGCTTAAAATGGAAGTGATATTGCCTAACTCACAGGAGTATTATGTGGCTTAATTCATTAATGCTTTTAAATATAAGAGATACTCAGAGATCACAAAGTTTGATTATTAGAATCGAAGAAACACTACACAGTGGACTCTACAGTCATCAGCTGAGTACCACCCACGTTCGAGGCTTCGGCGATCGAGGCAATGTTTGGCGATCAAGGCTGGTCATATGTGGCCGGAAATGGATGCGCATCACCCGCGCATGCGCGTATTCGGCGGTGGCATCACGTGTAAGTTGGACGGCCAGGTCTTTTGGAAAGCAAGCGCAGGCGCCGCCATGCACATCTAAAAACGGCCTCATCAGAGTCATGAGCCTGTAGCAGTGCACTGCATTGTCAGGTTTAGAAAATCTGCCAAATCAATGTGGATACGCTCTCATTAGCCCCACCAGCATCCTTCACAATACACTTAATAACCATACATCCAGCTTGCTTCCAAAAGGCTTGCAGAGAGGTAGCTGGAAACCACATACAACTCACTTCTTCTGGGATCATCCTGCACTTACATGCCTTTTTTCTCAGCTCTGCCACTATATCTACATAGAGCAGAGGTTGGTAAATGGCAGCTTGGCAGCTGCATGTAGCTCTCTGACACCTTTATTGTGGCTCTGGGTAGAAGCAGCTGCCTGTAGTTTGGGATGACCATGTGGCTCAGCCTGAGTCTGAGGGGCTTGGTCTGGGAGGACCTCCAAACTAAACCAAGCCAGACAAGACTCCTCAGATTGTGTCCATTTTGTAGGGTGGCCATACCTCCTCTTTAAAAGAGGACACTTATGGGGAAATACATGTTGCAGAACTGCATTGGTTCCAGTGCAGCCCTGCACCATGTATTTTTCATAAGCATCCTCTTTTAAAGGGGAGGTATGGCCACCCTACCAGTGTGTAGGACTCTGTCAGCCATATCTGAAGGACCACCTTCCTCCTTATGCTCCTTTGTGGCCCTTAAAATCTGTCGAGGGTGCCCTATTGCGAGTTCCACTGCTGGACCAGTTTCATACGACTAAGGCACACAGAGAGGCATTCTTGGTGGCTGTCCCACAGCTGGAACTGCCTTCCCTTGGAGACTCGCCTGAGCCCTAGTTTGACTGTCTTCCCGAGGCAGCATAAGACCTTTTTATTTGGCCAGGCATTCAATGGGCAGGAATAGACTGGGGGGAGAGCGATGGGGTGTTTTAGTTTTGTGGGCTTTTAATTGTTTATCCTACATTTGTATTGTATATGTGTTGAGCTGCCCTGAACCTTCAAGGATAGGGTGGGATATAAATCAAAATAAATAAATATCCTAATCATATTGAAGTCAGTGGAAAAAACACCATTGGCTGAAGCGGCATTAGGATTTAGACCACTGAATCAATTCAGCTGTTTGTGTGGTTTAAATTGTGTGTTGAATCATAATTTTTGTATGGATTGTTATTTTTTTTTAAATAATAATAATAATAATAAAAAATAGAGTTTTCATTAATAACTGTCAACTTGAAAGTGTCTGTTAGCACATAGGGGAACTGATTGGCATAAAGCCACTGAATCTTATCCCATTAGAGAGTAACACCTTCTAGCTTGAGTTTAGCCAGTGCAGGATCCAGGAAAGTTGAAGCCCAGTGCAAAATGTTGTTCTTGGCCTCACCTTAACATAGGAATTTTCCCAGCTTCCTGGCCCTCCTCAGAGACAAATTGACTGGAAAAAGGAAAATGTTACCATCATTGATTTTTGTTGTTAAACATACCAATCCTCTTTAGGGTCTCGGATCCCTGTGTTGTGGGTGTTGTAGACCTGAATGTTGTCGACGCACCCCCCAAATGATACACGGAGACAGTGATTGGGTTGAAAACTGGCCACACTCTTTAATTAATCAATCAACAAGACCGGTGGGTAAATTGCCTAGCAATTCGGGTCCAGTATGCTAGCTCTAACTTGTCTTATTAACTCGTGCCTGATCAGGATGTGCCTTCCTTAATCAGGGCACCAACATAACCTGCCCCCGCCCCCCCCCGACAACACTCAGGCTCTGGCCGAAAAGGGGGGGCGAACAAGCCCCAACTTTGGGCGTGAGTAAGGAGGTAGATGTCTGCAGAGTCCGAGGACAGCGCATGTCCTTACCTATCTGCTAAGGCACCCCTCCCAGGGTCGTGGTCCCAGTGCCTGCTGTGCCCTGCATGACACTGGGTACCACTTCCCCATCTCTTAAGGAGATGACTCTTTATCCTATACCTTACCTATTTATCCTATCCTAGCATACTGGACCCCTGCAAGTGCGACGATTAATCATCAGTATCTGTTCCAGATTAAACATTTTCACCATCAAGTTCAAATTGAAACTGCAATTGCCCTATTTAAATGAATCCGCAAATTGCCAATCGTGAATGCCAATTGAGTATTACATGCATAAAATAAATACCAATGAATGCCAAATTAACCTACTTAACCTACTCTTCACTGCTGAGGAGGCGAAACCAGCGATCCTTTTCAATCAGGCTTATCGCCAAAATTCCTCCTCAGCTCCCTAAGGGCAACCAGTAATGATACCGCAGTGTTAGAGGGTGGGATGGGTGGGACTGCTGCTTCCTTCAAGCCCCTTTCACAAAATGCCGCCTCACGTGGCTCTGAGCAGCCTCAGCCCCTCCTAAAAGAGGGCAGGGCTGCTCCAATCTGCCCGTGCTGCGCTTCTGCGTCAGCCGCTCCTCGGGCCAGTTGCTTGGCAACCTCCTGATCCCGGGCGGGGAGCATTTCAAAATGCCTCCCTGCCACAGCGCTCTTTCTTCCATCCCTGCTCCCGGTGAGTGTGCTCGGCAGGGGAGGGGGTGCGACAAATGCCCGTCGCCCCCATCCTGTGGGAGAAGGGGGCTTGTGCCAGTGCTTCTCATTGACACATTCTTTCTGGTATAGTCATGGGCCTCCTATGTTTAGTGCCCCCTTCCGAATCACTCCAGGCCTTCACCAGCCTGGAGGTCCCCATGTTTGAGGGTCTGTGGACCTGTACTTGACACCAGTGCTTCTCACACTCATCATGTTAATTCAAGCTCATTCATAGACCTCATGTATTGGGGAGACCTTGCAGGGCCCCCCAACACCTAGGGCCTTGTGAGATTACCAGGGTTCCTAGTTTTCTGTGACAAAAAATTGGAAATTCTCTGATTAAAAACCGCCATAAATTCTCTGATTAAAAAACCCCCAAATCTCTGTTTTTCTGTGATTAAATGTAAATGCTAATTGACTTTCCTTTACCACAATATATATAGGTATGAGTTAGAACACTACATTGTATTGTCATATTTTAATTTTTATGCAATTTTGCAGCTACTTGTCCCACCAACAGTCCCCCCCTCCCCCCAAAAAAGTAGTCGTCTGTGGCACCCCTCCAAATGCCGAGCCCCTCCACACGTCACAGCACATGCCTTTAGGTTGCATCCCCTCTGCTGCTTGCTGCCATCTCCTCCTCCAAGCCTCTGCCAACCAGAAAGAGGGACCATATAGAGGCTGACACTTAGGAAATTAGGCCCAGCCTAATTAGGCCCAGCTCCTGTCCCTTCTTCCCAAGGCCCAGAAGACCTGACCGCCCTCCCAACCCACAGGATGTCTGTAGCATCCCTCCGAATGCAGAGCCCCTGCCCATCCACAGCACATGCCTTCAGGTTGCTTCCCCTCAGCTCCACTCCGCATCCTCACTGCCCCGGGCTCGCTGTGTCCGCCTCCCAAACCTGTAAGTTTTGCCATTTTCTGCTAAATTCCCTAGAAAAAGGCAAAATCTCTGTTTTGCTCTGGTTTTCCATCACAAGGAGAAAACTAGGAACCCTGGAGATGACACAGGTCATAGCACATACCAAGATCCAGTCTGAAGTTGTTTTTTTTAAAAAATGTGCTGTGAGGAAGTTTGTGTTGGAATTGTTCTAGTTCCTTACTAGCTAAATTGATGGTTTCAGTTTTCAGAACTCGGACCAGTCCTTTCCAGAAGTCATAAAGAAGAAAAAGAAAAGAAATTGTAAAACATGTACATTGTAGAGTAGGTTAGTAATATAGTCTATGCTTAGCATTAAGCTTAAATGGCTAGATGTACTGTTCCTATTTTAAAACTTTTTTTGAAAACACTATCTTCACAAGAAATAAGAGCAAAACTGTATCTTTCTGTTGTGTAGAGTAAAAATCTTAGTACTGCCCTTATGTTAGATATTAATTTGTCACAAGATCCCAAGTCAACCAAAACTTGAGGTCTCTCCTCCCGCCCCGCCCCATTTGAAATAGCTATACCAACAAATCTGCCAACCTAAATTAACTAAAGATTTATTTACAAAGGAACACAATAAGCAAGAACAGGCTAACTATCAGGTAAGGAGAGCTCTCAAGGAGCTACCGGGTGAGACAGAACAGGATTCTTATTTTCTTTCCTCACCCATAGCACTTGGTACCCAGGGTAGGTTTGTCTCTTTACAGCTCTTATTGCCCTTTTGAAATATTTCTCCCCCCATGCTGTGTCCTGCAAGCTGAGAGAGTTACGTGCTCCTTATTTCAGACTGGCAGGACAGTTCGCTACTAAAACTAGTTCAGGCTCATTGGCTTTGTTCTATTCCTGGGCTACGGCAGAGTGTGCCTCAACCTCTGCCTCCTTCAGATCGCCAGAGAGACACACACTGCTGCTCTCCACAGTGCTCCCTCTGTTGCCTCTTCTGAGCTATCAGTCTGCTCCCCACGCAGCCAGCAGGCCTCCTCTGTAGAGCAACTGCCTTCTGTTGCCTTCCAAGCTGTGTTCTGAGTCTCTCTTGCTAGTCTGCACTCCCTGTGCACCCTCCACCCTCCCCGCTGAGCTCCTCTGCTTCTGGTATACACGAGGCCTGCTCCCCCACCTCTAAGCATGGATCAGTCTCAGTGATGCCCATCCCTTCCTCTCCTTCTAGCAACTTCTACCAGGCCCCATAGTAGAGCATGCCCAGTACGGTTCAGTACAATCAGGCAGCAATATAGCAGGTCCCCCGCTGGCCACCTGCTAAAACCCTTTCTTAAACATTTAGCCCTTCACATAACATTGCTCACATAAGCTTTACAGACTTTTTTGAAACTAGACAAATAATAATAATAATAATAAATACATTTTTATAGTGTCTCCTCACCAAGTGGCATTTGGAGCGCTTCACAGCATCCAAATATAAAAAGACACCATGAAACAACTTAAAATCCATATAAAACCTGTTTAAAACCATCTAAAGGGGGAAAGTAAAGAAGGAGGAAAATACATTAAGGGGAACCACTTAAAAGCACCTGGAGAATAAAAAAGTCTTAAGGTGCTTTTTAAAGGTGAGGAAGTGAGAGAAACACCTGTGGGGAAACAAGTTTCACACCAAGGGACCTAGCACAGCAAAGGCCTGATTTCCTACTGAATTTAAAGGGCAAGATGTCCAAACCAGCAGGTGGTATCGGAGCACAAATAGCCAGAGGAAGAGAGCCAGTGTGGTGGAGCAGTTAAGAGGGCAGTTCTTGGACAGAAAATAGGGAGAGGCCACCTATACAGGACTTGCCTTAGCCAGAGGCTGGCCACTGACACATTGCCAGAAAAGAGGACAAACATTTGCATGAAATTTACATATGCTATTTTATACTAATCTATGCAAATTTGTGGAGCAGAGGACAGGGCCAGAAGTGGACAAGGCCAATCTAATGGTAGGCGGAGCCAACAGTAGGTGGAGCCAACACAACGGTTAAGTCAGTGGCGTGGCTAAACCCAGCAGCAAGGAGTTCCCAGGGTTAACATTGGAGGGAGATTACATTAGTTATCTCTGGGAACTCCTTGCTGCTGCTGCCACTGGGGGATAGAAAACACAAAGGAAAGTGGTTTTCAAAGTGTAGAAAACACTGGCTAAAAGTTAAAATCTGGGAGATCTCAGTGATTCATTTATTTGATATTTATTTATTTCTCTGATGCTGGCCTAAAGGTCCAGAGTAACGCAAAGGGTGTTCTACTTCCCTTTCTAGCCAGTTCTGCTCCCCATGTGGCAGCCGGGTGGGCTGTGCTGAAGGCACTTTGCTCCTCTCCTAGTTTGACACCAGCAAATGAAGTTTTCAGCCCCTACCAAGGCATTCACCTGCCTGTCAATTTTTCTGCAGCTGGACTGACAGGATTACTTTAGGCTCCTTTCTGCACTAAGCTCCTAGAACCCAGACTGCCTGTTGATCCTCATTGCTTCATCCACCCCCACTCACACATTCATTCTCTCTCACACACCACACCCCTCTCTCTCACACACATTCATTCAAATCCACACACAAGCTCTCACCTCTCTTTCTCTCTCTCTTTCTCTCCGTCTCACACACACACACACACACACACGCTCAAACCTGCAATTCCACACACATGCTCTCATCTGTCTTACACACACACACCATTCAAATCCACACACAAACTCGCACCTCTCTCTCTCTCTCTCTCTCTCTCTCTCTCTCTCTCTCTCGCACGCGCGCACACACACACATTCAAATCCACAGTTCCACACGCATGCTCACACTTCTGTCTTACACGCCTACTCACACGAGTCACACACACACATGCTCGCCTCTCACCCCTCTCTCTCTCTTTCACTCACACACACGTAACATTTAAACTACATATACGGTATACGATACACTACTCACAACTTTGGCCAGGCTGGTCCAGCCCTCCCTGCCCACGTGCCTGCTGCTGCCACCTACCATGACCTCCTCCACCTGCTGTTGAGCTGCTCTCTTTGGAAATCCCACTGTGCGCTTCTGCACCACACACATGCACATGCTGGGATCATCAGCCATTTCCTGAATACGGACTACATTTCACAACATGTCAGATTCAGGAAATGACTTCTCTTGGCATGTGCGCGTGCGCGCAGAGGTGCTCAGCAGGAAATTGGGTGCCCGGCAACAACAGCAGACTGCAGAGTCAGTTGAGAACAGTGCTGCAGACTGGAGCAGGAGCTCCCTGGCCAGCGGGTGGGCAGTGGAAGTTCCTCCCCCTCTGCCCCCCCACCCTGGCTGCTTGTGAGGGCAGGGGCTCACTGGCTCAGGCAGGCAGGTGAGGTGAGGCCAGTAATTAAATTTTTTTCACATGCCACAGCCCCGCAGGGAAAGGAAGAGAAGGGAAAAATTCCAGACAGCTGTATGGTCCGGCTCCCCTTCCCTCCTGGACAGCAAAAGGTATCTCAAAAACCAGGCGATCCGCGACAATTTTGGACCTATGGCCACCCTACTTAGCCATGAACTCACTGGGTGACCTTGGGCCAGTCACAGACCTCTCAGCCTAGCCTTCCTCACAGGGTTGTTGTGAGGATTAAGAGTTAATTAGTTGATGTTACAGTTAATAATTAAAGAATTGTAAGCCATCCTGAGCCTAAGATAAAAAAATATAAATAAAAATAGCCAGTAGGGTGAGACTCCAGGAGCAGGTCTTAAAAATAGTCAGGGCCTATACTGTTCAACCCCCTAAAAAACAGCAGCGCAATCTTAAATTCAATCCATCACATCCAAACACCTGTCACAATTGGATATGCTTTAATTTAAGAAAAATACATGCATAAGCTTAGAAAAAAATGACAGTTCAAAATATTATTATTCTTTTTAAAAAATGCTTTGGTTACTGACCTGTCTGTTGAGGCCAGAATCAAAATCTGTACTGACACTTGGAGCTGAGTCAAGATCTAGGGGTCAGTGATCAGGAAACCATAGATTGGTCAGGAGTCAAAGTACAGTACCCTTAATTTTATTTATTTATTTATTTATTTATTTTATTTTTAAAATGTATACCCCGCCCCTCTTCCAACAGGCAAGCCGGGGCAACTAACAACATCAACAATAAATACAATAAAATATCATAAAATATACCAAAACATTAATACAAAAGAAAAGAATAAAAACCACCCCCCTCCCTCACCAACCCTACCCCCTACCCATCCCTCACCCCTTTCCCTCGCCAAATGCATGATGGAACAGCCAGGTTTTACAACTCCTTCGGAAAGCTGGGAAGTCCGGGGCCAGGCAGGCCCCCACGAGGAGAGAGTTCCAAAGACACGGCCACCGAGAATGCCCTATCCTGCGTGGCCCCCCGGAAAACCCGGGGGACCTCCAATGTAGCACCCCCGCCTGACCGCCGGGGCCGGTCTAGGACCCGGGGAGTGAGGCGATCTCACAAGTAGACAGGGCCCAGGCCGTGTAAGGCTTTATAGGTCAAAACCAACACTTTGAATCGAGCCCGGAAGACTATTGGCAGCCAGTGCAGAGACCAGAGCACTGTTGTAATGTGCTCCCGGTGGCCCAGTCCCACTAAGCGCCGGGCCGCCTCATTTTGCACCAGCTGCAGCTTCCAAGCCGTCACCATAGGTAGCCTCACGTAGAGCGCGTTACAGTAGTCTAATCGAGAGGTGATAAAAGCATGGATGATCATGGCCAGGTCAGGAACCGAAACCAGCAACTGAAGCTGCCACACCAGATGTAACTGGTGGAAGGCACTCCTCATCATGGCCTCCATCTGGAGATCCAGGCAGAGCTGTGCGTCAAGGAGCACCCCCAGCAGGCTCCATACCTGGGAAGTCAGCGGAGGACAGATCCCATCAACCATGGGAGCTGTCACTTCCACCGACTTATCCACTACCATCACCTCCGTCTTGTCAGGATTCAATCGCAGTCAGTTAGCCCTCATCCAATCCCCCATAGCTGCCAAACACCGGGTAAGCACTGAGACAGCCGGGCCTGGGTCTGTTGAAAATGAGAGATACAGTTGGGTGTCATCCACATACTGATGACACCTCACCTCGAACCCTCTAATCACCTCGCCAAGCAGCTGCATATACACGTTGAACAGGAGAGGGGACAAATCAGAACCCTGTGGAACCCCACACGAGAGGTCTCAGTAAGATGAAAAACAATCACTGATCACCACCCGTTGAGTTCTTCCAGTCAGGAATGAGTGGAACCATTCGAGAACAGTCCTGCCCACCCCCACGCTGTCCCGAAGGCATGTCACCAATATCTCATGGTATCAAATGCTGCTGAAAGATCTAACAGGATCAATAGGGTCAATTGACCCCGATCCGTCTCACGTCGGAGATCATCTACCAAAGCCACAAGTGTGGTCTCAGTGCCATAAGCCGGATGGAAGCCAGACTGAAAGGGATCAAGATAACCGACGCTGTCAAGATGCTCCTAGAGCTGTCGGGCCACTACCCGTTCAATAACCTTCCCTAAAAAGGGAAGGTTAGAGACAGGCCGATAGCTGGCAGGGGAGTTAACGTCAAGCAATAGTTTCTTGAGCAGAGGCCGCACCACCGCCTCCTTGAGGCAGCTCAGCACTCTGCCCTCCCAAAGGGAAGCGTTGACCACCCCAGCCAGCAATGGCCCCGTTGTCTCCCGGCAGCTCTTAACTAGCCAGGATGGGCACAGATCTAATTCACAAAAGGTGGCCCGAACCGCCCCCAGAACCTCCACCACATCAGCGGGTGTCACCAACTGAAATTGATCCCACAAAATTGGACATGACGGCACTTCTACAACCTCTACCTCCTCTACTGTATTAAGTGCGGCATCGAAGTCATGGTGAATACAAAGAGTCAACATGGATTTAGCAAAGGTAAGTCATGCCTCACTAATCTGTTGGAATTCTTTGAGGGTATAAATAAGCATGTGGGCAAGGGAGACCCGGTAGATATAGTGTACCTGGATTTCCAGAAAGCATTTGATAAGGTCCCACATAAAAGACTCCTGAGAAAATTAAAAAGTTATGGGATAGGAGGTAGTGTCTTACTATGGATCGGTAACTGGTTAAAGGACAGGAAGCAGAGTAGGACTAAATGGTCAGTTTTCACAAAGGAAAGATGTAAAAGGTGGTGTGCCTTAAGGATCTGTATTGGCACAGGTGCTGTTTAATGTATTCATTAATGATCTGCAAAAGGGTGTTAAGAGTGAGGTGATCAAATTTGCAGATGGCACCAAGTTATTCAAGGTAGTTAAAACACGAGCAGACTGTGAAGAACTGCAACAGGATCTTACGAGACTGGGTGCCCGTGCATCTAAAAGGCAGATGAAATTTAATGTGGACAAGTGAAAAGTGATGCACATAGGAAAAATTATCCAAACTATGAGTACACAATGCTGGGTACTAAGCTAGGAGTTACCACTCAGGAAAAGGATCTGGGAGTGATTGTGGACAGTACACTAAAATCCTCAGCCCAGTGTGCAGCAGCGCTCAAAAAAGCAAACAGAATGTTAGGAGTTATTCGGAAAGGGATAGAGAATAAAACTGAGGATGTCATAATGCTTCTATACAAATCAATGGTGCGACCGCACCTGGAATATTGTGTGCAGTTCTGGTCGCCCGATCTAAAAAAAGACATAGCTGAACTAGAATATGTACAGAGAAGGGTTACGAGAATGATAAAGGGTATGGAACGTCTTCCGTACAAAGAGAGGCTTGACAAGCTAGGTGTCTTCAGCTTAGAGAAGACTGAGAGGAGACATGATAGAGGTTTATAAAAACTTGAGTGTTGTGGAACGAGTAGATAGGGACCGATTATTTATCCTCTCAAATAGTACTAGAACTAGGGGGCACTCCATGAAACTAGCTGCCGGCAGATTTAAAACAAATCAAAGGAAGTACTTTTTCACTCAACGCATAATTAACTTATGGAATTTGTTGCCAGAAGAAGTTGTCAAGGCCAGTAGTATAGCTGGGTTTAAAAAAGAACTGGATATGTTCTTAGAGAGTAGGTCCATTAACGGCTATTAACCAAGTAGCTTATGGGATGAACTTCTTACTGTCGGGAGCTGAGAGTGAACAACAGGGAATGGATTGCCCACTGTGACTGTTGGTTCTTCTCCCATGCGATCGAGATTGGCCACTGTCTGAGGACAGGATGCTGGGCTTGATGGACCATTGGTCTGTCTCAGTATGGCATTACTTATTTCTTATGACAGTAACCAATGGCAAATGAGGATCCAGGAATCAGTAATTAAGAGGCCACAGCGAGGTCAGATGCAAGATAATGAGGTAAAGCAGGACGGGAGGCCAAGCAAAAATAAGGGTGGAGTGGGGAGAGAGCAAGGCAGTTGTGTGTGGGGGTGGGGGAGCTGGAGGGTGAAGTTGTGGGGTGAGGCCCAAGTACACAATCCAGGTAGCTGTCATGTTGCACAAACACTTCCTGTTTCTTCCTCTATCTATAGGCCTTGGAAGCCAATAAGGTGCAGGCTCAGCTAGCCAATCATGATGCAAGGGTTGTCAGTGTGGAGCAGCAGTATTACTGCTGATCCAGGTATTCAGACAGCTTCTGTGGTGGTGTGGGGCCAAAGTGTCTGCCTGAAGCCTCACTGACTTGTACCTGTATGGTATGTGCCATACCTGCACTGTGACCTTGCACTACTAATTTTTTCTGACACATGTCTTCTGAATCCAGAAACAATATTGAACCCAGTTGTCATGTTGTGTAGCTGTCTTCACTGCTGCAATGTGCTTACAGCAGTTTTCTGTGAAACATCCAGTTAAAAAGGGGGATACTAATATGTACTAACAATGTTCGGCCATGCCAGACAGGCTTCTATGTTGCATGTTTCTGGTAATGCCCTTCGTTGGTGGGTGATTTCAGACGTTACGTTGTCTGAAATCACCTCAGTCAACCGCAGGTGTGTGTGTGTGTGTGTGTGTGTGTGTGTGTGTGTGTGTGTGTGTGTGTGTGAACAGAGGTGAACTTCTGTTTGCTCGCATCCAGATGTTCACCTCAGTCAACCACCCCCCGCGGTGAACCTAACCCCGCTTTGTTTTCCTGCACCACGGCGGCGAACGAAACGTGGTTAGGGGGAATCCGGAATGCGGTGAAAAAAAATTAACGTCTGTTACCTTACCTTCACCACGTTCCGAAGTCCTGGCTGCGGGCAGTGGCAGTGGCCAGATAGGCTGCTGCGGCTGCCTATCTCGGGGAGGGCGGGCGTCCGGGGAGCGCAGGGGGCGGGGCCGTGCGTCCGCACACTGAGTCACACGGCCCCACCCCCTCCAGGAGGGGGGGTTGCCCCACAGACGTGACGGGCGGCAACATTGACCCTGGGCCGTGGTTCAGCGGTCCCCATGGCCAGGGGCAAAGGGGCGAACGTCTATTGGCACGCCCCTTCACCCCCGCCCGTGGTCTGAACCACCCCACGTCCCAGGGTCAGTGTTGCCGCCCGTCACATCTGAAATCACCCGGTGAAACAGTTAAGTGTTTTTATTGTGGGGTCAAAATTGGTTTCCAGATGTACAATCCCTTAACCTCCTCACTGCGGAGAGTCATTAAATTGTCCTGTATTGATGTAAATCTAGGATTTTGGAAACTAAAATAAACATCTAGTAATTACCTGTTTTTGAAATACCCTAAGCAAACAACAGTCACACATACTTTTGAGCCCGATTTGTAAAGAAGTCCATCTGTGTGTGACACTTATATGGCCCCCATTTCCATAGTGTTCAATCACATTTCAGTCTTTAATAGATTTACTCTCTCAACACAGCTGTGCCATAGAGGACATCTGTTATCCATGCAGATGGGTAACTGAGGCACTGACAGTGACTTGCCCAAATTCACACAGGAAGTTCACAGTAAAACAGGCAACTGCATCTTGGTCTCTCAAGTTAAAAGCCCCTAATCACCAGAGTATTGTTCTCAAAAGGAGCACCATCCCCAAGTTCCTTTTGTATTCCATTCCATTGCCAACTCCTGTCTTTGTGCGTTTCACCTTACTGCACTGGTATGCCTGGAACATTCTTCCTGAGGTAGAGCTCCTGGCCTCTTTCCTGTCCATATTCACATCCCACCTAACGGCCCACCACTTTGAGGTCACCTTTAAAGCATGATCCCAATCAGGAATAATGATCTTAGTTGGAATAAATCAGTTACTGTATAAATTGCACCTTGTACTCCATGTTTCATCTATTGTTTTGTTTTAAATGTCTCTGTCTGTCTTCTCTATACTGTAAGCTCCTTGGAGCAGGGACTGTCTTACAGGGGCTGCAGCTGGTGCAGAATACGGCAGCCCGGCTCATTATTATTATTATTATTATTATTTATATAGCACCAGTCGTGTGACCTGGTGCTGTACAGAACATAGAAATAGACGCGGTCCCTGCCTGTGACTTACAATCTAAAAGACAAGGAGGGGGAGACAGGGAGAGGGGACAGTGGGAGAGACAGGGGAGAAGACAGACAAACATTCAAGCAGGTGCGAAGACTCAGGTGCGTGTGCTTGGCTTGGTTACAGTCAGGTTGCAGCAGTCTGCAGAGGCGGGCAGACAGTAGGTATATGGGAACGTCTAGCAGGGATTGGGAAAGGCAGCGAGGAACAGGTGGGTCTTGAGGAGGGATTTGAAGGAGCGGAGGGAGGGGGCAAGGCGGATGTGGGCAGGGAGGGCATTCCAGGCATGGGGGGCGGCAAGGGAGAAGGGTCGAAGGCGATTAGGTGAGCAGGAGAAACGAGGGAGAGTGAGGGAGGGGACAGAGGAAGATCGGAGAGCGCGTGCAGGAGTGCGTAGGGAGATTAGGTCCGAGAGGTAAGGGGGAGCTTGGTCGTGGAGTGTTTTGAACGTGAATACCAGGAGTTTAAACAGGATACGTTCAGGAAGGGGGAGCCAGTGAAGAGAGAAGAGGAGAGGCTGCACATGGTCGAAGCGACGGGCAGAGTGAATGACCTTGGCAGCGGAGTTTTGGATTGCGATAAGGGGGGACAGGTGAGAGCGAGGGAGGCCAGCAAGGAGGAGGTTGCAGTAATCGAGGCGAGAGATAACCATGGCATGAACAAGGGTTTTGGCCGAGGAGGTAGAGAGAAAGGGGCGGATCCGAGCAATGTTATGGAGGGCGAATCGGCAGGATTTGGCAACAGAGTCAATGTAAGGTTTAAAAGAGAGGTGCGTGTCAAAGATGAAGCCCAAGCTACGGGCTTGGAGAACAGGATGGATGGTGACTCCATCGATGCAGATGGGCAGGTTAGAGGGAGAGGAAGAGGAGGGAGGAAAAATGAGGAGTTCGGTCTTGGCCATGTTGAGCTTGAGTTGACGTCGGGACATCCAGGCGGAGATATCAGAGAGGCAGTTGACGAGGCGTGAGTGGACAGAAGAGGAGAGAGAGGGGGTAGAAAGATAGAGTTGGGTGTCATCAGCGTAGAGATGATATTGGAATCCGTGGGAGGCAATAATTTTGCCAAGGGACAGGGTGTAAATAGAGAAGAGGAGAGGGCCAAGGACAGAGCCTTGGGGGACCCCAACCGAAAGGGGGAGGGAGGAGGAGTTTGACTCGGGGAGCGAGACTTTAAAGGAGCGGTCAGAGAGGTAGGAGGAGAACCAGTCAAGGACAGAGCCACGGAAGCCCAAAGAGTAAAGCGAGTCCAATAGAAGCAAGTGGTCGACAGTGTCAAAGGCAGCAGAGAGGTCAAGGAGGACAAGAATGGAGTAGAGGCGCTTAGATTTAGCGACAAGTAGATCATTGGTGATCTTGGCCAGGGCAGTTTCAGTAGAGTGGAGGGGGCGGAAGCCGGATTGGAGAGGGTCCAGGGAGGAGTTGGCAGAGAGGAGGTCCAGGCAGCGGGAGTAGACGACACGTTCCAGAAGCTTTGAGGCAAAGGGAAGGAGGGAGACTGGCCGGTAACTAGAGGGGTCAGATGGGTCAAGGGTGGGCTTTTTGAGAATGGGGGAGACAGTGGCATGCTTGAAAGCAGAGGGGAAGGAGCCTGTGGAAAGGTCACTGAGAGCACATAATACCAGTGCTTTGAAATCTGCACTGGTTGCCTGTTGTCTTGTAGGCTCAATTCAAGGTCCTGGTATTGACCTTTTAAAGCCCTAAACAGCTTGGGATCCACTTATCTGGCAGATCACCTGGCCTACCATGTCCGATCACAGCCTCTGCAGTCGGCTGGGGATGCCCACCTGGAGTTACCAGTTTTTAACTTGGCATCCACGATGAGGAGGGTGTTCTCGGTCGCTGCCCCGCAGTTGTGGAACTGCCTCCCCCGGGAGGGTTTATACCCAGTCTTGAGCACCTTTAGGAGGCAGGGTAAAACTACCTTATTCACAAGGGTGTTTGGCAACGGCAGCTAGGGGAGGGGGGGGGGAGTTGTGGCGGCAAAGGGTGAGTCAAGAGGGGGTTGGGTGGGAAAGGGTTGTGGAGGACGGTGTGGGATTGTGGGGTGTTATGTTTTTTGTATTTACGTTTTATGTGTATTTTTTTTTTGTATTTTACTATTGTAAGCCACCCTGAGCCACCTTTTGCAGGAAGGGCAGGGAGGCTAAGAAATCTAAATCAATAAAATAAATTTTATGTTATGTGTATCTGCACAGCAATACATATGACTATTAGCGCTTTAAGAATGATAAGAAGTAGTAGCAGTAGTAGTATTTACACCCAGAAACTCCTTTGCTTACACTTTTCCAGCAGTAATATGCAGTTGTTTTCTCATGCATGAGTACTTGTAAAGTGATTATGTAATTGTTTGCATGCCGACAAAAAGAAGAGACTTTCTAAAAATGAGGAAACATAATTTTTAATGGTGCCAAAGTTTTGTAGCCATGTTTGGCAATGTTCCAGAGTGCAAAATTAAAATGAAATACGTTAAGACCAGTGTGATCTTATGATATGATGCTTTAAAGCTGCATGTGACCTATGCAACAATTATTGTGCTGAAATCAGTAAAGACCTTTCTAAACCCATAGGAAGATTTGTGGGCATGTATTTGTGTGCTGGTGTGATTATAAACTGCCAAGTGACTGGCTGAAGTTGCTTTAGCTCATGTAATCCTAAAACAATCAAAACACTTATTTGGACTAAAAAGCCTTTTAATCAGCCAGTCTTTCTCTCTCTCAGGTCCTGCATGTCTCTCTCTGGGCCACATTCATCACCACAGTCTCTGCCTGACTCTACAAAAGACTTTTGAGTTGGCAATCAGACTTGGCCCAAGCAGAGTTGGAATTGATGGGAGTTCTACCAGACTTCACTAGGATGTTCAGTGCAGGGCACTTTAAAGCACACGCGTGCACATGCACACGCACACGCACACACACACACACACACACACACAAACACACACACACACACACACACACACACACAAAACCCCTGACCTTTAATTGTTTAAAGTGCTTTATTTTACATGTTGAAAAAAGGAGGAGGAGGGGAAACTTATTTTAACCCTCTTTGTTTCTTTAATCCTATGGGTGACGGAGAGAGAAGAATCGTAGAATTTTCTCTACATCTTCCTCCCACAGAGATCTGCATTAAAATGCAAGAATGGTTTTGTTTTTTCATGTTAATGAATCTTGAACAACGTAAAATGATATACATTTAACACAACTCAGGGTTAGATAGAAAACCTCTGTGTGCCACTACTGTGTTGGAAGAAACGTTAGGGTGCAATCCAACATCCATAGAAGTCTGTAGCTCAGCTCTCATTGACTGTGAAGGATCAACAGAACCATTGACTTCAATGTATGAAGGGTTTGACTGAAATATTCTTTCTTCAGCTTCAGAAATAAGAGCCTGAATTAAAGCTCACTGAGCTTAGTGGAAGTCTTTCTTTTGACTTTAGAGGGTAAAAACAAATGTGACCGTGGACCTGTTCAACCAGCTGTGCAGGCACCACCAGATGTTTAATCCAGGGTATTTCAGGTCGTGGTGGTGGCTAGCCCAGGCTGTGATCCCAGAGTCCTCTGGGATCTCAGCCCAGGCTAGGGTCTGCCTGGATTGGACCAAAGCGGGCCGCCCCAGAGCTGCATGTTTGTTTCCAGGCCGGTCTGCTGGCCTGGGCCGGCTCCACCATGACAGGAAGCCATGGCTGGCCATCATTGAATGCCATGGCTGGCTGTCATGGTGGGGGACGGGGTATTAGGCACAGTGTGGGAGTGGCCGGCTGCATGTTTCCTAGTCTCCCTGCCCTTGGGCTGTGCAGCTGTCGGCCCAGCCAGGTGTATGTTTGTTTTGCACGCGGGGCCTGGAATGCACCCAGTTCATCCAGGCTGCCTGTCCCGGGTCAGCCTGGGACACAGCAGCCCAGGTGTGTGTTTTATGCAGCATGTTTTGAAATCAACAGTGAGCAGAGCATCCATAGTGTATGGGTCTTTCATATGTTACAGGTAATTTTGCAGTTATAAAGTGTTTAACGTGGATGGAGTAAGAGCTCACAACAGCAGTATTTGTATTTTGTTTTTATTCAGTTTTAGAATCATTTTAAAAATTTAAAATATCCAGTTACAATTTTTTCCTTTCTTCCCCTATATGCGCACGTTTCCTTGTGACTGGGTAGGGAGCAGAGAAGTGCCTTTTAGTAGGTCCTGCTAACAGAAGAGCCATATGTTTTGGGAGGGTGGAAAACTCACCTTGCCGGGTTTCTATTATTTTTACCCATACCATACTACCCTTGCTTTCCTAGTGTACTGTGTGACGTAACTAATGTCTGTCATTTTTCTCCAGACATCCTGGTGGGGAGGAGAGCATGAGTTAGGGTTAGTTGTGAAATGCAATATTTTGTATTGGTAGAGTCATTCCATCCTTAATCCACCAAATAGTTATTTGTTTATTAATATCTAGCAGTTATACTGTACATTTAATGTTTAAAGTCCTTATCTAGTTCACCCGCACAACAATCCTGTGAGGTATGTCATTATTATTTCCATTATTATTAGTGACTTCCCAAAGGCCGCCAATTGAATTCATGGCTAAGATGGGATTTGAACTCTGGTCTCCCAAGTCACACACCTTATCCACTAGACTGCACTGGCTTTCTCATATATGATCACAAATATAATCAACTTTGAGGGGGGGAGCGGGGAGACAACAGCATGAACCAGTGATAATCTAATTACGTAGATCTTCACAAAAGAGGAAAGAATCATTATCCACACTATATACAGTGAAAATGAAACACAGTATGATGAGGTAACTTAACCAAAGTCATCCATCAGGCCGGTGGTAGGGTGAGAAATAGAAGTCCGGTCTCTCAAGTCTACTTGTATTCTTACATAAAGCTTACATAAAAGAGTACTTTAAAACAAAGACGTGTATTAACCATTTGTTGTTTTAAAATTATAATCCCCACTTTAAAAGCAAGTGTGTGGGGCTCGTCATCTGTGCATCTCTGGTATATAGGAAGGGGAAACACCCAGTTGGCGTGCATACTGAGTGAGACATTTGCCATATGAGTGTGTTGCTCACTTAAGATCAAATTGTGCTCTCACAATTCTGCATCCCCCAAAACCTTAGTGTGGATGAAAAGCTGCAATTTCAAAATTGGACAATAATAAGGTGAGACAAATGTACATGTCATAATTGCATATTATTATATTATTGTGGTTTTTTAAATTGTTGCAGTTTGTAAATAATAATAATAATGAAAAGCAAGCATTCAGTGCACTGGGCATCCTTGCCTTTTTCTTGCAACTAACTTAACAACATTAAATACTCTTGCTGATCAGTTCCCTTAGATAAAGCTACATATACAGTGATAACAAAAATAATTAAATCAATAAGTTCTTTCAGAAACCAACACCAAGCCCTACCTAACACTCCTTTATGGATTTTTACCTAAATGTAAAAGTCCGGCAATATGTATTTGTATCTCATTTTGTTGGGTGAATGCTACCTGATCCTTGTAGATTATTGCGACTCAGATGAACAGTTTTTGCTAAACTCTCTTCTGTTGACACATCTGTTTGTAACCATTTTTCTGATTGATTATGTATACTATAGGGCTGAAATGAATATCCATGGTAATTATCATATTTGATGATTTTGCCAGATAATGATTTAAACAATAGCTGCTAAAACAAATAACAACCATTATTCAAGTCCATCTTTGTCTAATATCTGTTTGGGGTTTCAGTCTGGTTTTTTGGCCATTCAGTTTGGATACTTGGTTACTTGCTTCATTTCAGCTATTTGTACGTTCATAGGAGCCAAAATGAAGTAATTGTACATTGAATATCTGAACACATAAAAAAAACTGAGCAGGCAAACCCCAAACTTATGGATATGTGGATATCTGTTTTGGCTGCAGACATTATTTGTATATTCAGATGGCTATCCGAAAACGTGAATATTATCCACAAATACAAAATCCACTATTGGTTTCAGCACTTATTGTACATGGAAAAACAATAGGTCAGGGGTGGGTATCTCCTGTAGCAAGGACCAATGCACACAAGAAAAAGAAGAAGAAAAGAAAAAGTCATTGCATCTCTCCAATGGCTTTATCCTCCTTGAATGCATGTTTCATTCCTTGATAGTCTAACGGACTCACCAATGGACTTAGTTTCCTCTTTTTAAAGATCATGTTTTGCCTTTAATGGCCTGTTTTACCTTATTGTTTACCCATGCTGGCATTCTTTTAGTCCTCTGCTGCTCTCTTTGATTATTCTTCATTTATCATTATTTGATTTATTCTGGACCTCTCTTAAGCATAGTTTTTAAATATGATGTTTTAAAGTTGTTTTTAAATAGGTTCCATTCAGACAGTGGTCAGGACACCTTACCTTCTTTTTTTAGTCCTTGCAATTTCTAACTAGATTTCTCATTTTTATGTAATTCCCTCTTTTGGGGCTAAATTTTACTGTAGTTTATGATGGCTTAAAAGGAGCTTAAGTTCAATTACATTATTGTCACTATTACTGAGTGGCTTAGCTATAGTCTTAAGTTATAGACCCATATAATATTTGTATTATTATAATGATGATGATGATTCCTGTATAGTAATTGATTATCCCTGCTTTACAGTATAAATAGGCAAGACAGACAGAGAGTAGGAGAAAACACGTGTTTTTGTAGGCATCTTACAGAAGGAGAGCCAGCGTAGCCTAGTGGGTAATGGGTGAAAATAAATGAGACAGTAGCCCATGAGTCATCTGCCCATCACTTCAGTGGCTGCCAGATGTTCTCCCACTTCTGTGCTGCAGCGGTTGCCTGGCTGTTATGGGATGCATCAGACAGAGAAGGCCGGTGATGCAGCGCGGGTTACTGTTGCTCAGCCTGGGCTAATGTGGGGCCACAGGGTCGCCTCCCATCTGGCTGGTCCATGAAGCTCTGCTGCGAGGTGAGATGTGTGGATCGGGCCCAGAGGCGCGCGCTTGGCAGCCACCAAAGAGCTGGCCAGAGGAGTGCGTTCACCCCAACTGCCAAATTTCTGATGTGGGGGAGGGAGCTCCTCTTCTCCATTGCCCCTCCCCGATCAACTGTTTGATGACTGGGTGAGTGTGCATCTCCAGCCCGTGAGCGCGCTCCTCCAGACCCCTCTGAATCAGCTGTTTCTCCTGAGAGCCTGATCCTGCTGTGCAGCAGGGGTTCGGGAGTCCTACCCCGTGTGGATGGCTTCTCAGCTGACCTGTAGCATGGAGGAACTTGCAAATGATGAAAATTCTACTCAGTACTTCCTCCTGACCTTTGCAGGAAATCTCATTCCCCTCATTTCAAAGTTGATCTTGTCCTATGAGACTCTAGGGCTTGTTCTCACTAACACTTACTCCAAGGTAATAATCCCTAGCTCACTTTACTCTCACTTTTTCTCTCTCACATGAGCAGAATTAGGCAAAGGAGGGATAAGTTAACCTCTGCAAAGAAGTAGAATCACTCTGCAGATGGAGGGTTCCGATTTGGAGGTGATATTGTCTGAACAGTTCAGAGGCAAGCAACCCTGCTTGTTTTTCCTCTGTTATCCCTCCTACTTCCCAGCTTGCTTTTCTTTTTCTGATATGTTTGCTGTCAGTGCCTCTGTGATACTGTCTTTAACTTCTTTTTTTACTTCCCCTGACTTCAGTTGCCTGCCTCTTGCCAAAAAGCAGTCAAGGGGGAAGGCAGAGAAACGAAGGATCAAGGTCCTTGCTGGTTCTCACTGCTTGTAACAGCAGAACTAGGGAGAGGCACTTGCCACTGTGCAGGGATTCCTCCAGAATAATAACCCAGGAGCATGCCTGCTCCTGAGCTCAGACTCATATTTACTTAAGTGCTTCTGTGTCTGCTTTGAGTACAACAGTCCTCGGGTGTCTTCTTTAGACATAATGTCAGTGGGTGTCTGAATGTGTGTTCTGACCTTGATACGAACACCGGCTTGGCCCTGTGTTCACCATGTGGCGCTGCTTAGAGAGACAGCCCAGCGTGGGACAAATCGGTGTTTTGTTTGCCACCTGATCTCAGCACACAAGTGCTGCCACCTCGTTCCCCATGTTGTACCCGCTAACGCACCATGTGATATCATTAGACACAAGGTTGGTCACGTGTTCAGCCGAAACACACAAATCGTCCTTCTGATGCAATGGTGTTCGCATTGCGTGTTCAACGGGTGGCCAAATTGGTGTTGGGACTGTTATGGCGCTTATACACAATGGCCAAACACATGCTTAGGGATTTTGACACCGCATCTTTGTTATGTCTAAGGACATACATCATTTACTTATTTATTTTCTACCAGTTTTATGAAACTGGTTTATTTTATTTTACTATCCTATCAAACGAGTAGAAAGAATAAAATAACATTTTTGACAAATGAATGCAGAGTTTTGATGAAATGGATTTAAGTTTTCAACTTCTTTTTAAACCTAAGAATTTAATTGTTTGGTGGGGGAGAATCCAATTCACTAAATAATGCCTACTGCAGAATGATTTAGTGTGAAATTTTCATTTTCTTGCCTTTAGTTTTGATAGGGGAAGAGCATCATTTTAACGTGTAATATTTTTGTTGCTAATGTTCACATTTTGCCATTACTGCACCAATGGAACAGACTCCAGTAGCACTACTAATATTGTTTTACATTGGAGGAAATTACATCTTACTTAAATTAATGATGACTTATTAGATAATTATATAGTTAGATTTCAGGAGTATTATGTGAATGAAAACTATACCTAAAATGTTTGCTGTAAGGAAGGATTTGAGGGCCCTTCTTACAGATTTGTACTATATCAAACGGTGGACTCACACGTAACTCTGTTAAACTCCGATGTCCGTGGAGCCCTGGAAACTGTATAATCAACCACGGATGATCCACGGATCGCTGTTGTATGTGAGTGAAGCGCTCCGATTTCCAGCCCGGCTTTAAACTCTGATCTGACATTTAGATCTTTAGTTTTAAACATCAGATCAGAGTTTAAAGCCGGGCTGGAAATCAGAGTGCTTCACTCACACGCAGCAGTGATCCAGGGATCATTGGGGCTGATTATACAGCTTCTGGGGCCCTGCAGACATCGGAGTTTAACAGAGTCACGTGTGAGTTCACCCAAAGTCCATTTTGAAGAAATTATCACCTCTATCCACTTGCCTCATTTGTAGGTGTATCCTCTCTCATGCTCCTTCTTGATCATCAACATAGAGGGTGAAAACAGACATGGCAGCGGCGAGGCACCTTCCCAGGCCACCCCAGAGCATACCACTGCAGCCACCACTTCTCGGGTTGGCAGGGAGGGCTGTTCGCATGAGCAGCCCTCCCCCCGTAGCCCAGGTGTGGGGGCTGACATCACAGGTCTCTCCACACCCCAGGTCAGCCTGAGGAACTGTCCACATAACTCCTGGACCCCTGCTGCTCAGCAGGATTGAGCCCCCAAGAAATACTTCCACCAAACTGCTGATAGGGGGGGCCCCATCAGCTGTTTGATGTGCACACTCAGACCGGGTGAGGGCGTGCCTCTGGACCCCCCGCATCAGCTGTTTGATGGGGCCTGGTGTAGCATGTTCACCCTGGCACTGCTGAATCAAAGGCTTAAGAACAAATGGAAGGTTATAATTAATACGCACATTGCAAATGTGTATATTCTTCTGATCAATATAAGATGTGTAGATCTGACTTCAGTAAAGAAAAAGTAAAAAAAAAAAAAAGTTTCCATACATATGTCAGAAGAGAAAATTACATAATTAAAGCAGTTTCACTTCTCTGTTTTAAAATTTTGCAGTTCACTTACATTATTCTTATGAAGTTGAGTTCAAACGTTTAAAACCCCTTCCCTTCCATTCAATGTAACAGACATTCTAGCTCAGAGTATTCCATCGTGTTTATACCTGTCTTCTTTATATAGCAAATACAGAACAACCTTTCTATTTATTTACTATAGCAATAGTTAGAAAATCTGTACATTTCAATTACACTAAATGTCTCTTCTAGCCAGTCTGGGGTCTCTAAGCAGCTAGGTTGGTAAGAGTGAGTTGGGCTGCAGTCTCACCAGTAGAGGGCACCATACATTTTTCTCCTTGCATATTTCCCCTGTCTTTTCCAGAGGTGGATCTTTTAATACAAAGAAGTCAGGTGGTATCCCAGAAGTGCTGCCAACCTGACTGTGTGTGGTGCATAGTGCAGTCACCCCCTCTTGAAGACATGATGTCTAACATGTAATGTTATTGTTACTTTAACATCAGGATTAGGGTTTCCCCCCCCCCCCTTCTTTCTGTACTCCGTGATTGTGGTGAGCTGACATCTGTCTGCTACCAATTACCCTTGGAAATCCCTCACCCTTCAACTGGTATCACAGTTGGCCATATGTTGTTTGAATGGGGAAGCAGATTGGAAGAAAGCAACTGCTTTCTGCTTCTGAGATTAAAAAAATAATAAAAATGGGGGAGGGGGATTGGAAAGCTATCCCCTGGCTTGTGACTGAGCTCTGAAGGAGCTCAGAGCCCCCTTGCCCAACACCCTAGGACGCAGCTTCCAACTCAGCAAACATCAGATGAGTCGTTAATGTGTAGATTTTCTTTCTTTCACATAAACTACTCAGTTTACAATTTTAAAATTTATTTTAGGTGTCCCACCCCTGGTTGTGATGGCTCTGGACACATTACGGGGAATTATGCTTCACATCGAAGGTAAGTAAAAAGAATTGGATTCTCTAAATCACTTGTGATCGCAGCATATATATCGGATTACAAAATATTAAAGCATTTATTGATCCAAGCAAGCGTGGTAGTATCAACAACATGCACCTTCTCATGATGCTGCGGTATCTTCATTGAGCCCCATTAGTGCATACCTGACGCCCTGGCCTGCTTGGAACGTCAGCAGTAGTAGCAAAGTGAATATCTAACACAAATATATTATCCATCGAATTCAGCCACTTCTGAATCCGACTGAGTGGCTATTGCTCTTGCGTTGCTCAAATATCCACTTTGGATATTTCAGCTGTTGGGTTTATTCGGTTGTTTGTTTTGGTTACTTGGTTTGGTTATTCATTTACTTTATTTCAGCTATTGAACACGCACAGTAGCACTCAATAGAGCCAAAACAAAGTAACCAAATAACTGAATAAACAAGTGAACAAATGAACAACTAAATAAAAGAATAACCAAAGTGAAATTAACCAAATAAACAGATATCCATTTTGGATGCAGATACTATTTGGATATTCAGATGTCTATCCAAATATGTGACTAATATCTGGAAATACAGAATATGTTAGTTGTTTCACCTCTAGCCAGTAGTTATGGACCTACATTTTAAAAAGGTCTAGGTCTAAGCAGACTGGTTGTGCTTCTGTGAGGATGGACCCAGCCCAGTTTTCTGCTGCCAGCAGACAACTACCTCTTCCTTGAGAGAGCATGAGGGGGTTAGCTGGTAAGTGAAATGGCTGGACAAGTACAGTCCATTTACAAGACAAGCTAGTGTGAGTCAGAATCCTAAGCACTCTAGATCAAAACAGCACCCAATATATATTTATTTATTTATTTAAATTTATATGCTGCCCTTCCCAAAGGCTCAGGGTGGCTCACAGATCATAAAAATATTCAAATACAAAAACCCTACTGTCACGGAGAAACATGGGGTCATACACGTGCCCAAACCCGTGACACCTACCACAGCCCCCGCCAAAATCTCCACCAACCCTACCACAGCCCCCAACAAATGCACCCAATACCATCACCCTTTCCAGCCCCACCTCCACGCCCAAACAATCCCAATCTCCTGTTCCTGCCTACCAAATGCCTTTTCAAATAAAAAGGTCTTACGCTGCCTCTGGAAAATGCCCAGGCTCAAGCTCAAACAAACCTCCAGGGAAAGGGAAATCCAGAGCATTGGGGAAGCAACCAAGAACACCTCCCTGCAATCTCTAGTCACGCAGACACGGCTAACAGACGGTACCCATGCAGCGGCGCTTCTGGCAGATCGCAGGGACCGCAATGGAGCATCTGCAGTCCTTCAAATATGTGGGGCCCAGACCGTTTAAGGCTTTAAAGGTCAAAAGCAGCACCTTAAATTGTGCCCAGAAATCTATAGGCAGCCAGTGCAGACTTCGGAGCAGCGGCGTAATGTGCTCCCAGTGCCTTGTCCCCGAAAGGAGGTGGCTTGCCACGTTCTGCACCAGCTGCAACTTCTGAACAGTCATCAAAGGCAGCCCCACAAAGAGCGCATTGCAGTAACCTAGCCTTGAGGTGATGAAGGCATGAATGACAGTAGCCAGATCTGAGTCGGTAAGAATAGGCTGCAGTCTCCTCACCGGATGAAGTACAGCAGGGAGTCCGGAAGCACTCCAAGGCTGTGAACCTGATTGACCAGTTG
The DNA here is from genome assembly GCA_003113815.1 of Sphenodon punctatus. Lineage (NCBI taxonomy): Eukaryota > Metazoa > Chordata > Lepidosauria > Sphenodontia > Sphenodontidae > Sphenodon > Sphenodon punctatus. The sequence continues at coordinate 372,015 of QEPC01002853.1, read as the reverse complement.
GGGCCAGACTCCATCAATAAGAGGAGTCCCAATTCCTTCCAGGTCACAAGGCCAGTCAACCATCATCACCTCAGTCTTGTCTGGATTCAGCTTGAATCGGTTTCCCCTCATCCAGTCTCCAAGAGCAGCCAGGCATTGGGTAAGCACCAAGACAGCAGGGCCTGGGTCGTATGAAAAGAGAGGTAGAGCCGTCACCAAACCCACAGAGAGATCCATGGGCCAGAACAAAAGATTCGGTCGGAATACAGGCCAGGGGTTCCCCGAATGCAACAGGGAATGGATTGCCCCCATTTTGACCTGTTTGGTACTTCTCCAAAGCAACTGAGAGTGACCACTGTTGGAGACAGATATGCAATATTTTATAGTACGTTTGCCGATGCAGCCACCTGTGCTTTGAATTACCTTCTTCTGGGCATTTCGACAACAGTCTCCTTAATTTAAACCTCCTCTTCAAACACATTTCTTCAGTAAAGCCTTGTAACCTTAATCAGTGCATAAAGAAATTTGTTATATGATGAATGTTGTCATAGGGATGGGCGTGGAGGTAGTGAGAGAGAGCAGGGAATCTAGCACTCCATGTTGTATATGAACACTAATCCAAAATTTACACTCCATTTGACAAATAATCTGATTTTTGTACATCTTAACTACTTTTTCTCATTTTGATAGGGTATTAAATAATTTTTCAGCAGCATATTGCAGGTGCTTAATCAATTACAATATAACATAATTATTGGATCTGGAATTTGACTAAGAGGGGTTTGTTTGTACACCTGGACTTCAATCCTCAAGCAACTTATTCTGGGGGTGGTCCTGCTAAAATCAATGGTACTAAACTCAATACTCTTGAGTAAGTGTTATCAGACTTGCAGTCCTGCTTTTTGGGAAACTGGAGTTTTTAATGAATTCTACATCTCCTCTGTCAAAAGAGTACCAGCAGGACAGTTCCTCTCTGCCACTGTACTGGAAGACTGTGTCTAAAGCCAGGATAAGGAATTCATTCTCTGTATTGAATTTCCATTCATGAAATAAATCATAATCTGATAAAGTAAACCAATAAGTAATGTTTGTGGTCATTGGACTGCCAATGGGTCTACAGCTAACCTGAAAGGTAGCGTTACTTTTCTCATGCTTAGATTCAGATTACTACAATAGTTCTCTGCCACATTCTCTGCAGCCTGGATGTGAATAGTTTTGAAGACATTGAAGTGAGATCTGCATGCACCAAGCATGATTTTGTCCCATCATGCTTTCTTTTGTTTTGCAAGGAGTCAGTTTGACATGAAAAGTGAAATAAATATGTTTACTTCACAATAGCTTTTGGTTGTAATAGGATAAAGAGTTAAAACAAAGACACCCGTTTAATGTGTTTTCCTAATAAATCTGATATCAAAAGCAGAATAAATAAATCAGACTTTGAAATTATGTGCTTTAGATATACTAAAGAAATATAAATGTCTTGAAATATGCTAATATATCATCGTTCCCAAGTAAAAATATGCTGTTGCAAAAAGATAATAGAAGAAAATGCCAATAAGAAGGCACACATTAAATTGGCTTAATGTGAAGAAGGCATTAAATCATTAGTTAGGACTTAAGTTGTTCTTTTTGATTTTGTGATGAAAGCTGTGTGAAAAATCTACTTTGTTTATATATCTGCCTGCTTGTATGTTAAGTATAAGCAACATTGTCTACCTGGGCAGTTCTCCTAGAGGCTAGCTTTTATATTGTTAAGGCAAGGAGCATTTTGTTCAAAATCCCCAGAATTCTATTGCTTATAATATTGTGGTAGAAAGTGATTTTTCTCTGGGATTTGGCTGAGAGAATCTTTTGGGTAAGGGCTTCAATCTGTGCAAATTTAAAAACAACCAAAAAAAGGGATAAAAAACAAAGAAGGTAGGGCAAAAAGACATTTTCTCTCCACTTGGCGACTGGGATTTATCTCAGCCAAATGATGATGGGATGAAAAAAAAAAAAACACTATTGTGATTGCAGAGAAAAATCAAAGGTGGGGTCCGGCATCCACTTTTGAAAATAGTTGGGAGATAGGTTGGCTGGTTAGGGAGTTATTAAGTGTGAAAGTCTTCATTTTAGCCTGTGGGTAGAAGGTTCACGCATGGCCGGCTTCAAAGCCTTTGAAACTGTCAAGACAACAGTGGTGCAGCAGCGCAGTCGCCTTGACAGTTTCAAAGGCAGTGATTCACCTCCCAAGTCTTCCCTACCACAGCCTCTTCGGCAGCAGCTTGTTTGGGGGGGGGGGAAGGGGAAGAGAAAGTTACTCTGCACCCCACCTCCCCACCCGCGCTCCTGTGCCTGACTTCTGTCTCCCTGGATCTTGTTTACAAATAAGAGAATAAGCCAACAAGAGCAATGTGAGAGTGGTTCAAACCCCTAAGTAGTTCAGACCCCAGAGAACTTCCTCCTCAATCGTGTGCATGTTTAAATTCAAATTCTTTTTGGCAAATGGGACTTGTACCTCGAAACCGAGAGTGTCTCGCAACATTTTTAAGGTTGCAAGACACTCTCTGTTATGAGACAAAAGTCTCCTCCACCAAAAATAATTTCACTTTAAACACACATACGATTGAGGAGGAAACTCTTAGGGATTTGAAATGCTTAGGGGTCTGAATCACTCTCCCATTGCTCTTGTTGGCTTATTCTCTGGCTTTCTTTCCAAGTCACACAGAAGCTCCCCACCCGGCCGCCAAGACCAAACACAGACAAGCCCCTTCCTCCACTGCCTGAGCTGCTCCCAACCCCACTCTTCTGTCTCCTTCATGAAAGTGGACGGAGGTAGCGGGGGTGATCATATCAGTGGGCATTTTTAGACACACGTTAAAGTTCCGGATGTTTCAATCTTCTGGGTTTACAAGTCCACAAGTGAGTTCCGGATTCATTTTATATATATATATATATATATATATATATATATATATATATATATATATATATACATACACATACACATACCCATACACATACACANNNCACACACACACACACACACTGCCCTGAGGCAGTTCCTGGATGCATTCTTCACACAAACACTGCCCTGAGGCAGCCTAAAGTAGCCACAGCTGTAAATGTGACAGGCTGCCATGGAAACCAAGTGACCACAGCTGCCTGGAGCAAAGCGGTTTACCAGGAGAACCTTTTACACACAAATGTTCTGGGAGAAGTTTCACGTAGAAGTTCAAAGATCCGGATGTTTAAGATCTGGATGAGTTATTTAAGCACACAGAAAGTTCTGGATGTTACAGCAAACATCCAGGAGAAATGTGTGTCTAAAAACACCCAGTGTGCACAAGCAGCAAGGGCTGCCCCAAGGAACATTTATGCAGAGGTAGTTCAGTGCCAGGAGCGAATCTCCCAGCAGCCCAGGAGTTGTGGGACCCAGAGTTTCTCACTCCTTGGAGAGTGTCCCAGAACACGTGGGTTTCTTTTTGGGTTAATTCTGGGTTCTGACCAAAGTGCTATGTAAGTGTGAAATCACACGCAGTGGAAATCACACCAGGCTAGACATCTGCTTGCTCTGCCTCCTCTCCCTATAGAGAGGGATTCTCTCAAATTCCTCTGAGGCTGAAGTAGGCATGGCAATATTAAGGAACTTTATAAGGGAACAGAGAGGTTTCCACAACTCCTGAGTTAGCTGCTGGGATGAACTTTTGGATTCCAAGCTCCTTAGCTCTTTGGATTAACTCTGATTGCACTAACAATCAGGAATCAAAAGAGACCCAGCAGCTAACCCAGGAGTTGCAGAACCCGAGCAGGAACTATGGATAAAGCCACATGGAACAGGGTCAGCCAGATCCCGCACCAACTACGGGGAGGGTGAATGCAGCCATCACACTTTGGGCCAGTAGAGAGGGCAATCCAAATGATCTGCCCTCCTCCCACCCCCCCTTCCCTGGGGCAACTGTGTGGACCACTGTCACAAGTTCCGCCACACCCCGGGACAAGCCAAGAAGCCATTCACACAGGTAGCTGCGCCCCTTCAGCCTGCCCACTATCCCACCCCCTGCTGTGATGTGGACGTACAGCAATGGCAAACTATGCCCGCTGCTCTATGGTGCTGGCAGACTATACCACATGGCGGGGCTGCATGGGACCAGCCAGACAAGAGGCGGCCCATTACCCCACATTGTCCTGCGAGGGGCAACAGTAGCCCGCAGTGTGTCACTGCCCTTCCCCAGTGGATGCATCGCGTAGCAGCCATCCACCCTGCGGCAGAAGTGTGTGAACATCTGGCAGCACTGGACTGGCAGCTGCACTGTGAGCTAATGTGAGATAATGTCTTGTGTAGCTTTACCCTAGGATACTTATTTTGAATCTTGCTAAAAAGGACAAATCATGAAATGAATGCAAAACATACCATTGTCTGACCTCTGCAAAAGAATTTAGCCAACCAAACTCATGGGATCCGTGAGTTATCTGTATGGTTCATGTCTATCTCCGACAGCACCTTTTGGAACTGTTACATTCCATTAACTGTTACAGTAGCCTTCTAATTTCCTGCCACAATTTATGTTTTCATTAACATTTGGGGGGTCTCGGTGTACTTGTAACTGCTGCCCTCGTCTAACTGCCCATCGCTAGTGAGATCACTTACACCAGCAGCTTTTTTTTAAAAGTGACTCTGTAATACCCATGTGTGTGAAAACAATTTCTATGTAAACATTGCAAAATGATACTGGGAAAATTGTTTCATTCACATTGTTATAAAGGGTTTTTAAAAAATTAACATTTCAAATAAAAGTTCATGGGTGGTTTCTCCTATTGAGGCATAAACACCCTGTGAGACTAGTATCAGTCCCTTATACGTGTCCTTTATTGGTTGTAACTGTACCTTAGTTGCTCACACAACCATCAAGAACTGGTTCATGGGCCAGTAGTGAGCTCTGTGAGGCTAGAGCATCATTCCCTGGTCTCCCACCATATGATGTTGGGTTGGCCTCACTGTGCCATTGCATGGGCAAGTCTCAGTACACAGCCAGTCCAGTGGGCTGTAAAAAAAAAAAAAAAAGCATGTGTTAGGAGTGGCATTGGCCCCATGCTATGGTTCATGCAGAATAAGGAGGAAGGGGAATGTAGAAATCACAGTTTCTTTCTCAAACTGCTGTCAAAGGAGCACTCTCTAATTCCATGGACGGCAACTCTCCCCCTCCTGTGTTTCAGGGCTTCTAGCGACACTTTCCCCCGTTCTGTCTCCCAAGTTTGTACACGCTAAACTCCCTAGTGATTCCCCTTCTCTCTGGACGCTTCCTCTCATACTACCTCATGCACAGTGTGAATAGTGCATATCCCCCCCTCAGAATCCATCTGCCCAAAGCACCTATCATTTGTGATGAAAGCCAAGGTAGACAGATAAAGGAGTCACTGACAATGAGATCTGTGCTTTTAGTGTGGCTTCTCCCTGCCATGGATACTGCCGAGAAAGGGTCTGCAGCAGCAGCCCCCTCTCCCATCCCTTGGAGCTTGAGAGGCTGTACCCAGAAAGCCTCCCACTGGCCCATCTGGCTAGCTACTGCTTGCCTTTGATTGTGCTGCACCCTCTCCATATGGGAAACACCAACCCCCATGTCAAATGTCATCTGCCTTTAGTCCAGAAAACAGAAGAACCATCTCAGGAAGTCTATAAGAACATTCGGGGTGCCTGTTAATACTTTATATTGATTCACCATGGTATAAGCTTCTGTGTGCTTTGTAAGCTGCCTTGAGCCTTATTGAGAAGGGGGGTGGGGGTGGGAATAAACATTGGGGGAAATAAATAATAAATAAATAAGATTGGCTTCTAGAATGAGAGCCCCCAGTGATATTCCAGCATTGTGCTGAGCAAGATACAGTCAGCTTACATGAACACAGTACTCACAATCGAGGTATTGCTTACAATAATCTCAGTAGTCTTGTTCCCCACTGCTTTGGTCAGTCACCTCGTTCTGCCTCTGCCTCTCTACATTCTCTGTCAGCCATGAAAGACCAAACTTGACTGTTTGTGGACCCCCCAAGAACATATTATAACCCCCATTGCCCCCCTCAGTGACAGCACTGCAACACTTCGTACATAAATGGGACACCTTAAAGGCACAGCTTCCAAATGAATATAGTATTACCTAGCCCTTCTAAGCTTTAAGACTCCCTACCCCTGCTTTTACCCAAATGGTGCACTGACAGGCACAATGAAGCAGAAAGACTTTTTGTTGCCTTTATTGGGGGGAAAATATAGAGCCACCTCAGAAATACTGGGTTTTAATAGGACGCTGCCCACCTGGGCCAGAGCCTTACCCGCGTGTCTGTTAGCGGGCCACCAGATGTGGGTCTGCTACAGTTCCCAGCCAGGTAGGCAGCTGCCCAGGAATCATAGGCCTAGAAGGGACCTGGTCCACAGTCCAAGCTCAAGGGCCACCCAGACAGGTACTACCGGGCAAGTGTATGCGTTTGTGCCACCATATTGTGCAGGAGACACCATGACCTGCTCCCTGGCCTGACCCAGTCGGGGTGGTCCCCCTCCCTGGGATGTGTAGCCAGCACACCATTTGCACATTTATTAAAACCCTCTGTGAAGTTAATTTGAATTTCTTCCTCTATGGAAAGAAACCCAACCCCTGAAGTCTCAGTGTAGGAGTGGGTGTCTCTGGAAGTAGACATCCCTTATGCATTTGCCCTCCTGATTGAACTCCCTGTCACTCTGATGAATGAAGACAACTTACTCTTGGGGGAGGGAACCTCTGCGGGTGTGCTGCAAGGCAGCACCATTCATTTTACATATGTTGAGTAGTGCACAGCATGCCGTGATGGCAGATGGCATTTTCCCAGGGTGCATTCCAGGCACTTTGAAAGGCAAAACAAGCATGCGTTCTGCTGGTTGAAAGTGCACTCAACCATGATCGTCCAGGAACTGTGTCTTTTATTGAAGGTTTCCATGGGCCCAAGTAAAGAAAGTTCATAGGCCTTTATGAGCCGTTGCGTAAGTTGGGGGTCACCAAGTATAAATGACTGTGTAGAAACCCTCTCAATATCCATTGTTGTTTCCACGCTCTGTCCATAGAAGTTCAGGTAGCCAACATGGTTTGAAGACACTTTTTTCAGCTATGCAATTTATATAAGTTCTTCCCACAGTAGCCCATGCCCTAGTGACCACAAGGCTTGACTGCTGTAACTCCCTCTTCTATGGTGTTCCAGTGATGCTTCTTGGTCACTTGTTGTTGGTATATACAACATCCATAAATTAATGCCTGCTGCATTAAGAACAGTAATTGACTATAGAGCCACCAGATGGCGCTGCTAAGTGTATGTGTACATGGATGGAAGATGGGGTTTTGCAGTTGAATTCCTTTGTGTAACCACTCCTTCGTCCTTTCGCTCTCATTGTCTCAGTCTCCATTTTGTCTTACTACTAGCTAGATGCAACTAAGGATCTGTGCCTGAGAAAGCTTAAGTAAAGTTCTGTTTGTTAAACCTTCAGCTGCATTTGTACTTACTGATTGCGAATCAGTTATTACTCTGCAACATATATGCAGTGGCTTTTTACGTTCAAGGCACAGATATTTCTCCATACCATTACTCATCCTTTGACCAGAAACTATGCAGGGGAGCTATCCAAGAATAGCGCACCGATGCTAAATCGTTTTGCCACGTGATGTCTCGTATTCTTTGGCATATTTTAGATGTCAATTGGTGAGAAGGGTCTCATGGTGTTTGAAGTATAATAGCTTAGTCCTAGTTGATTGAGAGAATTAATAACATACCGCATCCAGGGAGACTTACTGGAGGAAGGAAGAACTAGGTCTTCAAGGACACACAATTTGGGAAGTCAAAATAATAATAATAATAATAATAAT
>QEPC01002853.1:349534-361988 GCA_003113815.1 Sphenodon punctatus | reverse complement strand
GCACACCTTAAACTGCAGCTACCTGCAACTTCTGGATGTAACCTGACAGGATATGTAGATGCAGATTGGGCTGGGGACAGCTCTGACAGAAAATCCACCAGTGGTTGGCTATTTCTGCTAGAAGGGGGACCCATCAGTTGGTCTAGCAAGAAACAGACCACAGTAGCACTCTCCTCAACAGAAGCCGAGTATGTTGCAGCCGTGCATGCTAGTCAAGAGGTAATTTGACTATGACAATTGCTCACAGACTTGGGAAAAGAACTGAACAGCCCTATACAAATTTTGGAAGAGAACCAAGGCTGTATTGTACTCGCACAAACGGAAAGAGTAAACCCAAGGACCAAACATATAGATGTGAAATATCATTTCCTAAGAGACTCTCAAGAACAAAAACTTATAGACATGCAATATTGTCCTACAGAAGACATGGTAGCAGATGCCCTGACAAAACCTTTAGCAGGAGAGCGCCACTGAAAGCTACTAAGTAAAATGGGTTTAGTAGGTTAACTTCTGTCTGTTGAGAAGGGGTGTTGGTATATGCAACATCCATAAGTTAATGCCTGCTGCATTAAGAACAGTAATTGACTATAGAACCACCAGATGGCGCTGCTAAGTTTATGTGTACATGGAAGGGAGATGGGGTTTTACAGTTGAATTCCTTAGTGTAACCACTCCTCCTTCCCTTCTCTCTCACTGTCTCAGTCTCCATTTTGTTTTACTACTAGTTAGATGCAACTAAGGATCTGTGCCTGGGAAGTCTTAAGTAAAGTTCTGTTTGTTAAACCTTCAGCTGCATTTGTCCTTACTGATTGCAAATCAGTTATTACTCTGTAACACTTGTAACATGTTAAAAAAGCAGCAGTGCGGCTGCTTACTCATTTAGGCATTCGTGATCATATTACGCCTGCCCTGGATTCTCTTCATTGGCTGCCTATAAGTTGAGGATCGAATTTAAGATTGTGCTGCTGGTTATTAAAGCCTTCAGTAGCAGAGGCCCTCATTATATTCAAGACCTGCTCCTGTAACCCCACTCTGATGGCTATCTGCTCAGATACCACCTACTGCTTGCGGATCCCATTATTGTACCTTAAGTCAGCGGGGGATCAGGATTTTGCTGCCGTTTTACCCGTAAAAAGCACCTGAAGACTTTTTTTTATCCTCCAGGTGCTTTTAGGAGATAATATTTCTTCCCTTTTTACCTTTCTCATTTAAAATTGTTTTAATGGACTATATTTTATTGTATTTTGTTGTATTTTTATTGAATGTTTGTGAAGTGCCCTGTGCCATTTGGAAAGGAGGGGGGGCTATACTATTATCATTAGTTCCCCATTTGCAAAAACTCGAGTGTCATGAACTCTCTCTAATCAATCCTCATTTGCCTCTGTGAACTAGCCAACATTGTCAACAGCAGCTTGCAGCACTAGAAAGAAAGTGCTTTTGTGGTTCATGCATAAGGAACCATTGGGCGGATGAGGGGGCATGATAATGAGCACAGGGGGTCACCATCAAAAGCCCCAGTACAGTTTGGAAATCACATCCATTCAAAGTCTACCCTCATGGCTTTGGTACCCAACAGCTGAACCCAGTGTGCTAGCAGCACCTCATTCAACACCTCACATACCTCCCTGACAAACCACTACAGTAGGGAACACAGCAAGCAGCACAAAACTGGTTCGCATTAGACATGTGTAGCTGCTGTGTGAAGTGAGCTTTCAGGGATGCAATAACAATCCATTTGCCTATGGAGATGATGGATGGCATCCCCATTTCAGGACAGGATAGAGGCCAGCTTCTGCAAGAGGAACTGTGGCATACAAAATAACTTCTACTTATGATCCTCCTGCTCATGTGCCACTAGATTCTTCCACTAGTCATAGTACTGGCACTCTGGGATATACCAACAAGGAATCCATGTGTGGGTGAAAAAGTCCTCATCCGAAAACCACCACAAAGTTACCACCCAAAAATATCAAAGTGCAAAAAAGTACCACTAATAGGTGGGCAGTGTCCCTGGAACACACTGGAGTGTTGTTTCTGGTTTTTAGCCGAAGGGGGAAACTGCTCATTTACAACTTTAAGGAGTTTAAATAAACTAGCCGTGAGGAACCTTTTCCCTCCCGTGAGGCACTTTGAAAGTTACTGTAAACTCTACAGGCCAGCCGGGAGTATGGGTAGGGGGTGCTTAAGAGGTGTGCTGAGGGAGGAAGGGGAGGATCTACATTAAGGGCCACTTTCAGACATGCCCCCCCCCACACATATTCTGACTGCGGTGGGGAGGGGGGAGAATATGCAGCCAAATATGTGCAAGGATCAACTAGTCTGAAACACCCCCACACACACACAAACACAACTTTACTGGCGGAGGCAAGCAGGGATGCAGAGTAGGAAATCAAGCTCTGCATCCCTGCGCGTGTCTGCCAGCATAGCCACCTGGAGGGGGTTTTCACACTGGCCGATCCCCGCATAAATCCTGGCTGCACATTCCCCCCTGCAGCCAGAATCAGGGGGGCATGTCTGAAAGTGGCCATGGATTTGTGTCATGGAACCATCCACTGTCTTTGGGTAATTTCAGACGTGACGGGCCCTTCGGCCCACCATGCTAAACCACGGTCCAGGATCCGTTTCTGATCCCAGACAGGAATCCGCCCAGCTGTCCTTTAGACATGCCGGTAGAGTCCTACAGGGGATTGGAGAGGGGGCAGGACTGCACGGCGCAACGTGCAGCTGCACAGCCCCACGCTCCCCCGGCTGCCCGCCCTCTGGGAGACGAGCGGGCGCAGACGTTACTTTTGGCCGATTCCGGATCGTGGTCCAGCTAACCACAATTCTGGACCTCCGGGTGGCCGGAGGTCCAGAATCGTGGTTAAAATGATTCCCGCCGGAGGTTCACCGTGGTGAACATCTGACGGTGGTTGACCGTGGTCTTGTGACGTCTGAAATTACCTTTTGAGTGCATGCTCTCATCTCCGCTTCCTTCCCCTGAGCTCAGTCTTTCAGTGCTGGCTGTGGGTAGGGGTTGGATACACGAGCTAAATCCAGGAATTGGAATGGGGCCTGAGCTTTGGGGGGGAAGGGTGGGATATATGACTGAATGAACGGACGAATAAAATAAACAGTTGCTGGCCAGATTTGGCTCTGGGACAAAAACTCCACCTCTGACATAAACAGTAAAGGAGAGGAACCTAAAGAGTTACTGGGATTTTAAGTTTTTTCTTGGAGCAGAGAGATATATTTGTTTGCATCTTGTGAGGGGCATAGCTAGGTTGGGATGGGCTCTGATGAAGATGATGGAATAGAGCTCCCCCTCCCAGCAGCTGGGGGTGCACCTAAACCAAGGGAGCCTGCCCCTCCAGGCTTGTGGGCCCCCTCAGTTGCACCACCTGTCCCTATTGTAGTTACACCCTTGTATCTACTGTAGTGAACATTTTTCGTTGCCTAATGTTACCAAACCTGATAGCTACCTGTGCTTGTATTTAATTTTCTTCTTCCCTTTGTGTACTTAAACCCCTGGCAGCATAATCCTCCAAGTGGAGGTCACTGGCACTAGCACTTAGTGATCGTAAGTCTCATACACTTCAGTGAGACTTGCACCTGTATTTTGGCAATGTTTTGTAATCTGCCCTGAGCCCTAGTTGGTATATAAATCCAAATAAGTAAATGCTCACATCAGTGCTTTCTGCTCAGAGGATTGTGCTCTTAAATTGTTTTCTATCTGCACAGCTAAGTGCAATAATTTTCATTTGAGGAACTTTAACCATATTCCTGTATGGAAATGTTCTATTGGGAATTTACAGAAAGTTTGGTAGCTCTTAGTGTTTTCCACTTTAGTGATCCAAACATTTATTTTTCTTCCTTGTACTCTTTCCCCATCAACCCCACATCACACAAACCACCGTTCTGCCTATAAAATACTGGATTCCACTCCTGAAGTCTGGCATTGATCCTGCTGAGTCAGCTGGAAGGATCATTAGCTAGAGATTTGAGATCCCGTTTTCCCTCTCTCCTCAGGAGCTCTGTGCGTGTGGCTTGCATGGTACTCCCAAGTCCCTGCCTGTATTTCAAAACTGATACGTGGATCCCTCTTGTGGTTGTATATTGTCAGCTGTCTTTATTTTTTAAAATGATCTGAGCACATAGCCATTGAAAGCAAGACAGATTTATCTAGCCTGCTAATATTTCATCTGGAAAGAATCTCACTTTAAAAGTGCTCTTGTAAATTATAACTAGGAATGAGGGAATGCATTTTGAAACATATTCTTTTATTCAGTCTTTCAGGTTGTCCAAGAGCAAAGAAAAGTGGAATCAGGATAGTACAAAGCAAGGAAGACAAAGAAGATCAAGAGCCAATTAGGTAAGTACAACTTGAAACAAATTGCCTCATGTGTACTATTATCAGATCAGCTAGATCTTCATCCTGTTTTCTTTTTAAATACTAACTTTATGGTAGTTGTCATGACAGGTCAAAACAAAGTACATAGTTAAAGCTGTTTAAAAAAAAAATAATTCAGCAAAGCCTTCCTGATATTGCACATGCTCACCTACAATGATACTAGCATGATTTTGAATATTGGAACCCAGTAGCCATCCTCTCAATCCCAATGTCATATTTACATCAGTAGGCATCTCAAACGCACGCCCCATTGCTTTCTCTACTTTGGACCATCTAAGTGATAAGTCTGGACTTTTGCTATTAATTAGCATGTCGATTGTCTTTCAGGCAGAGAAGTTCAAAACTATTTTTCAGAATAACAGATCTGTATTAGTGTGATACATTTAACTATTCTATTAGGGGTACCATCAGGTTTTAATTATTTTGTTTACCTGTTTGTTTGTTTGGGCTTTTTTAAAATAAAAAAAAAACATAGAGCATGACTGTTCTTTTCTTTTCATGTGAGGTTTATTTTGACTTTGTTGTAGAGGCTACCAGGTATATGATGGCAAGAAAATAAAGTTTATCTCATCTATCTGCTATCCAGATGTCCAGTTCCTGGGTGTGATGGTCAGGGTCATATAACTGGAAAATATGCATCCCATCGTAGTGCATCAGGCTGCCCCCTAGATACCAAAAGGCAAAAGGACGGGTACTTGAATGGCTCACAGTTCTCTTGGAAGTCGGTAAAGACGGAAGGGATGTCATGTCCGACCCCAGGATGTGATGGTTCGGGACATGTCAGTGGTAGTTTTCTTACGCATCGTATGTGAGTAACTGCAGTTTATATTATTTTCTTCCAAAGGATTCCTTACATTTGATCATTCTGATTTTGAAGTACAACCTGCTGATCAGGGATGGGGAACATCATCCCGTGGGCCAAATCTAGCCAGCAGTTGCTTTTTATTTTGCTCCATTCCAGTTTCTAGATCTGGTCTATGGATCTGATCGCTACTCTTTGAAGCACTGAACAAGTGAGCTCAGGAAGGGCATGGAGATGAAGCCATGCATGGCACAATCAGATCCATTATCTGGACCCACCCCTTTCTTCTGAGTGCACCCCTCAAGCATCCATACCTCAACTTCTATCTGGCTCTTAGAGCTTGTATTCATTTTCAAAGTGGTCCGTGGGAAGGAAGAAGTTCCCCATCCCTGCATCTTGGAATATTTATGTTTTAATCTAGCTTTGACTTCTCTTCCTAATGGTGTGTAGACACAAAACTTGGAGTTCTTCCTTTGTGTTTGTACAGCATTTTGAACTCGGTGAGATTATTAGAAACAGGTGTGTAAAACATTCGAAATTATTTTTAAAATAGTAGTATAATAATCCCAACTCTGCCACTGCCTGCTTCTTTAAGGTTGAGGAAGTCGCTTATGCCAAACCTTCGAACCTGGATTTTAAAATTAGGCACCTCAATCCATACACAGTCAATTTTCAGCATTCCGGAGAGTGCATTGGCACTGGGCGGCCACAGAGCCCCTGCCTGTATGAATGGCAGCAGCCAGCCACGCCAACAAACAGGTCTATTGCTCATAGACACTGTGGGCTAGAGAAGCAGACTTTGCAAATCACCAGAACTGTCCAGGAATACTGGGGAGTCCGGGTTCCCCAGAGCTCACTCCCAAGACAAGTCACTTGCAAAGGCCAGGCCAGCACGCTTCCCCCTCCTCCATGGCCCATGGCAGGGGGGAGTGCATGGCGTCTGCAGCCACGGTAGTGGGAGTCGCCTGCTGGAATCCCTCCTCACGTACTCCACCTGCATATGCTCCACGGGGGTCCATGGCAGGTGTTTTAAAATGCCTTGTTTGTTTAAAAACACCATGTGTCTCAGTTTACCTTTCTGTAAAAGAGTATTATGTTTACACATTCCACAGCAGTGTTGTAATTAGTTATAGTTATGCATTTGATATCTAGTTGAAAGGTACAATTTATTTTCCAACTGCTATTGTATGGAAGCTTTCTGACTGCACAACAGCTGCACCAGGCAACTTTTCAAGGATTGGCTTTTACAAGGATACTATGGCGCACCCCAGGCCCATTTTGTGTAGGGGCAGTTACCCAAACAATAGGAACAGAGTGTTCATGATTTGTCCTTATTTCAGTGAAAACAGGTTTGAGATGGTTGAAATGCTCTTATGCAAAAATAGATTCACAGACATGGGACAGTCTTTGTTTGTTTAAGTGAGTAAGATTAGCCGTGACATAAAAAAGAAATAAATTGTTATACAATATTCAAAAATAAATAAACTTTTAACCATTTATTTTAGTTTTAATGAACAATTATGTTAGTAATAATGGGTAAGGAGATTAAAAAAAATATGATTTATTTTAACAGTACCCTTTTAACTTGTTGCTGTTGTAATGCATTACTAATGATGTACAGCGGAGCACCTAACTTGTTATAGTTTGGGCTGCAGTTAGTTATGTATCTATCTGTGGTGCTTCTTTCTTATAAGGCTCTTCTCCATAGGATCCCACTAAATATACAAATAGTGCACTGACTACCAGCTTATATTGAGGATCATACATTTTGTGGTAACCAGGATTAGATTGATAAAAGAAACGGAATTAGTAGTACTCTTCAAATAAACCACACCTACATTAGTCATTGATATGAGACATCGCTTTGACACATATTCAAAATATGATTGTGCTGCTCAGAGCTTCACTTCTTGGCTCTTTGAGGATAGCTTCTTCTGATACGCATTCACACCTTAAGGTGGCACTCCCGCGAAGAGACGATGTGGTGGGGGAAGGAGGTGGACTTTGTCACAGCTTCCTGTTTGACCGAGGTTCTGCCGCAAAAATCCTCGCGAATGACAGGGCTCAAAATCCAGCCCTGTCATTCGCGAGTATGTCGCGGCAGAACCCCGTTCACACTGGAGGTTGTGATGGCATCCACCTCCTTCCCCAGCTGCGTCTTCGCCTCACGGGAGTGCTGCCGTCGTAAGGTGTGAATGCGGTATGTTGCATTTACCCATGGGCTCCACTGGGACTTATAGGCTTGTTCCCTTCTTGATTCGGGGAGGGAGAAATGTTGCCACAATTACTGGCATTGCCCCACCAGCACATTTTTAATACACTGAAGTGAGCTGTTCCTCACAGAAAGTTAGTAAATAATTTGAGGAATGAAAATGCTAATAGTGTTGACACATCAGATGTATGTCACAAAGGGCATCTAAAATAACACCTTGTTAACTCATGAATGGTGCAGTTCACCCCTCAGCGCTGTGCAAGTTCACGTAGAGATTCTCACATCAGTTCGGTTGCATGCCTGCTGTTTCTGATACCTGGCTTTAGCTTGCCTTGTTATAACATTAACTGTGGTTGGCTTCCAAACCGCTAGTTCTGTCATGAAAAGTATTTGGATTCCAGCGATAGCCTTGTGAACAGCCTTATAGGGAAATCTGGTATATCAGTATATAAATCAAGTATGTATCAATATAATCAAGTAGAAATCAGGTATATAAATCCAAGTATGCTAGCTGCGTAGTGTTTTGTGCAAAGTCATATATTCTGCAACCTCCTACGCATACCAAAATTTAGAGATGCTCATAAATGTACTATAACCCAACCATCAGTAACATATGAAAGACTAATCGATTTCAGCTTTCTCCTTGAATACAAAATTATTTATTCTTATATTTTTGTGTTATAAACAAACAACCATTGTATTTTAATGGAAAGAATCCGTGAAGACATGAGCCCATATTCACACAAGTGTATCTCCACTGCTTTAACAGAGACTAGAATTGATTTTGATTCATAGTCTCTAGGCATACTAGCACTTTAATCAGTCTGCTGCTTGAGATACCCTGGATTAAATCATGATGCTATCATGGGAGTCACGGGATTTACCTTGTATTAAACAGCCAAAGCTATGCTAGAGTTTTGCTTCTGAAGGAGAAGGAAGTGAAAAAAGCAATTGGCAATATGTTTCATCCACACCAAAAATATTAGTCTTGCAAGACTTTTTGACTAGCCTGGTCCAAATTCTCTTCAAAGTTAATGGATAGTGGCATTAGTGGTGAATCAAAATTGGCTGTTACCAAATGAGTGGGAAATTAAGAATTAAGAAATTAAGAAAAGTTGCCAAATGACTGGTAGAATTTTTGAATCCAGTACATGTTTTGCAGTTCTGTTGCTTTAAGGATTGTGACAGCAATTTTTCACCATTTTACTCAACCTCTGTAATCTCATTTTACTCAACCTCTGTAATCTCTTTGTACTTTTTTGTACTTTTCACAATTTTTCAATACTTTTCATGACTTATTGGTATTTTCCATGACTTTTGGGTACCTTTAATATCTTGGTGTTGCTTTCCCAACCCCATGCCCTTTTCACCTCTAAGTCTTCTTCTAGTCTAGGGTGGGAGTGGACATGGGATGAGAAGGAGTCAGTTCTGCTGCACCTGCCATGTCTGGACTGCGTACTATGCCTATTTCCTTCTTCCACCATTGTGCCAAACATGTCGGCATATACCAAAAGTACCAGGAAAAAAATACCAAGGGACATTCCCAAATGGAAGCAAATGAATATGGTAAAAAACCAGCAATGAATCAGCTGTTTTTGACTGAAACGACATTTGCCACAAATCATTGTTTCAGCTGTGAGTGGCATTAGTGACCTTGGATCAGGCATACTGAGCAACAGTAACAGGACAGCCTCTGCCATTTATAGTATTGTAATGGTTTATCAATGGCAATTGTTATAACTGCCACCATTTGTAGAGAAATCCGTGAAGGAGAGAACCAGACAAAGCAGATTCTTTCTGAGGAAGGACATGATGGAAGGTAGTAAAGTATTCAGGTTCCCAGAAGGAGGAAGGTAGTTTCAGGCATAGAATGGGCCAGTGGGGCCACAGGTCTTTTGGGCGCCAAGCGGTTGCTTTCACTCTTTTGCTACCCTGTAACGAGAGGGAAACCATGGACTAGAACATCTAAGCTAGCACACTCTTCCCTAAACTCATTCAGCCCCCCGAGTCCTTAATTGGCTAACCAGACTCACGTCCTGCTTTAGGGGCTCTGTAACCCAGTCCAGCTTTTGTATTCTGCATCCCAGCTTTACTCTGACTTTCTAGTACCTAAGATAGGCAGATTGATTTAAATAAATCAATTTAGCATATGCCTCTTTGAAAGGTGTTTGCGGCACTGGGAAGAGATTAAATGCAATTGTACTTTACCAGTTATGAAAATTATTACCGTAATATACCCCGGGGAACAGCTTTTATATATTTTATATTATAGATTACTTTGGAAAGCAATAACTCTGGAAAATGTGTGTGCTTGCTGCAGTGCTTACCCTATATTGTGATCTGATGCCCATTATCAGTATCACAGAATGCAAAGCGATAAGATCTAGCCCTGAACTTATACATCCAGTAACTAAATGAAAAACAATGGAGTCCCATGGGCTATAAGTAAAGGCAGAGCCTAACTCAATGGATGAAATTCTTCAGCTTCTTTTCACAGAAGACCCTGGATGCTTTAGAAGAGCAATGGTGACTCTTTTCAACCAGTAGTGCTGTGTGGGACTTGAGGAATTTGTGGGGAGATGGAAGGATGGCAAAGGCCATGTCCATTAGGCTCTTTGAACAACATGGATACGCTGGGAGGGAGCAAGAGGCCACTGTACTAGCAGAGAAGGTAGAGAGAAGAAAACTGGGCTTAAATTGTCTAGGGAGATTTTACCAAAATACGTCTGAGGCTATGAGGTGCCACTTGTTTCAGCTTCCATTAGTTGCGTAGGATTTAAAGATGTATGTCAGCACTGAGGAGGAGTTCTGAAACAAAAGACGAAGTATAAGAGCAGTATTAGCCTACTTCATTTTTCGTAAAGATAATGCACAGCATAAGAGAAAGAAGACAACATGGGTTACTTTATTTGCTCTAGAATCTGCTGGCTCTTTTTGACTTTGGCTTTATTTTCTCTCATTCTCTCCTTAGAAATTGCTCTTTAATTCTGAATCCAGTGTTCCAGTTCAGAAGTGTCTCTCATCCACAATGATGTTACTAGTTACAATAGTCATCTCATCAACTATATGATCTAATCTGTATTACTGACATTTGATGGGATGACTAGCATAACTAGTAACATCATTGTGCATGAGAGATGAGGCTGAACTGGAACACTAGATCCAGCTTCTCCAGATCTGAATTTTGTAAGTTGATCTGATTTCTTCTGTGGATAGATTGTTTGATCTAGATGAAAGAGATCAAGAGAAGGAAGGCATTGAATAGCATGTACGTTATTATCTATAATGCCAGTAAACTACAGTTCAGCAATGGAATGTGGGGATAAAGAAATGAAAACTTCCTCAACTAGCTCTCTGGGCTCTGTACTGCAATACAATAGATTTTGGTTTCCTAGATATAACATCCGACAGGTGTTATACACTAGCAACATGCATGATGTGAAATATGCCTGTTTTATGTAGAAAACTATTTTAGAAATCAAGAGAAAAAAACTGCAGCAGAGAAGAAGCCATCCTGGTTCCATCTATCCGTCCGACCAGGTATCTATTGCTTATTGGCAAGTACTAACAGAATATATAAGGATCTTAGAACGAGTAAGCAGGAAAAAAAAGAACTTACAGAATTCAGCAGTACAAAGGTATTGGAGTTTCAACCAATTTTTGAAAACTAAATGAGAATACAATACTGTGTGAGAAAGTAGAACAGATGGTACAATGCTGTAACTTTGGAGGGGGCTTCTGAGAAACAGACCTAACAAAGATGTGAGGAATGGGGGTACAACTGTACCAAGCTCCCAAGAACCAAGAATTTCTTTTCTGAAGTAAAGCATATAGAGTCAAAGTAGTAAAGTGATATATTTTATTGGACCAACTCCCATTGGTGGAGGAATGCAAGCTTGACGAAAGACCCTATGAGGTTGAAAGCTAACATACCTCCACCAACTGGAGTTGGTGCAATAAAAGATATCACTGTACTACTGTCTCTGTTGCCTATATTTGGACCAACACAGCAAACCCTACTTTCTCTACAATGCTATGGAAATAAAGCATAGCATACTGGGTATATAGTGGCATATATAAGTAACTGGAAGAGGGCTTCAGCTAGCATCCATGTGAATGAAGTCCAATCTCTCCAGAAATGGACTTGGTCAGCCCCTAAGCGATTGCAAGGTTTGGGAGAATAACATGCCTTTCAGCATATCCAGCAGCCAAAAACGAAAAGCCCTGACCACTCAGCCAATAAGCTCCACCCCTCACACCTCACTAACCCCTTAATAAGTTCTCCCTCCTCACACTTACAAATAAACACACCTCCCTACATCCCAAGTGCATAAAAAAGGTGAAGCCACATGAGATGCCCAGGGAGGCTTAAGAACATAAGTAGGGATGGGCGAACAGATCGTGGTTCGGGTTCGGCCATTCGGTTCGGCTGCATTCATTTCGTCCGTTCGGTTCGGCAGCTCGGTTCAGCAGTTTGGTTAGTTCGCCGGGTTTGGGTTCGCCCATTCGGTTCGGACGTTTGCCGTTCTGTTCGGCCGTTTGACTGTTCGGTTCGGCTGTGTTCGGGAAATGTTATGGGTGGGTTTTTGTTTTATATGTTTTTTTGGTTTTTTGTTGGGTTTTATATGGTTTTCTTTTGGTTTTTATTTGGGGGTTTTTTGGTTTTTATATGGGGTTTATTTATTTATTTATTTATTTTATCTAATATATATATAACTATCTACACTAAATCTAACTGCTATTAACTATTCTAAATGCTATGAACTAAATGGATTATCTAATAAGTATAGAGGCCTACTCCTACAAACACTAAAACTAAATCACTAACGCTATCTCTATCACTAAGCTAACTCCTACAACTACTATCCCTAACCTACCTACTTATCTATCTATCTATCTATCTATCTGGGATGGGGGGTGGGGGGAATCAGAAACACAAGGTTTCAGTTTAAGGTTTAAGTTTCATTTCAGTACAAAACTGAAATGAAACTTAAAGCAATCTAATAATCCTACTCAACGCCTGCTGTTCAGGAACAGTGACTAGCTCAGA
>QEPC01002853.1:315134-327468 GCA_003113815.1 Sphenodon punctatus | reverse complement strand
CCCCATTCTCGCACACCCTCCCCCCCCCTTCCATCCCAAGCCCCCAGTTTCTCTCACCAAGCACAGGGCAGGGCAGGGAAGGCAGACACCACAGTTCAGCGTTCGGCAGCGAGATGTGCCGCGGCGCGCATGCTCAGTTGAATCAGTTCAAGCATGCGTGCCGCAGCACATCTCGCCGCCGAGCGCCTCCACTAAACACCCAGGTGAGGCTTTGCATTGAGCCCACAGGGCTCAATGCAAAGCTGCCGCAAGCGGGAAATTTCGTTTCCCAGCGGCGCGCTTAGACTGAACGCTCAGCTGCCCGGCGTGCGTTCAGTCCAAGTTTGTCCCTTCTGGGACTCCAGACAGAGCGCTCACTGACTGAGCGCTCTGTCTCTGCCGGCAGCCTGAAATTGACATCAGAGCGCCGCGCTGCTCTGAATGCTTGGCAAGCCAAGCTGCAGCAGTCAGAGCAGCACGGTGCTCGGATGTGAATTTCGGGCTGCCGACAGAGACAGAGCGCTCAGTCAATGAGCGCTCTGTCACTAGCACCCGGGGGGACGGGGGAGAGAGGGGGCAGGACACTGCCCCAGGTGCCCTCAGGCAAGGGCTGCCACTGCTTAAACCACTTACTTTGAAGTAATCCCATTGAAGTCAGTAGAACTAATCCAGCGTAAGTGGTTTCAGGATTGTAGCCTATGTGTCTAATAATGAGGGGAGGGGGGGAGAGATAGTCCCTACAAGGGACCAGTGTAGTTTAGCAGTACAAAGGAAGTTGAGGCTCTGAAATTAAGAAGCAGGTTTGATTGGTTTCAGAAGGAATCCCATTCACTTCTTGTTAGCTACCAGGCCGCGATTGTGACTGTTGCTAAAGGTGGTAAAGAAAAGGTAAAAGTAAAAGAAAGGGAAGATTAACTAGAAATACCAATGATCTCTGAGGAGAAGCATTTGGGGGGGGGGGGGGGAAATTGACCTTAAAATCATAAAGAATATGATATTATGATTATTTGTATGTAGAATCAGCTGCATTGTCTCTTTGAAGTGCTTATTAATAATCTGCCAATATTAGCAACAGAAGTAACATTAATCTACGTTTCAAGCAAAAAACACTCAAGGTTTCAAGCTGAAACGTTTTCATTGAGTTGCCACAGAAGAGTTTCCCCTTGACAAAATATAAGAAATTAGATCCAACGGATTCAGTATTGAGCTTCATTTGTTCTGGGAGTTGGCCTGCCAATTTACTCCTGTGCAGCCCCTTCTGCTTTTTGTCCCTGCCCTAAGAAGCAACAGGGGCAGAGAGGTGCAAACTCCTTTAGCAGCAAATTTTTGTTACTGAGCCAGCTCATGGGCTGGCCTGACAAACTTCCTGTGGTTCACACTGAGGAAAACCATGGGAAGTTTATTGGCCTGTGGCAGCCCCCAATTAAAGCAAGGAATGGGACTATATGAATTCCCAATATTTTAAAATACCCAAACTTTGGGTAAAAACAGACGTGACCTGGGCCCACTTTGAACCTCTATAGCCCAAGACGCACCTAAAGTATGTAGGCACCACCAGATGTTGGCATGGGATTGCCCCAGGCAATTGCCCCAGCAATTGACATCTCTACCTGGATGTCTCAACGTCAACTCAAACTCAACATGGCTAAAACTGAACTCCTTATCTTCCCCCCCTCATCCTTCCTCTCCTTCCTCACTGTCAATAACTATTGATGGAGTCACCATCCTGCCTGTCCCCCAAGCCCGTAGCCTAGGCTTCATCTTTGACTCACCCCTTTCTTTTAAACCCTACATTGACTCTGTTGCTAAATCCTGTCGCTTCTCCCTCCATAACATTGCTAAGATTCGCCCTTTTCTCTCTGTCTCGTCTGCCAAAACTCTTGTTCATGCTCTGGTCATCTCTCGCCTCGATTACTGTAACCTCCTTCTCACTGGCCTTCCCCGGTCTCACCTTTCTCCCCTCATCTCTGTCCAAAACTCTGCTGCCAGGGTCATCTACCTCGCCAGTCGCTTCGACCATGTGCAGCCCCTCCTCTCTTCGCTTCACTGGCTTCCCCTTCCTGAACGAATCCTGCACAAGCTCCTAGTCTTCACCTATAAAGCTCTTCACAACCTTGCTCCCCCCTACCTCTCTGCACTTATCGCCCTCCATACTCCAGCCCGTGCACTTCGCTCCTCCTCTGTCCCTTCTCTCACCCTTCCACGCCTTCCCTGCTCCCCTAAGCGCCTTCGTCCCTTCTCACTTGCTGCCCCCCATGCCTGGAACTCCCTCCCTGTCCACATCCGCCTTGCCCCCTCCCTTCATACCTTCAAATCTCTCCTTAAAACTCACCTCTTTCGCTCTGCTCTGTCTGACTCTTTATCCTGCTGAGCCACTATTCCTATACCTACGATCGGTTTACCCTTATCCTTGCAACATGGACCTGCCTGCTGTCATTCTCATCGTAACCAAGCCAAGTACGTGCACTTGAGACCTCGCATCTTCATGAATGTTAGACCCCTTGTCTCTCCCTCTGTTCCCCTTCCTAAGTCTCTCCCCCAGCTCCTGTCTCTCAGATTGTAAGCCCTAGGGGCAGGGACCGTGTCTATTTTATTACTTTGTAAAGTGCCAGGTACACTGCTGGCGCTATATAAATGTTTGTTAATAATAATAATAATAATAATAATTGTCCTGGGCTGTGACCTCGGAAAATCTCTAAAGTCACAGCCTGGACTAAGGCCCACCCAACCAGGCCAAAACAGGCCATAGCAGGCTAATACGTTGTTTGTGCCGCCATGTCTGGTAGCCATGGTGGTGCTTCATTGGCCACCATGGCTACCCATCAGGGCTGTGCGGCTGGTGGGATAGCTCCCCGGCCGTGAGCACATCAGGTAAGTGCCCCGATCTGCTACAGGCCATGTCACTCGCAATTTTCCACCAGGGGGCAGCGCAGGGAGTGGACCCACTGGCCACACATCCGTTTTTGCTCTTTGTTGTGAAACAAGATTGCTACATCTTGCACATTCTCTCAAAAGCAAGGATTTAAAAAGTTAAGGCAACTAACATTACTTATACTTTACTCTTTCTCCTTGAGGTGTATATATCCTGCTATTTCTATAACTACTGTGAACCACAGACCACACTGCCCTTTGGCCTTTAGGGATGCTAGATTTCCAGTATCTTCTTTGCCAAAGTACTATTTCCCAGCCTACCAAACTACTGCAGCAAAAAATCATGACTTTTGGTGCTGGGAAGTAGTAGTGTTATGTAAGAAGGGCAGGCTGAGGGGTTAGCCTGGTGTGTAATGTGGTTTGGTAAAGAATTAAGAATGCCATATGTAGTCTGTGGTGTACTGAAAAAGTTAAACATTTGGGTCTTGGTATCCTTTGCAAGAGAGAGCTTTGGAGATATTCGAGTACAGTAGCTTTATGTATCTGTTAGAGAGATTTTAAAGGCAAAGCCCTGAATCAAAAAGTTCACCAGTCCAGCCACCAAGTGGAAAAACAAGGGGAAATGGGGAAGAACAGTGTTGAAGGTCCATCATGTAGCCATTTCATATTTTTGGTCTTGCAAATCTGAATTCCTTTCCTGGTCATAGAATACAGAAAGCATCAATGACTGAGAAATATTCTGGGAGTTGTCTGCCTGTGGTGGAGCAGGTCCTAAGATAGGGTTAATGTGGATCAAACCACTAAGTTGATAGACCTATCTTAATTTACATCTGCTAACATTAACGATGATTCCCACATAGGAATCCTGTAAACAGAATCGAATTGGACACATAAATTCATCTTGTTTGGGTAATTTGAGAAAAGTAAATAACCAATAGCTAATTAGAAATTCAAAGATTTGAATATAAAAAACAGTGCAGGAATACAGGCTGCTTTCCCATGAGACGGTTCCTGCAGTCTTCCTATAATCTTAAAATTGCGCAATTTATTTTCTGGGCACCCTTCTCACAAGGTGTGTCTCCCGCAATTTTGTTCTTTGTGCATTTTCACTAATTGTGGGGGTCTACCATTCTCACGAGTGCAAATTTTGCACAGCCTTTATCCTTTCCCTTTTGCCCTGCGCCTGCTGCTTGACTGACCTCAGAGCAGGAAATTCACAAGCTGGCAGCAGACTGAAATTAACAAATTAGTGTCAAAGCCGGTTTAAATTAGCAAAGCAGCAACAAAGCAAGATGAAATTAACAAGACGGCAGCAGAGCAAGGCAAAGTTAACAAGCTGTCTGAAATTAACTAGCCAGGAATGAACCACAGTTCCGTCCTGCTAGTTTTCATGCCTCCTATCCTATGATTTATGGATGAGGGCGAGCCGACTGTGGCTGAATGCCAACAAGAGAGAGGCGATGCTGGTGGGGAGGGCAGTGGGGTTGGCACTCCTTGCCACAGCCCCCATCTGGACATCCAGGCGCAGCTGAGAATTGAGGCGCACTCCCAGACTCTGAACCTGAGGGACCAGTCAGCCACTGCCCTCCCCACCAGCATCACCTCTGTCTTGTTGGGATTCAGCCACAGTTGGCTCACCCTCATCCAGTCCCCCACAGCCACCAGACAACGAGTAAGCACTGAGACTGCCAGGTCCGGGTTGGATGAAAACGAGAGGTACAGTTGTGTATCATCAGCATACTGTACCCAACTATACAGCATACTGATGACACTGCACACCAAACCTGACGACCTTGCCCAGCGGCTGCATATACATGTTGAACAGGAAAGGGGACAGAATGGAACTCTGCGGGACCCTACACAAGAAGTCCCGGAGAGATGAAGAGCCTTCCCCTGAGCACCACCCACTGACTTCTCCTGGCCAGAAAGGAGCGGAACCATTCAAGAACAATCCCGCCCACTCCGGCTTGGTCCCACAAGCGAGTCACCAACATCTTGTGGTCAATGGTATCAAATGCAGTTGACAGATCTAACAGAATCAGCAGGGTTGAACGACTCTGATCCAGTTTGCGGCAGAGGTAGTTGACGAAAGCCACAAGCGCAGTATCAGTGCCGTAGCCCAGATGAAAACCGGACTGCGAGCGATCCAGAAAACTGACAAGGTCCAGATGCTCCTGTAAGCTTCCCGAGCCACCACCCATTCAGTAACCTTCCCTAAAAAGGGAAGGTTAGAGACTTGGCCGATAGCTGGCAAGGGAGTCAATGTCAAGTGATGGTTTCTTGAGCAGGGGCTGCACCGCTGCCTCCTTGAGGCAGCCCAGCACTCTACCCTCCCTAAGGGAAGCATTGACCACCCCTGCCAGCAACGGCCCCAATGTCTTCTAGCTGGCCTTGACCAGCCGGGATGGGCATGGGTCTAGTTCACAAGAAGTGGCTCTGACTGGCCCAAGAACATCCCCCGCGTCAGTGGGCAACACCCACCGAAACTGATCCCACGAAACCGGAAAAGACAAGGCTTTCATAACCTCTGGGTCTCCTATTATTATACCAACAGGTATTCCCATGTTCCCAGTTTTGTGCAACCATAATACCTGTCACTGTAAGAGTAGGATTTCAAAGCCCAGTAACGCACAAGCACTCAAGTTGTAATTTGTGGGATGAACATGGAATAGTGCATTCGCATGTACAGTTAACTTGTGAGTGCAAGGAGGCTGTGGTCCGGCCCCTCCTCAAAAAGCCATTGCTTGACTTTGGTACGCCAGCTAGTTACTGGCCTGTCTCTAACCTTCCCTTTTTAGGGAAGGTTATTGAACGGATAGTAGCTCATCAGCTCCAGGCGCGTTTTGATGGCATCAGTTTTCTTGATCCCACGCAGTCTGGCTTTCACCCGTGATACAGCACGGAGACAGCGCTTGTGGTCTTGGTCGATTACCTCCTCATGGTGCTGGACAAGGGTCGTATGACCCTATTGGTCCTATTAGATTTATCAATGGCTTTTGATATCATTAACTGAGTTGCTGGTGACACGCCTATGGGACCTGGTGGGGGTGGATGGAACTGTTTTGCAATGGTTCTGTTCTTCCCTCGCAGATAGATCTCAGTGGGTAGTGCTAGGGGACTGTACCTCATCCCCTGGTGGCCTCCCGTGTGGGGTTCCGCAGGGTCCCAGTCTGTCCCCTCTCTTGTTTTAACGTGTATATGAAGCCACTTGGGGAGGTCGTGTGCAGCTGCGGGGTTTGTTGCCATCAATATGCTGACGACACCCAGCTGTATTTGTCATTTTCATCCGACCCAGGCCCCGCTGTCTCGTTGCTTTCTCAGTGCTTGGCTGCTGTGGGGGATTGGATGAAGTCGAGCCGATTTGAAATCAAATCAAGCTTTATTTGTTTTGACCATAGGTCATTGACAATATATATGTTACAAAACAAACCAATGAATTTATACAGTCTTAAAACAACAAAACAAAATCAACC
Source organism: Sphenodon punctatus (assembly GCA_003113815.1). Classification (NCBI taxonomy): domain Eukaryota; kingdom Metazoa; phylum Chordata; class Lepidosauria; order Sphenodontia; family Sphenodontidae; genus Sphenodon; species Sphenodon punctatus. The sequence continues at coordinate 321,145 of QEPC01002853.1, read as the reverse complement.
ATAAATTAAAATACTTCCTCATAAAAATGGCTAAAATGACCGTTACAGCACATCAACATTTATTCCATAAGTTCGTCAACCCAATGAGACAACTCTGATATTTCACCAGTACTGGCATTAATCAAGATTTCTTTCACAACTTGGCTTGACTGTTACACCTTTCCACCATCAGAGCATGTGCTAAGTTGGCTATTCTCCATATAATATGATCCTGTGGACTTGCCAGAAAATATGACAGCTTTAACTGGGTATCCCAATGGGATTTACCTTCTAAAAGAGGCTTGAGGAATTTTGATTTTGCACTATCTGTAAGAAGATATTTAAATAGGTAATGAGGAAGATCTTCAATTTGTTGGGTAGAACACAAACAGTAACTTAGATCATAAAGAACATTGTTGAATCTACCTTCCATTATTCTTGATGGCATCATCTGGAATCGCAGCAAAGTTAAATATTTCCGAATAGTGACGTTATTTAATATCTTCAAATATTGTTCCAGCTGGTGCTGCATCTTATATTTACTAAACCAAGAAGAGGTTTTAACTGCTGCAATTGCAGCTAGATCTTTTTGAATATAGATGCCCCTCAGTCGAATCTCCATTACTTTTTCATCCTGGATTACGGTAAGGTATGCAGAAAGTCCAAGGAGAAGCCAGCTTTATTGACTATAGCTTTCAAATTCTCTTTCCACACATATCTAGAATCTGAATTGGGTATTTCTAGCCAACATAATTTTGAAAGGCAATCATCAGCCATAGGTAATATATTACGTAGCCAATAACAGAAAGGTCTTGTTTGGGTTTTCAATTCCACAGGTAAGATATCCGTTTCTGTTCTTATCAGGCAAGCTGCTGTACATTTTGGCACCCCCAATATAGTTCTGAGGAGTTTGTTCTGAGGACACTTTAAATCAGTTTTGCCAGAGTAGCCCCATATCTCAGCTCCATGGAGGGCTAAGCTAATTGAAGCTGAATCCTGATGAGACAGAGGTGATGTTAGTTGGCAGGACCAGTGATCTGGGTGAGGAGGTTTCCCCCATTTTGGGGAGTATCCATCCTCCTTTGGCTCCATCTGTGCGGATCCTAGGGGTGCTACTGGATTCGTAGCTACGTTTGGATTCCCAGGTGTTGACTGTGGCCAGGGGCAACTTTCACCGATTACATCTGGTGAAGAAGCTCCACCCATATGTCTCAGACTCTGATCTTGCCACTATCATCCATGCATTCGACGCCTTGAGGCTAGACTATTGCAATGAACTCTACATAGGGCTGCCCTTGGTGGCTGTTCGGAAGCTGCAGCTTGTGCAGAATGCAGCAGCCCACCTCCTTACTGGGATGGACAGCAGGGAGCACATAACACCTGTGCTCCAAGCACTGCACTGGCTACCTATTATCTTCTGGGCCCAATTCAAGGTGCTGGTGTTGACCTTTAAAGCCCTTCATGGCCTAGGCCCTGCTTATCTGAGTGATTGCCTCACTCCCTGGGCGGCCCCTGTGGTTGTCTGGGGCCGCCATCCTAGAAGTCCTGCGTTACCGGAGAGTTCAGACAGACAAGAGGGCATTCTCGGTACTGCACCGTTGCTCTGGAATTCCCTCCCAGTGGAGGTTCACCTCAGCTCTAATCTTCTCACCTTCTGATAAAACTGTAAGACCTGGCTCTTCCGCCAGGTGCTCGGCAGGGGTGGGTGGGATGAGTTAGTTGGGTTGAGGGGAGGGTATTTTTATGCAGAAGGCCAGAGTTTTATTCTAGCTTTATATTGCTATTATTTATTTATTTATTTATTTATATATATGTTTTGTACTTATTTATATTGTGATCGTTGTTTTATTTTTGAATTTGTAAGCTGCCCTGAGTCGCTTTTATGAGCGGGGCGGGGTAAAAATAGGAAAAATAGAAGAAGAAAAAATAGAACTTGCGGAAGCAAATTATAATCCCACAATTAGCATCCCGTGTGAAAGCAGTCACATATGTCATAATAGTCTCATTCTCTGTAATACCTGTAGCAGCATGAATGGTAAAAGAGCTATAACCCACATCTACAGATGTCTGCAGCTCATTGGAGACTCTAGTAAGAAGTTTCAATGTCATGAGCTAAGAAACACCCAGATGACATTCATTACTGAGGAAGCCGATCTTCCTGTCAATGAAAGCAGTGGGAGCTTTGCCATTAATTTCAATGGGAGATTGTCTCTGGGTCATTAGTTGAAAATATGTTTCTGATTTATGGAGTTTCCAAAAGAAGTGTCAGAGGCTGATTGCAGAGGGCGATATCAGCAGCTCAAGGCTGGCTTGAGGAGTTTGCTGCATCAGGCAAAACATCTCACTTCCTGCATTTCAGGCATTGCAAGACCCAGCCCAGAGTTTGCAGAAACGAGGCAGGGTCGCTGAGGGTGGTGGGGAAAAGGAGTCCTGAGGGGAAGACCCAGCCATTTGGCAGCACTGACCTGAAGCAACTCCAGGTCCGCTCAATGCCACCCCAAGAAAGCCACTGCCCTGACTATGGTGTCCATGCCATCATGTGGAACTTTTCTATATTTTGAAATTCTCTCTTTCAGAATGTGAACAGTGTAGATAAAGCAAGATGGGAGCTACTATTCTTCCTGACAGAAGAAAAAAAAATTTTTTTAAAGGAAATATTTTTTTACACAACATGTAATTGGAACAGGGCTGGCCTTAGGAGTTGTGGGGCCTAGGGCAAAAATAAAATGCAGGGGCCATAGTGGCCCCTGCCTCTTGGGGGCAACCCTGAATTTTTGGGCCCCCACTGAGAGGGAGTGGTGCCCCCACAACCTGTCCTGGTGAAAATAGAGGCCACTGCGGGGCCCTCAGAAAGAGCAGGGCCCAGGTTACCCTGTGGTAAGGCCGGCCTCAAATCGGGAGTATGGAAGAATCTAAGAAGATTTGAAGGAATTGATGTTTTATATAAATAACAAACATATCCAGAGCTATCATATTTAATGATGCCAAATTTCAAAGAGATAGAAAACCTCGGGGTTGAAACCAAGGGTGGGAAACCTGCAGCCTGTGCCCAAATCTGGCCCACAGCTGCTTTTTGTTTGGCCTTTCAATCCATACACTCAAGCACTATATGAGTGAGCTCAGGGAATAGAATCTGAGATGGGAACATACACTCGGGGACCGAGGATGGCTCTATAAACCATAGATCCATGGTCTAGATCCACTCCTTTCTTCCTCCATCCTGAGCACTCCTACCCAACTCCTATCTGGCCTCTAGAGCTTGGACTAATTTTTAAAGTTGGCCATGGGAGGGAAAGGGTTCTCTAGCCCTAATTTAAACCAAACTCTAACTATTTATTAGGGATTAGACTGAGAACTTAATGGGAGGTGGGTCATTTCACATCTGTGTACTGTAGAGTTCTTATATCTTCCTCTGAGTTATCTCCTGCTGGCAATGGTCAACGAAAGGACACTGGATTAGATAGACGCTGGGTTTGTTCAGCTGTGGCCACTCGTGTTCCTATGATTGCAGAACCTTTGTGACTTTAGATAAAATTAAGAACCTCCTTGTTAGAAGTTCTTTTTCCAGTAGGAACAAATAATTCCCACTGCCCATCTGTTTCAAATTGGCAAAATGTGACAATTAGGATTTATTACTGAAGGGAGATTTTCAGCAGTGCAAATGATAAAATGAGTCAATTCTGAGTTTAAAAATGGGTTTTTAAATCTCTCCCTAAACTGTTCCCATTTCTGTCATTAGAAAGCTACTCCAGCCCTTTGGGGAGAGATGTTGGGGAATATATGGGTTTAGCTGTAAATGGATGTCCAACAAGATTTAATGTTTCTTAACTTTTACTTTAACAGGTTTAATTTTGAACACGAAATGATTCAGTTGTTGAACTCAGATTTATACCTTAATTATTTTAACGCCTCTTTTATTTTCATATTGCACAGGTATAGAGAACGATGAAGAAATTAAACAGTTAGATGAAGAAATCAAGGAACTAAATGAATCCAATTCCCAGATGGAAGCTGATATGATTAAACTTAGAACTCAGGTAACAGTTTTATGAAGCCCTAAATTTAGCAGTTTTTTGCACAGAAAAAAGAAATATAGAGGAAAATGTGTTTTCTTTATATTTCTTTTCTCTCTCCTTTGGCTGACATTTTGCAAATACTTCACAGTTCTTTAGGAAAGAGCAACTGCAGTTCTACTAGCTAGTTGTTTCCCTCCACAGAACCCATCAAATTTAAAAACAATATCCTAGTTAAATATTGCTTCTAAAATCAAAGTGTAACTTGGCTAGAAGGTTCTTGAAAGAATTTATATTGGAGCTGAAATAAATAGCGCGTTTTTCATTTGCAGATATTGGGGTTGATCCAGGCTCTGCACAGCTAGTGCTGTGTAACCCTCACTAGGTACAAGAATTATCCGGGCTCACTCCTGCCTCTCCTGAGCTGCTGCTGTTATACTCACAGTCCTCGCCTTCCAGACTGAGATGGAAGGCTTGTGAGAATGGCAGTGCCACTAGGCAGAAGCAGGGCTGTGGTGGAAACTAGAGTGGGCAGCAGTAGGAACTTGACTGGGAAAGCAGCTCAATGCCCTCTTCTCTCCCCCCCCTCCCCCCCCCCATATCAGGGATGGGATGCGGAAAGAGGGCTGTAAGCTTCTCTCTGACTCCTCTGCCTGAGTCACCCACCATAGCCCTGCCTCTATGAAGCTACAGCCAAACTCACAGCCCTATACCCCCACTCCCATCTTAAGGAAGGGAGGGTTGTGAGTATAGCTGCGGCAACATGCAAAATGTTCATACACAAGCTTTTCAGTGAACTTTTTCCAGGCAGCTTTAGTAAACACTGCCGTCAGTTTGAGCTGAAGAAGTACTCGCCATGGGCATGATCCTAAACTTCTGCATACAATGTGTGTGCAACACACTGTGGATGTGTGCAAAGTGCATGCAAATATTGTGCATGTGTTGCCTGCATCATGCACATGGGTTCAGGATTGGCCTAACTGGGACTGACTGCTCCTGCTGAAGCCTATGGTAAAACTCCCATTTATTTTATTTTATTTATTCATTTATTTGTATTTATTAGCCGCCCCCATCATGCCTACAGCATCTCGGGAAGGCTTACAATAGCCAAAAATACATAACAATCAAATGCAATTATAATACTATGACTTCAGTTGGAACATAATGAAGCCACATCGTGGGTCAATGGGAAGAGAATTAGTCCTGATGATACCCAAGGAGCTGATGTGAACTTCAGTTTAGTTTTCACTGCCGTGGTTTTCTAGTCACCCAGGCTGCAACCTGATTGCACTGAATTGCTGAGGTAATAAGTAATGAGAAAAGTTCGCAAAATTTTGCTGCCTAGCTACTTGATTTTTCAGTGCAAGATTAGAACCCAGACTGAATCCCTTTTTAAAAATCAGGGTGCCTATGTGTGATTTTGGGCTACTTCCTCTGTTTCTGCTTTATTTTCTACTCACTTTCAATTTGTACATTACTCCACAAATACATGCATTTGACTTCTATGCAAACTTAATGCCCTTTTCAAACGGGCCACTGGAGGAGCCACGGGGGAGGGAGGGGATAGATGGAGGCGACGAGTGAGTGGCATGGGGGTGGCCGGTCTCATGGACACCCACCCACCTCCACGCATGGAGGCACCTCTGTTTTCCCCAATGCCTCCGTGCATGGGTGATGGGTGGAGCGCAGGAGCACGCACCCCCCCACACCCATTGCCAACGGCAGTCGCACGGACGCTCCCCCCCCCTTGCCCACCCAGTTGTCCACGTGGACAAATGAGGGGTGGGGGGCATCTCGTGTAGGTTGGTCCCTACAAATCAACTTGCAAGATTTGAGCCTATTAGCGCTTCAGGTACAAACAGGATAAAATAAAAAACGGATACAATATCACCACCCCTGATGAGCTGTTTGGCACGCACACCCAGGCGGATGCTCACACTTCTCTGCCCCTCCCCAATCAGTTGTTTGGTGGCAGATCCTTCTGGGGACCCAACCCTGCTGGGTGGCAGTGGCATGGAA
>QEPC01002853.1:275134-310134 GCA_003113815.1 Sphenodon punctatus | reverse complement strand
AGTGCGTGCGCACCCTTCTTCCCACCCCAACAAACAGCTGATACAGGAGAGGAAAAGCACAGAGGAGCACCCGCACATACTCCTGGCCTCCCATTCCACAATCAGCTGTTTGTCGGGGTGGGGAAAAGGATGCGTGAGTGCTCCTCTGGGCTCCCTCTCCCACCGGTCAGCCTGCCTGGACTGAGATCCTGCCCCTGGCCGTAACATGGCCATCGCTCACGGCCCCGCAGCATTGCCCCTTGCATGGCGGGGTGAGTGTGCCCTATTATACCCTGTGTGCCCAGCTGGGGTAAGGCTGCTCTGCAACCTGTCCTCGGAATTTTTCTGAGGACGCGTTGCAGAGCAGCCAGCTGCTCACCCCGCCTTGGAGCAGGAGGAACATCTGGTGGGACCTGGGCACACAAGTCACTGCATCGCGTGGCTCGTTTGCCCCAGGCGGGTGGGGGGTTAAGGCTACCTAAAGTATTGTAGCCTCCCCAGACTGTCTTGTCTGGCTGCACGCAATATGACAGAAAATCCATTTTATAAGTGGACTCTAGAGGAAGAAAGAGAGGCAGAGTTTAAATGAAGTGGATTTATTATTCATATAAGTTTAGTCCTTTCTGGTTTTTATAGTGTAGTTTGTTAGGTATATATACCTATAGTTAATATTGCATCAACATTTTCCCTTAAGCAGGGAACAAATGCTTTATATCTTCCATAGTTTATAGATATAGAGTCAGAAGAGGAGGACTTGAGTTTGTCTTCTAAAATGTTAAGCTGTGAACAGTCCCCACCTATAATTATGACTATTCATGCAAATACAAATTAACTGTGCAGATCAGAAGAAAAAGAAGATTCCAAAGGAGAACTGTACTACACTGAATGGCGTGAGTACACTTTGCTAATATTAACCCAATATGCCATCCACTAAACGGTTCTTTGAGAAACTATTGTTCTGTTTTACTTTATGAATATCATGCTGAATCAAAGAAACATACAGGATGGGGAGTGGAAGGGAATGATCCAGATAACAGATCTATGCCATGAATCCATCTCCCCTATTTTTGGGGTATGTCCAGGCCCTCTTCTCTACTCCCTTCTGCTGAAATCACTCTTTCAGGGTAGGGATTGGATCCATTGGCCAGTTCCAGGAATTAGAAAGGAACCAAATGAAAAACAGCTTCAGGCCAGCTTTGGCCTGCAGGCTGGAGGTTCTCTTCCCCTTTTCCAAAGTAACTTAATTACGTTATCACGGCCTTCACACAGAAATAACTAATAACTAAGCTTAGAGTTTACATTAGGTTGAGTTCAAAATCTGCTTTCAGTTTTTCATATAGTTTCAAAATGCTGTAAAATCCATGCAAATTATGGATTCTCCCTCCCAATGATTACAATTTGGTAGGCCTGATCTGTTAAAAGATCATATGTAGTAAAATGTTACTTTAGACAAATTGAAGGTCAGCAGTCCAACTGTGTACTTTCAGGCTCTATCACTAAAAACAGTTGAAGCTGTTGAAGACAGGATACTACCCTAAATGAATAGCTAACTAAACTTTGGAGTGCACAGAAGAAAAGCCATTCTAGAATTCAATGGATAGCAATCTGTGAGGCTTACTTTAAAACAGAGAATATTATTGTACTAAACATACTAATGGCCAACTAAGCCCAGGGTCAAGCATGTAAAACAGTGTATCCTGTCTATTCCAACATTTAAAAACCAAAGGTTTAATTTCATAGTTAAGGTGAATTAATAATATCTACTATTTTCATTTCCTTGCAATCTAGCCCAGGGTCAACATGTAAAACAGTATATCCTGTCTATAGGAGCAAACAGAACCAGCTACTTCAGAGGAAACGGCAAGAAAACCCACAGCAGCCCTCAGTAAGTTTCCTCTCAACCACAATAATTGTGCATTGCCTTTTGCCCTGAAATATGAAAGTTTATGACTCTTCCAATACACTGTCTATTTTAACTGGATGCCATTCTTGCTTTCCATGTAAATGCCCTGATGGTGTTTGTTTGTTTGTTTTAAATCCTCATAGGTTTTTGGCTTCAAATAATCTCCAATGTTCTTCATACTAATTGTACACCTAGGGGTTAGTCCAGTAGCCCGCACAAGTGACCCCTATGTGCACCACACGGCCCGAACATGTGTGCTTAGGTGTGCATGCATGCTGCACATACAACACAGCCATGCCAGGCAAAGCACAACCCGGGCCGACACATCCCCCAAGCCCACACATCCATGGGGATGGAGCAGAAGCCATGCCTGCTTCATCCCTCAGGGAGCATGGGCCCAGGGACTGCACCAGCCCAGGCTGTGCCCCCACACAAGCATGGGCATTCCAGTCCAAGAACTGTGCCTGCAGGTGGCGCACACAAGCCGCTGGTTCACCCCCCAAGAATGCAACGCTCTGATTGTTTAGTGCTAGCCTACAGCATAGGTGCAAGTCCTATTCACTTCAGTGGGACTTGTGCTGGTACTAAGACTGGTTTCAGACCACCACCACCACCCCGCACATATTCTGGCTGCGGGAGGGAATGTGCAGCCAGGATATGTGCGGGGATCGGCCGGTCTGAAAGCCACACACCCCCCAGCTCTGCATCCCTGCACGTGTCTGCCAGCAAAGCCATGGGGGGGTGTGGCTTTCAGACCGGTCGGTCCCTGCACATATCCTGGCTGCGCATTCCCTCCCACGGTCAGAATATGTGTGTATGGGTGGTGTGTGGAAATACTGTTTCTTTGTAGACAATGTGGCATTTGAGAACTTTTAATCTTACCAAACATCTCTTTGATATTATGGTGTTTTGTCAACTCTGCTGGCCTGTGCAGTGGACAGCGGCCTCCATATTTTGTGGAGGCTGCCTCATGCACTTGCTCCTTCCTCTTTCGGGCGCAAGAATCATCATTTTGCAGCCTATGGCAATGTGCGTAATGGATAGAAAGATATTTATACCCTTTGTTGGAGACAAAGTAGTCCTTCTATTGGGCCCACGTCTTTTGGTCCAGTGTGTGCAGGACCTGTATATAACAAGTATATACCATTTGCTGTCACTCTGAAACCACAGATTTGGGCATAATTTAATGTTTTATCTAGTGATACAGTGATACAGTAAGTCTGTTTCAGAATAAGGTTTTAAAGCCCAGACCTACTGACTAGGGTTGCCACTTCTCATGGTTTGCCTCCAAGACTCCCATTTTGGCCTATTGGAGTCTCCAGGTTAAGCCACGAGAGGTAGCAACCCTGTTCCTGATTGCCAGCTGGTCTTTTTCTTCCAATTTGCAGTACTTAGTGACGAGAGCATTATTCCCCTCTGTAGAGCTGCCTACTGAGAGGAGAGAATATTACAAAAACGGTTTGCAAACTGAAGAACTAGAGGATGGTAGCAAATTTCTTTGAAGCTTCTGTTGGAGTGTATATTACAAATATATGTCAATAAACGTATTTAAGCTAATGATGAAAGCTGCTGACCTGCCTTTTAATGTACTGTGGTTTCATAGCAATGTTGTCTGTCTCCGAGTTCACATATGTTTTGAGAAGCCTAAGTTCCGCACGTAAAAATACATTTATTTATTTTTTGGGGGGGGGTGTCACATGGTACATGTGAGGAAGATGGCTGCCTAGTTCCTGAGCTCCTCACTCCCCTCAAGATAATTCATCTCTAACTATTATTTTTATCGCAAACTGGCAATATGTTTCTGTCAGGAAATTTTGAATTAGTTGTCTGGATTAATATTAAGCTGTTAAATATGGATGAGTGAAAAAGCAAAAGGCAACAAATGGTTTAAACCTGACTCCCCTCAGAAGCTGAAGGAGGCTGCTTCTTCACCCCAGCAGAACTTTACTCAAGATATTGCAGCGCTGAAGGAATTCCTCACAGACGGACTAGATACACTATCAGGTGATATTTGCAGTCTTTCTAATGACATTTCTGATATAAAATCACGAATGACTCCTTTGGAAAATGAGCTGCAAAAGACTGCCATAGAAACCAATGAAATTAAAGAAGACAATGCTGCCTTAAAAACTCAGATTGGAGAAGATAGAACACAAGCAGGATGATTTAGAAAACAGATCGCGAAGAAACAACATCTGCCTTCTGGATGTTGCTGAAGGTTCAGAAGGTAAGGACATGATTAGCTTTCTCCAGAAGCTGCTCTCTGATATACTCAAATTGGACTCCCAGCTCCCCCCTTTGGTATTCGGTGAGAGAACTCACCGAATACCTGGTCCTAGAAGGCAAGGGCATGACAGGCCCAGGCCCATTATCTTCAAGCTGTGGAGATTCAGTGACAAAGTCTTGCTAATGAATGCTGCCAGAAAAGCTGGGAACAAAGACCACACATTTTCTCTTTTCCCAGACTTCTCAGCAGAGTTCAGCAAAAAGAGGGCTGTGTTTAAGGGCATAAAGCAAATTCTGAGGGGAACTAATCCACATCCACATTCACAATGGACCTAGCAGGCTCCACAAAATTCTGCAGAACCTCCTCAGAGGCCTAGGAAACACTTCAGAGGCTAAGGCCAGATCTCACCAAGGGCAACAGGATGGCTTTTTCATCATAAAAGAATATCTCAGGCAGACTAAAACTCAAACAATCACACGTTTAGTTATTGTTGACTATGTAACTTACCTCAGCAACAGGGATTCCACTGAAATAAAATACTTAGTTGATTTCTCCTAGTGCTTATTTTCAACAGGCAGACAGCTAGCCCTAACTGTTTAACCTCTTCAGACATGAAGCAGCTGCTTAGCTATAATCTGGAGGGGTTTTTTATATCGCCATCTGCTGACAGAACTGTAGATTGCACTAACTGTCAAAGCAAATAGAGGGTATTTTCAGATGTTACAAGATCACTGTCAACCACAGTGAACCACGGTCAATCCCGCGGCGGGGCCAAAGCACCCTGAACGTCTGTTTCGTGGGTGCCAGACGTTCACCACAGTCAATCCCCACCAGGGGTCAAAATTAACCACGCTTCCGGAGCTCCACCCCGGACCATCTCCGAAAGCATGGTCAAAGCGATTCCCACTGGGAAACAAAAAAAAGTAATGGCTGAACGGCAACCACCGGCCGGAATCAAGCAGAACAATTCCCAGCCGAGGACAAAACATGCAGCGTCGCTGCCAGGCAACGAGCAACAACACGGGCCGGGGAGAGAGATTTAAAGGGCACCCGGCAGCAGGGGGACGTGGCGGGATGTAGTGAGGCAGAAGGGAGCGGAGGGCGAGCGGTGGTCATGCTGAACATGGAGGCGATGGGGGGACAGCAGCAGCAGCAGCAGCTGGGATGGGCCGCCCAGGTGCCTTCTGGGTGTTTTGACCACGGCCCGGGATTGGCGTAACGTCTGTTGTGCTGCCCGGGCCGTGGTCTGCCGGTCCGATTCCCTGCTGTGGTCCCACTCCCGTCACATCTGTTTGGGGCCTTTCTTGTCCACGAGCGATGGTTAGCCGGCTCGCCACCGCTGGGAATCCACTGTGGTGAATCGGGCACCCGTAAAGTCTGAAATCACCCATGGTCTCTAAGTCCTGTCTTTAATGAACTGTGCTTTGGAATACCACTTTGAAGTACTGAAGTGCTGAAGATCCTAGCCAAATATTCTTTTGTTTATTTAGTCAGTTTGTATATTTAATACATTTATCATCATACATTGTTTTTAATTGCAGTTGATATATCAATTAGTAGAATGGATGGTAACTTTAATAACACTAGTCATTCAGCTTTACATGATGTTTGGTATAATATAAATGATCTAACAGTGCAGTTTTCTTCATAATGTTTATATTATTCTGTATTTGATTAGTTAAAATTAATGGTAAGCTTATTTGTGGTTAACATGTCACTGTACATACATGAATATTTCTGTATCTAGAAACTTACATGCTTACATAGACTGTTCAATGATATTAATTTCATAAAGTTAAAATACATTTTCATTTAGGGATACTTAAGATATTGATAGATAATATGGGGAAAGAGGAAACAGATGAAACTGGGCCCATCTGGGATCTGAATGTGTCCACGTTGGCTTATTTTAAGTTTATTTAGTTGTTTACTTTTGAAAACATATGGTCCAGGATTTGTGATGTTTACCTATCGGTGTTTTTGTTTACCTGATATCCCAAAAGGCTCAATTGAGGGCATAACTTTTCATAATTTAAAACAGTATCTAACATGCATAAACAGAACTCGTATCTTGTTGAGATGGTTCCATAGTGTCAGCATGGAGGCATATATTAAAATAGGCTTTTATGCTTGTAATCATTTTGAAATCTCACCATGAGTATCCTTAAAGTGTGCTCATGGAATGTGAGGGGACTTAATGGACCCTCTAAAAGAATTAAAGTTCTCAGACACCTCAAATCCAAAAGATGTCAAGTAGCGTTATTGCAGGAAACTCATTTATCAGAAATAGATGCAGATAGAATCAAGAAAATGTGGATAAGTGTGGATTTTCATTCATCTTTGAACTCTAAGAGTAGAGGCACTGCTATTTTGATCCATAAAAATGTAGCCTTTCAGCTTATACTAAGGGTGGGAAGTTCGGTTCCCCCAGTATCCGATACTGCCGGTATTTTGCTGTACCGGCAGTATCGGATTAATCCGGTAATTGGGGGTACCAGTACCGGTTCCCTGTGCCGGATTTGTTTACATTGCGGTCATTGAAATGAATGGCTGCAATGTAAAAGAAAGAAAGAAAAAAAAAACATTCCCTCCCCCATCCAGGATGCGCGGGTGGAAGGGGGGACACCCCCCACCCACCCTGCCGAGCCTGGATTTTTAAAGAATTTTTTTTTAGCCGAAGTCCCTGCTAGTGCAGACTCTGTGCTGCTGCCGTGCCGGTGGCGGTGACCCAAAACCTGCACCAGCAGGTACTAGGGTGATCCCTGGGGTGGGGGGTGGTTAACACCCCCCACCCCAGGGATCACCCTACCCTCCCACCCAGAGATCGCCTACCTTTTGAGCTCCGGGCAGCGGCGGCTGCACAGCGGTCCAGAGGCTTCAGCACTGGCTGGCTTCAGCGCTTTACTAGGCCTTCCGGGGAACTTCCGGGTTTCCCCGGAAGGCCTAGTAAAGCGCTGAAGCCAGCCAGCACTGAAGCCGCTGTGCCGCCGCCCGGAGCACAAAAAGTAGGCGATTTCTGGGTGGGGGGTTAGGGTGATCCCTGGGGTGGGGGGTGTTAAACCACCCCCCACCCCAGGGATCACCCTAGTACCTGCTGGGGGGGGTGTCCCCCCTTCCACCCGCGCAGCCTGGACGGGGGAGGGAAAGTGTTTGTTTGTTTGTTTGTTTGTTTGTTTTCCATTGATTTCAATGGGGACAGTTCCATGGGGACAGGAAGATACGTTCTTCTTGAATGCTGCTTTAACTCAAAGTGGCTAATTTTGGGAAGCATTTATAATCCAAGTGGAGCGAATACTGAATTTTTGCAATGATATAGCAGACATTATCTCTATGAAAAAAGATATTCCAGTAATACTGCAGGGTGACTGGAATAATACACTTGATAGACAATTGGACAAATCCAATTTTGTGATATCCAGCTCACAAAAAGCTATAGGACAACCATTACCATTAATGGAAGAGCTTGATTTAAAAGATATATGGAGGTTGAGAAACCCAAAGGAATGTGACTATACGTATTTTTCCACAGTTCATTCATCCTATTCCAGAAATTATTTTTTTCTTGTGTCTTCTATGTTGATCCCTGCATGTCTTGAGGCAACTATAGGTAATATACTAATTTCAGACCATGCCCAAATTGTACTTACTGTAGATACTGGTTATGCTTTGCTAAAGTCCTCTAGATGGAAGCTAAACACTTTGCTCCTAAAGGACCCAAATTTTGTTGCACAATTGAACTGGCCATTTCTAACTTCTTGCAAGAAAATACACATTCAGTTGCTTCAGATGTCATTCTGTGGGAAGCACTGAAAGCTACTGTCGGGTGAACTTATAAAATATGCCTCTAAAAAAAAAGAAAGAGAGGCTCAAGCTGCTAGATGCTTTGACTAAAGAAATAGATGACTTGGAGAGAATTCACAAGACTGACCCAAATAATGAAAGCATACTACATTCTTTAATCAGCTCCAAATATAAATACAATTAATGTCTGTCCTCCCAAACTGAGTTTATGCTCAACAGGGTAAAACAAAACTACTATGAATGGGGAGACAAAGCTGGTAAATTACTTGCTAGAAGACTGAAGACAGAGCTAGCCACCAACAATATCTCATCCCTCATACAAGAGGATGGAAGTTCCATCCTTGAACTAATGGATATAAACAAGCAATTTAAGCAATTTTATCAAACTTTGTATAAATCAGACAATCAATTTGATACTAACAAATTTGATCATTTCACTGAAGGTCTGCCTTTTAAGATCTTAACTTCAGAACAGGCATCTCTCATGGACAAAGTGATTTCAATACAAGAGATTGTGCAGGCTGTAAATAACATGAATTCTGACAAAACCCCTGAAATGGATGGCTTTCCAGTAGATTTTTAAAAAGTATTTTGCAATCAATTATCTCCCATTCTTTCAAACGTTTTCACTGAAATGTTCCAAAAAGCAACTGTGACTCGTGACATGAGAACTGCCTTGATCACTCTAATATTGAAGAAAGACAAAAATGGGAACAGTTGTGGTGACTTTCATCCTATTTCCCTGTTGAACACAGATTATAAAATCATTGCTAAAATTTTAGCGACAAGGTTGAGCACTGTTATTCCATCAAATGTACATGCAGATCAGGTTGGTTTCATAAAAGGAAGATTATCTGCTGACAATACGAGAAAAATTTCCACTAGATTCAGCAAGCTCAAATGTCAGAAGCTTCTTATGTAGCCTTATCTCTAGATGCAGAGAAGGTCTTTGATCTAGTTGAATGGCCCTTCCTGATGGCAGTCCTACAGAAATATGGATTTGGACCAGCATTCCTAAACTGGATTAAGATATTATACAACTCGCCTCTTGCTTCAGTGTTGACTAATGGAATAAGCTCTTCTACATTTCAGTTAGAAAGGGGGATGTGACAAGGCTGCCCCCTTTCACCACTCCTCTTTAATTTATCTCTTGAACCACTAGCAATGTATATTCGCCAGTTTTCAGCCATACAAGGTGTGACTATAAATAAAAAAGAGTACAAAATTAGTTTATATGCAGATGATATTTTTGTAATTTTAAAGAATCCATCAACATCAATTCCACCATTATTAACAGCAGTGGATATTTTTGGAGAGATCTCTGGCTTTCATATTAATTGGAATAAAACCCATGTAATGGATGTGTCCAAAAGATCAGATCCAGATCCATCACAGTTCCAGCATTTCCATTTTCAAACTTGTAAAGAAATTACTTACTTAGGTGTCAAGATCAGTTCTAATCTCTCAAAAATCATCCATACAAATGTAGACTATGTCTTAAAGCAAATATCCAGGGATATAGAAAGATGGCGTCTCTTCCCACTATCTTTATTGGGGAGAATAGAAATAGTAAAAATGAATATTTGACCAAGACTAACAGATACGTTTAGCTTACTGTCTTTAAAAGTACTTGCCTCACTTTTTGCTCAAATAAATAAGCTTATTACACAATTTATATGGGACAGGAAACCACCTCGGCTGGCACACAAAACTCTTAAAAAGTCCTGGACAACTGGAGGTATGGGCCTGCCAGATCTATATCTCCATTACTTGGCATTTCACGTGCGCTCTATTGTAAGATGGTTTGTCTTCAATGTCTCTCCATATACACCTGTTTGGTTGGAGACTGAAAAAAGTTTAGCTATGCCTTTTGGTTCTCTCTTTGCTTTTCCATATCTTAAGAGGCTACCACCACCCTTACGAAGGAATCTAGTTTTTTCATCCTCATGGAGCATACTCCAGCGTGTCAAGGGACTTACAAGATCAGTCCTTACAAATTCTCCTCTTGTTCCTCTATGGGATAACCCACATATCAGGATCAAAGGCAGTTCCACGCTGAAAGCAACTTGGACAGAAAAGGGGGGAACAAAAATTAAAGATTTAATGGAAGGTGATAACCTGGCCTCATTTGATTATATTCTTAACAAGTATCAACTACCAGCATCACATAGAAATTTCTTCTATCAACTATGCACTGGGATTCAGAAACAGCTAGGGAATACCTGGTCTGATGTAAGTCTTTCATCTCTAGAAGAGCACATTAAGAAATATGGAAGCAAGAGTCATTTTGCAGGAATTACTTATAGATGGCTTAATGCTTCCCAGTACCCTATCATTCTTAACCTAAAAGAAAAGTGGCAAAGAGAACTGAGGGCACATTCCCACATACAGCAAATCAGCGCTTGTTTCTTTCCCCCGCATAATTTAATGCTGTGGGAAAGTGTCCATGTGCTTAATTTGCTGTAATTGCATTTGTTAATTAAACGCATGAGAGGGCAGTGAAAACCTACCTTTACAGAAGCATATGTCCAAAGACCCGCATGGCTCCTGCTGTAAGAATGCTGCACTGCATTCCCCTTGTGCATGTGGCCGGAAGTCCTCTCTTCACTTCCGGTTTTCCCCGCAGCCGCTTATGGAGCCGTCGTCACTGCCTCCTTCCTCGTATGGAGCTGCCGCTGCTGCCTCCTTCTCCGCATGATGCAGGTCAGTCAGAATGTTACTAGCGCATTCTGTAAAGTAGCTTGAATGCGCTAGTGACATGCTGGTGTGAATGAATGTAGGCGCATTTTAAAATTGCCTGCATTCACAAACACCAGCATGTTTCTGTATGTGGGAATGCGCTCTCAGTCTTAAAATATCATTAGAAACCTGGGAAAATATTTGGCTTAATATCAAAGAGACTTCTAGCTCTTTAGCTTTGCAATTTTTTCAGAACAAAATATTAAACAGATACTACTGGACTCCAGAACGTATGTTTAAGGCTGGATGGAGATGTAAGCAGCCACATGCTAATCTTTCGCACATCCTTTGCAGTTGTCAAAAAGTGCAAATGTTCTGGAACAATATATTCAGTGCCCTGTCAAAACTTTGAGTGTTACTATCATTCCTTCTGTGACCTTATGTGTCCTTGGTGCGTTTGATAAGTTAATTTTACCGGTTAACAATAGGAAATGGATTGCAGCAGCTATTCTGGTAGCTAAAAGAGTTATCCTGAGAAAATGGAAGTCTGAATATCCTCCAGTATATTCTGACTAGTTGAGTGAATTCTCTACCAAGTGCATTAATGGAAAAAATGACATTGTGTAATAGAAAGGCTTGGAAAAAATATGAGGTGGTTTGGTCACACATGCAACAGTTGCATAACATTTCATCTAATTAATTTAATAATAATTTATAACATTCTTTTCAGATTGTATTTATCCATTATGCTCTCACATACATAGGTATTTAAGTCTATTAACAGTTGTTGCCTTATGGGATCAGGTGTTGTTTTTTTGGGGGGGGCGCGGTGGGAGTTGGGGGGAATGGAAGGGTTCCTTAAGTTTTTGCATAATGACAATTGAATTTTTCTATGTGTGATTCTTGTTTATATTCTAATGACTTTTTGTCTTGTTATGTGTTTCTACAGTTAAATATAAACAATTAAAAAAAAGTTTTTAAAAAAAGAATACATTTTGGAAGCAAACTAGAATATTCCACAAGAGACCTACTTTGTCAGAATGGTTTGAATGAAATTAGAAACCCTAATAGCTTGCCCAGTTTTTTTACTTGAACAACTTAGAAAACTGAGCTAATACATTTTCTTTCCATTATAATGTTTTTGGATGGAAAACAGCTATTTTATCAAAATTGCTGTTTTAAATTACATTTTCATGGTTTTACTGGAAACATCAAAAAGCCAAATCTTCAGTTTATGGAAGGTCAATATTTTTGGTTTGTTTGTTTTTATTTATTTAGATTTTTCAGGGGTTTTTTTGACCAAAAATCACCCCAAAATATAGGAAATTTAAAAAAGAATTATTTTCAGTT
Source organism: Sphenodon punctatus (assembly GCA_003113815.1). Taxonomy (NCBI): domain Eukaryota; kingdom Metazoa; phylum Chordata; class Lepidosauria; order Sphenodontia; family Sphenodontidae; genus Sphenodon; species Sphenodon punctatus. The sequence goes on along the minus strand of QEPC01002853.1, from coordinate 298,195 downwards.
TTGCCAGAGATTTTCCTGGGAGGAAAAAATGTAACCACATCTCATATAAAACCTGAATTTCAGTCTACTTATTAAGCATGGGTGTCTCCACACGACCAGTGAGGAACCAATCCCTGTGTGGCCCCGTGGCGTGCAAGCACAGCCTTCGCACTGTGGGTCAAGTATGAGGAGCTGTGCAGAAGGTTGCCAGTGTTCCCAGTTGTCCACTGGATAAGGTGCTGGATTTTGGACTTTAGGAGACCAGAGTTCAAATCCCATTTTAGCCATGAACTCACTGAGTGACCTTGGCCAACTCCCTATCACTCAATATCAGTTCTCCATTCGTGAAATGGAGAATAATAGGTCATTATTATTAACAACAATAGAGTAGTTGTGGGGGCAAACTAAATAAGGACTGGTAACGCACTTTGAACACTAAAAGTGCTACAGAAATGATAAATAATAATATCCTCTCAAGCTTGGAATTTTATTCTGAAAAGATAATACAAGATGGGTTTGCATAACTCTAGAAGAGGTTTTAGAGCAGTTTGATTAATGATAACAGATATCCACCCACGAGTTCTGAAGGAATTCAAACATGAAATTGCAGAACTACTATCAATAATTTGTAACCTATTCCTAAAATCTGCTTCCATATCTGAAGATTGGAGGGTAGCAAAAATAATGCCGATTTTTAAAAAGGACTCTAGAGGTATATTCTCCAGCATTTGACCGAGAAAAATACATAACTTTCATGCCATCCTTAATCTGCATAAAGATGTATGCATTTATGAAAATTTGTAATAGCTAGCTGACTAACTTTGGGACTGGGGTGGGGGGTGGGGGGAGGATTTCTGTCTGTCTCTGGGTGATTTCAGACGTTACGTGGTTCTGATTCAGCACAGTGGATTCCCAGCAGTGGGGAGCCGCCCAACCACCCCCCGTGGTCCAGGGAGGCCACGAACAGACGTGATGGGACCGGGACCATAGCAGGGAATCGGACAGACAGACCACGGCCCGGGGCAGTGCAACAGACATGACGCCAATTCCCGGCCTTGGTCAAAACACCCAGAAGGCACTGGGGAGGGGCAGGAGGCAGACATGGCCGGCTGAGGGCAAAGGAAGCCAAAAGTGCCTACAGGGAATACCCACACAAGGGAAACGGGAAGGGAGGAGGAGGAGGAGGGAGAAGAGCCGCTGAGGCAGCACACACAGCAGGCACAGAGAGAACGAGGTCACAGTGGAACACACAGCACAAACACACACCCTGGTGCCTGTCTCTTATACACATCTAGATGTGTATAAGAGACAGCTTCCGGAGCTCCACCCCGGACCATCTCCGAAAGCATGGTCAAAGCGATTCCCACTGGGAAACAAAAAAAAGTAATGGCTGAACGGCAACCACCGGCCGGAATCAAGCAGAACAATTCCCAGCCGAGGACAAAACATGCAGCGTCGCTGCCAGGCAACGAGCAACAACACGGGCCGGGGAGAGAGATTTAAAGGGCACCCGGCAGCAGGGGGACGTGGCGGGATGTAGTGAGGCAGAAGGGAGCGGAGGGCGAGCGGTGGTCATGCTGAACATGGAGGCGATGGGGGGACAGCAGCAGCAGCAGCAGCTGGGATGGGCCGCCCAGGTGCCTTCTGGGTGTTTTGACCACGGCCCGGGATTGGCGTAACGTCTGTTGTGCTGCCCGGGCCGTGGTCTGCCGGTCCGATTCCCTGCTGTGGTCCCACTCCCGTCACATCTGTTTGGGGCCTTTCTTGTCCACGAGCGATGGTTAGCCGGCTCGCCACCGCTGGGAATCCACTGTGGTGAATCGGGCACCCGTAAAGTCTGAAATCACCCATGGTCTCTAAGTCCTGTCTTTAATGAACTGTGCTTTGGAATACCACTTTGAAGTACTGAAGTGCTGAAGATCCTAGCCAAATATTCTTTTGTTTATTTAGTCAGTTTGTATATTTAATACATTTATCATCATACATTGTTTTTAATTGCAGTTGATATATCAATTAGTAGAATGGATGGTAACTTTAATAACACTAGTCATTCAGCTTTACATGATGTTTGGTATAATATAAATGATCTAACAGTGCAGTTTTCTTCATAATGTTTATATTATTCTGTATTTGATTAGTTAAAATTAATGGTAAGCTTATTTGTGGTTAACATGTCACTGTACATACATGAATATTTCTGTATCTAGAAACTTACATGCTTACATAGACTGTTCAATGATATTAATTTCATAAAGTTAAAATACATTTTCATTTAGGGATACTTAAGATATTGATAGATAATATGGGGAAAGAGGAAACAGATGAAACTGGGCCCATCTGGGATCTGAATGTGTCCACGTTGGCTTATTTTAAGTTTATTTAGTTGTTTACTTTTGAAAACATATGGTCCAGGATTTGTGATGTTTACCTATCGGTGTTTTTGTTTACCTGATATCCCAAAAGGCTCAATTGAGGGCATAACTTTTCATAATTTAAAACAGTATCTAACATGCATAAACAGAACTCGTATCTTGTTGAGATGGTTCCATAGTGTCAGCATGGAGGCATATATTAAAATAGGCTTTTATGCTTGTAATCATTTTGAAATCTCACCATGAGTATCCTTAAAGTGTGCTCATGGAATGTGAGGGGACTTAATGGACCCTCTAAAAGAATTAAAGTTCTCAGACACCTCAAATCCAAAAGATGTCAAGTAGCGTTATTGCAGGAAACTCATTTATCAGAAATAGATGCAGATAGAATCAAGAAAATGTGGATAAGTGTGGATTTTCATTCATCTTTGAACTCTAAGAGTAGAGGCACTGCTATTTTGATCCATAAAAATGTAGCCTTTCAGCTTATACTAAGGGTGGGAAGTTCGGTTCCCCCAGTATCCGATACTGCCGGTATTTTGCTGTACCGGCAGTATCGGATTAATCCGGTAATTGGGGGTACCAGTACCGGTTCCCTGTGCCGGATTTGTTTACATTGCGGTCATTGAAATGAATGGCTGCAATGTAAAAGAAAGAAAGAAAAAAAAAACATTCCCTCCCCCATCCAGGATGCGCGGGTGGAAGGGGGGACACCCCCCACCCACCCTGCCGAGCCTGGATTTTTAAAGAATTTTTTTTTAGCCGAAGTCCCTGCTAGTGCAGACTCTGTGCTGCTGCCGTGCCGGTGGNGATAGTTTCATTTCTTGCAAGCCTCTCCACCCCTGGTGCCTGGAAGTCTGCTCCTCAGTGACTAGTACTACCCCTCCCTGTCACGTTTGACCTTACAGTGAACCTTTTTTTGCCACCCGAACGCGATCTGAACTGACCTAACTGTTTGGTCATTTCGCCATTCAGATTGAGTTCGGTTCGGCCAGTTCGTGTTTGGAAGTTCAGTTCGGTCGTCCGAACAGACCGAGTCCGGACCGAACTCTGAACTTCCAAACTGCGTTCGCCCATCCCTAATGCCCCGACGGTAACCCAGTGCTGCCATGTGGTGGGCGACCAGGTAGTATGCCTCGAAGGGATCCTGCATGGCAAGCCCCACCTGCACATCAGAACGGGACCACACACCAGCCAGCACCACCAGCTCTGCCCCAGTGGACTCCGACAAGCCAAAGTCAGCAGCTGGGGGCCACGGAAGGTGACCCAGCTCCAACAGGTGGTGATAGACTGCCCCACGGGACCGCTGGTATCCACGGGCCCTGTGAACACAGCCAAAGAAGGACATGGCCAGGGCAGGGCCCCTCTCCATCAGACAGACCGTGTAGGTGGCCAAGCTACACACAGAGAGGGCAGACACGGTCTCCGCCACCGACCACCCCACATGTGCGCACCTCATCTCCGGGATGCATCCATCGGGAATATATATAATAAACTTTATTGTATAACCCAAGGGTTTTTCACAAGTCAACAAATAAATAACATAATAAAACATAACATATAAAATAACAAGACAGTCCATTATTCAAATCACATAATTTCCACCGCTGATAGTAAGCCATATTACATCCGTAAACTTAGAGACACTTAACCACATGGTATATCCAATTTGGATTATCAAATTTCAGGTATCGGTTATATATAGCTTATCACTCCTATAAATCATTTGCATTTAAGATACAATGTCGAATATGCATTGCCCTGAGACAAAAAGCAGCCACTGCCCTTGAATTTAATGTATCTCGAGGATTCAGAAGGTCCATCAGTATTACGCGTAGAGCTCGAGATTGAGCACCGTTTATATAAACTTGTATATATTTACTCTTAGGAGTCTCATAAGCGGGACAAGAAAAGAAAACATGCTCACTTGATTCTACCTGCTGGAGATCGCAAATTGAGCATAGCCTTTCTTCCCTGCGCAGTCCCAGGTAGTGCCCCTCCTGTACTGCCGAGGGAAAAACATTAAGCCGATATCGGGCAAATGCTACCCTAGTTGGATAGTTTTTCCAGAAGGACAAATAACTAGATCGGCCATAGGGAATTCCTATATCTTTGTACAGCGACCTTCTGGTTATCTAACCCAGAGTTTTCCATCTGTTTAGTTTGATCCATAATTCTCTGATTTATCAACCCTATGGCGGCGTTAAGTTCTTTGATTTTAAGATGATCTAACGCCAGCCCCAATTTATTAATTACCTCCAATGTCCTACGGGCCTGCGTTTCCATTAATCCTTTCTGCACCGCTAATCTAATTAGTGGGTTTTCAGAATTTGCAAAAACCACATTTTTCAGCCAGTATTTCAGCCATAAGCGAAGCATAATTGATCTCAAAGGGGGACCACCAAGTTCAGACCTTGTGAGTATCTGCGGGGTACCCCTAGGGACCTAAGCACATAAAATTTTGTTTTGAATGGTTTCCAACTTGTCAAGATAATCCCACCCCCAAATTGGGAAGCCATATGCTACCACACTAATTACTTTTGCCCTATATAATCTTAGAGCCGGGGGGATCAGCTTTCCCCCTTTTGAATAATAGAACTTCATAATCACTGCAATCGTTTTAGCTGAAATATCGACAACTGCATTGAAATGGGCTGTCCAGGTAAGATTTGCAGCTATTATTATGCCCAGGTATTTAAACGACTTGACCTGCTCTATACTATGATTATCTATACACCATTTCAAAGAATGAAATCTCACTCCTGCCCCAACAATCATGGTCTTAGTTTTTGAGAAATTAATTTCCAAATATCCTTGTTTGCAAAATGCATTAACACAATTCATTGCTCTCTTTAGACCTATCTGAGACTGAGACAAAAGAATAGTGTCATCAGCGTAAAGTAGGGTAGGCACCCTACGTTCGCCTAGTTTGGGTGCATGCAAGTCGCTTAAGTTCAGATGGGCTATGACCCCATTTAGATATAAATTAAACAGCATGGGTGCGAGGATACAGCCCTGCCTTACTCCTCTCCTCACATCCACACTGTCAGTAAGCTGGTTAGGCGATGCATATCGATCCTGCAAAGAGTTATTTGTATGCAGTGCGATAATGAGATATAATAATCTTGGGTCAATTTGTAATACACTCAGCTTTAACCATAGACATTCTCTGTTTACCAGATCAAAGGCTGCCCTTAAATCAACAAAACAAAGATACATTTTCCTTTGAAACTTAGTATATTTTTTCAGTAAAGAATATAAAAGACTGACTTGATCAATTGTAGAACGCCCTTGTATAAAACCCGCCTACTCCGGTTCAATAATTTGATTTATATCCAACCAATCTTGTAATCGCCTGAGTAAATATCTAGCGTATAATTTGCCCAGAGTGCTTATAAGGTTAATTGGATGAAAATGTGTAGGCATAGAGGGATCCCCTTTTTTATAAATTGGTAAAACTATACTTTTTAACCATTCTCTAGGAATTCGTCCAACCGAGTTTATGTGAGAAAACAGTGGAGCCAACATACTGGCCCACCATTCTGGGGAACTTTTAATTAATTCAGCAGAGATATAATCAGGCCCCGGAGCCTTTCCCTGCTTAAGCCCTTGAATCAATACCAAGATCTCCTCCCTTGAGACATCCTGCCAGCTAGGAAACTGGTCTGGTGGAGCAAGCTGAATCTCAACCAAACATAGACTTACCGGGGAGAAAAGGGCAGCATAATGTTCTTGCCAAACTTCTTTGGGTATGAGCCCCTGCCCACCACACCCCTTCTTCCCCCCTAAATACAGGTGTATGAGATTCCAAAAAGATGTTGTTGACCTTGCATTTGCTGCCTCTAAGAGGCGAAGCTAATTGGCTTCCTGAAAAGCCCGTTTCTTAGCCTGCAAAAGTTTACGATAGTCTCGCCTAAGACTAGAAAAGGCTAAGCTTGAGGAGTTTGAGGGGTTAGCTTTCATAAATCTAGTATACTTTCTCAGCCGACCTCTCAGTTTATGACATTCCCCATCAAACCAGCTTGGTGATTTCTATGTGGACTCACTCAATGGTTTAAAAAATTTCACAAAGGGGGACAGATGGTCTAGCAAAGAAATGAAAATCAGTTCAGTCTGACTGAAGTGATGCAAAGACTGGAAACTTTGCAAAAGATTCACTGCTTCTTCACTACAGATAAACTTACAGAAACTCCATCTCACAGTGTCAGACCATTTAACCCTATGCCAACCCTCTGACAGTCTACCAGTCCTAACCTCACTCGAAATATTGATAGGAGTTAGTAATTCCAATAATAATGGAAAATGGGAGGACTCATATCTGGGAAGAATCTGAAAAGATTTAACAAGATCGATTGAAGATTCAGTTATCATGGAATAATGGATAACTGAAGAGCCGGTCAGAGTATGGAAAGTAAATTCTCCAGCAAAATCGCCCTGAGTTTGCCCATTTAGAAGTTGAAAATCAAAAGCAGCCATAATATGTTCTAGCTGGTCTTTTTGCACTCTATTACATCCTGAATCCCTAGAAGACCGTGATGGAAATTTAGCAAAAGGAGCAAAATCATCCAAAAGGACATACACCGATTGAGTTGGGGAGTTACCAATCCTGGTGTTAAAGTCCCCCCCACACACACACACACACACACACGTAGCGGAATTTGCACATAATTATCAGTAGCTGACTCCATTAACTTCATCCATGAGAACCATAAATCAGGCGAATAAAAAGCAGACGAAGCAGGAGGGATGTAAACATTACTTACAATAAATTCAAAACTTGGAGGAAACAGACAATGAAAAATGGATGTGTGCCCCAACTGAGCCCAGAGAGGTTACTTTAATATCCAAAGCAGCCTGTACTAACAGAGCTAAACCTCTGTTTGGTCAACCCTGCTTAACAGACGGCGTAGCGGGCACACAATAAGCATTAAAATTAGGAACCACTAAATCATCTAGGGCCCAGGTCTCCTGCAAAAGCATAATGTCAAGTTTTGTTTAAAAAACCGGAAAGTCTGGATATTTCAATCTGGACCACCACCCTGATATGTTCCAACAAAGCAAGAGCAAAGACACATCAGGGGCATAAATGGGTCACTTTACTGCCCCTTCTGTCAAATCAGAAGTCTGAGTCTACGAGCTTTCTCCTACTACATGTGATTCCAATAAAAGCAAGGGGTCTAATAACTCCACTGCTTGCATAACTGAATGAGCCACCAATTCCCCCGAGTTATTCCCTATTAAGAGATCGTTTTGTGAAAGGGCGCTGACTTCCTCAGTTTCAAAAATGACTATTGGGAAGTTACTGGATGTCTTTGGTTGGGAAATTACTTTAGGGCTAGAAACAACTCTACCCCCCTCAAATTGGCCACTAGATATATGAGAGTGGGGGTATGATGTTCCAGGCCTATTATCCAAGGCAACAGTCTTTTTCCCTTTATTTCTAGCCCACCCTAGTGGGGAGACTCTTTCCTTCAGTTTTGCTAACTTCCGTACAACAAGATCCAGACTATTTAAAAGGTCCCTACCATCTAAGGGTTAATCTAAAGGGACTTTCTGATCCTCCATCAGCTGGCATAATACCGGCTGTTTTCCCCTATCTGGGTCAACTTCCATTTCCCATTCTCCATCAAACTTTAATTGGTGGTCTAAGAATGGATTTGGCAAATCTTTTGGTTCCAAATATAAAGATCTTGAATCAGGAACTGCTGATATAGACATCTCAGTACCCAAATTCTCCTCCCACCAGGGCCTGGCCCAAACATACCAAATTAGAACATTTATACATATTGTTAGAAATAACACTAAACACTCTTGATACATAAATAGCATTTTGCTTCAAGATAGATTCTTTCTCCAAAATTTGTGACACTGAAGCCGGTGAACTAAATAATACTACTATTGTCCATCTGTCTTTTATCATCTGGATATAGTCCACAGAGCCAATCACATGCCGAGTAATAGGGAGACCGAGTATAAAGCGTAAATGTTCAGCAACATCCAAAATTGACGACCAATTCGGTAGATGGCCCCTAGGCAACCGTCTAACTGAAAATAAAAGTTTTGCCGTATCCAGACTAAAGGCTCTGTGAGCAGAAGTCAAAGCGGGATTATCATCCCAAACTGCATCCAGTAAATGGGGATGTTGCAGCCCCTCATCCCCTATACGGGCTTTAGTCAATGGGGCTTCTGGGAAAACTGCATCTGGTGCATTTCTAGAATTCACCTTTTGTTGATTAGTCTTCTTAGCTCCTACCAAAGTTATCATTTGATCCATCTTCTCAGAAAGATAAGAAAACCGGGAATGGGTATATAGCAAAGTCTTAGAAGACGATACCACATGGTCAATAAGGAACTGATACAGAGGGTCTTTGGAATCTAAGCGGGGAGCATCAACCACCGTCTGTTGTAGCATGGAATCCTTATCTCTAGACTGATGGGGACATCAGAGACTGTTCCGCTAATACAGAAAAACGGTTACTTATTGTTAACGCCGAACCCTCAGGACTACAGGAAGAGGCAGACTTCTCATAGGTATAAGAGTTATTAGCCGGTATAGCTGCAGCTAAATAGTCATCAATTTTACACTGTTTAGCGTTGTTAGGGGGAGATATGTGGGCTATACTGCTTCATCGGCCGAGGTCTTTTCCTTGAGGCCATAATAGAAGCTGTTAGAGGTACTCAGCATGGCTCCAAGATTGCTCCAAAGGGCGCACCTAAGGGCGCGCACCCAAGACGCGCGCCTATGGTGCGGCCATAGACGTCGGGGCTTTTTGAAGCGACGCAGGACACTGGCTCCTCCTCCTAGCCTCGCACCCAGCTGGTAATACACAGGTGCTTCTCCGCTTACACTTTGTTCCCTGCTCTGCAATCCCCGCACACACCAGCAGCCATAGACATCGGGGCTTTTTGAAGCGCCACAGGACACTGGCTCCTCCTCCTAGCCTCGCACCCAGCCAGCAATACACAGGTGCTTCTCTGCTTACACTTTGTCCCCTGCTCTGCAATCCCCGCACACCCATCGGGAAAGGGACACAGGCCCAGCATCTCCATGTGCAGCCGGCAATTGCAGGCGCTCGCCTCATAGCCAAAGTAGCACAGGCCAGAGCTCAGACTCGCATAGGCACCGGTGAGGCTGTCCTGGCAGCTCAGGAGCAATTGCACGGCCGGGGAATGCCACAGGTCACACAGGGCCTTGGTCTCGTGGAAGGTCCAGCTATGGGGAGCGCCAGGGGTGGAGGGGCCCACGGGCTCTGAGGAAGCCCTGCCAGTCATGGTCCAGCATGCATCTGATACTAAATGTAAGGTGAGAGGGGCCCCAAAATCCCTGGAGGGACTGGAGGGGAAGCAGGGGAGCTCCAAGGCCAAGTGATAAGGCCACAGGCCGCAACATTGCCCTGCTAATGAGCAAGGCGTGGGGTGCGGACCCAGCACAGCTGCTGGCACCGAGCACACATACAGGACATCCTACACACAGCTCAGGGCTTCGAGGACAACAGGCAGCCAAAACACAGAGAGGTGGGAGGTGATGACAGCAGGAATGCAGCTGCAGCCCACACATGCCCAGGCGCAGGCCGGACCATGCGCCAGGCCCCGTGCAGGGACCAGAAGTGTGCGCAGTGGGATGCACACTGCCACCCCGCCCCTGTCGCCCTGTGGGAGCTGGCCCAGACGGCTGGGGGGGGCAGAGGTGACATGGGTCCCCCCCCCCGCCGGTGAACAAGGGGTGGGGCGACACGTGGCCCAGCCTATAATGGATGTGGCTCCAACCCACCCGGGGCACCATTCACCATAGAGCTGGGGCAGTTGGGCGCCTGCGGGATGCACCTAGCTGTCTGCACTGAGTGGTACCGCTCGCACACAGACCTCCTGCGCATCCAGAGCGCAAAGGTGCACCTGGCCACCCAGCTGCAGGTGAGCATGGCCTGGAGCGCTGCTAGAGCCTGGTGAGCCCACCACGGTCGCAGGTGCTCCCTGGCCTGGCTCAGGACCCAGCGGGTGTCCAGAATGGCCAGGCAGGCCCTCATCCGCACCCAGCAGCGGGCTGCAGCACTCCTCGAGGTAGCCAGCCAGCTCCAGTGGTGGAGGGAGACCATGGGCCGTACTGCCCAGCTTGCTATGTTCATTGCCTGGTGGCTATGGGTCACAGAGTGGGCACAGGGGTGGTGGGACAGGGCGCTGGCTCAGTGGGACGAGGCCGCCTGGAGAGCGCACTTTTGGATGGACAGGTGCACCCTACTGTGACTCGCGGAGCTGTTAACGCCCTGGCTGAAGCAACAGCACACCCCCATGCAGACCCCCATTCCCATGGTCCAGCGGGTGGTCTCGGGGTCTGGGCACTAGCAACGCCTGACTCCTGCCAGTTCGTCTCGCAGCATTTCGGTGTCGGGGTGAGCACCATCGCTGGTATCCTGCCAGACATCTTCGAGGCGGTGGAGGGTGTGCTCCTGGACCGAGCGATCCAGCTGGTGGATCAGGAGGCTGTGATGGCCGGCTTTGAGGCTGGAGGGTTCCCCAACTGCATGGGCGTCATGCATGACACCCACATGGAGATCATCAGATGGAGAGGCCACGGAATATGTCAACTGACATGGGTACCACTCCCTGCAGCTGCAGGTGGTCACGGGCCACTCTGGGTGCAGCCATGATGCCCGGATCATGACCATCTCACCCTTCTATGCCCGGATGTACTGCAGGGACTTTGCGGACATGGGGATGACCCGGATTGAGGGGGTGCTGATGCCCCCCTGCATCCTGGGGGACCCAGCCTACCCAATCACCCGGTGGCTGATGAAGTCATACCCAGTCGCCAGGAACCCTGTGGAGGCGCTGTACAATACCCACCTGTGTGCAAGAAGGACCGTGGTTGAGAGGACCTTCGGGGCCCTCAAGCAGCGCTGGAGGAGCCTCGTGGGCCGCCTGGACTACACAGTGGAGACCTCGGCCCTGGTGATTGGAGCCTGCTGTGTGCTGCACAACGTGTGTGAGACCAATGGGGCTGCCCTCGACTACCCCATGCCCCCACGTGCCGTCCTGGCCCCATGCCTCTCTATGTGAATGCAGTGAACCCACAGGAGTACCGGTATGCAAAGCGCATCTGTGCAGCCCTGGCCAGGCGGATCAGCTGGGACGCCGAGGCATGAGGGCACCCCCCCATCTCCACCACCCCGGAGCCCCCACCAGCACCCTGAGCATGCCCCTCAATGCCCACCCGCCCCCAGCCCCAGGCCCATGAACAGAACTATGGAGGCAACTGTGGTGCCCATACATTTATGGTGACCACCAGCTACAGGTGCCCCACCACCACCACCACCCACCTACAGGTGCCGTGTGTCCCCCCTCAGGCTGCCCTCCCCTTTCCCCCCATCCCCCATGTCTCCGAGGCCTCCCCCTCGGCCACCCTGTGGGCGCTGTGGAGTTCTGGGAGCTCCCCTCCCCTCGCTGTCTGTGTAACCGACAGTGTCCTGAGGGCAGGCGGTGGTGGGAGGGAGGGAGGGCCCAGGGCTGGAGGGGCCCCCCTGGGTGGTTGCTCCCTCCGGAGGCCTACAGGAACCGGGAGGCGGATGCGCGGGCCCAGCAGCTGGGGTGGTGGCAGAGGAAGTGAGGGTGCCAAGGGGTCTGGCATCGGGGCCAGGACGGGCAGGTTGCCCGGAGGGGCGGCTGCCATCACATACGCACTCATGGTCCTCGCGTGCAGGAGCAGCGAGGTGCTGATGTTGTGGGAGCAGTCCATCTTGACCGAATGCTCCCTCACCATCGATGGTCTCGTCGAGCTGTGGAATGTCTTGCTGACTGAGGCCATTGATCGGATAGCTCTGAGACATCCACTTCCCAGGCGGCAGCATTGCAGGCCTCTGGTTTTTGAAGGGGCTGTGGGTGCTGAAGCAGGAGGGAAGGCAGTTGGAGCGATGGTGGCGTCGTTCACGTGCTGAAGCAGACAGGTTGTGGCATAGAGCGAGTTTATGAGCCTATGCTGTTGCTATGCGAACAGCAAAGAAAGATTTAGCATTTGCTAAATCCCGTCCAGCAGAGCTGTTCTGGATGGTGCGGGGTCTGGTCAGTCCGGCCTCCCTCCATCTTGGAGTGGAGTCATATAGTGCCCGCTGTGACTTGTTTGTGGATTATTTTGTGGATAAAATCACTCGGATTCACCATGGTTTCGACGCTGCATTTTCTGCAGTAGGGCAATTGGAGGTTATGGAGGCCCCGCCTTGTCCTTGTTTGTGGGATCAGTTTCAGCTGATGACCCCTGCTGATGTGGAGGATGTTCTTGGGGCTGTCAGGGCCACCTGTTGTGAACTGGACACTTGTCTGTCCTGGCTGGTTAAGGCCTGCTGGGAGACGATGGGGCCATTGCTGGAGAGGGTGGTCAATGCCTCCCTTAGGGAGGGTAGGGTGCCGCACTGCCTTAAAGAGGCGGTGGTGCGACCCCTACTCAAGAAACCTTCGCTTGACGTTGACTCCGTTGCCAGTTATCGGCCGGTCTCTTATTGAGCGGGTGGTGGCCCGGCAGTTGCAGGAACATCTGGTTCATGTCGGTTTTCTTGATCCCTCGCAGTCGGGGTTTAGCCTGGGATATGGCACTGAGACTGCGCTTGTGGTGTTGGTTGACGATCTTCGCTGAGAATTAGACCAGGGCCGTTCGACCCTGCTGATTCTATTAGATCTGTCGGTGGCATTTGATACCGTTAATCATGAGATGTTGGTGACGTGCCTGCGGGACCGTGCAGGCATGGGTGGTATGTTTCTTAACTGGTTCCGCTCCTTCCTGGCCGGAAGAACTCAGCGAGTGGTACTCAATTATTTTTCATCACACCGAGACCTCTTGTGTGGAGCCCCGCAGGGTTCTGTTTTGTCCCCTCTCCTGTTCAACGTGTATATGCAGCTGCTTGGCGAGGTGGTCAGGAGGCTTGGCGTGTGGTGTCATCAATATGCTGATGACACCCAGCTCTACCTCTAGTTTTCATCAGACTCAGGCCCGGCAGTCTTAGTGCTTGCTTAACAGGTGCCTTGAAGCTGTGGGGGACTGGATGAGGGCAAATCTACTGAAGCTGAATCTCAACAAGACGGAGGTGATGTTGGTGGGTAAGGCAGCGGGGGTAACAGCCCCCATAATTGATGGGGTCTGCCCTCTGCTGGTTCCCCAGGTACGGAGTCTGGGGGTGCTCCTTGACTCGCAACTCCGCTTGGATGCTCAGGTGGAGGCTGTAGCAAGGAGTGCCTTCCGCCAATTACATCTGGTGCATCAGCTTTGGGTGTATGTTTCAGACTCTGACCTGGCCACCATCATCACCTCTAGGCTTGACTACTGTAACGCGCTCTACGTGGTGCTACCTTTGGTGATGGTACGGAGACTGCAGCTGGTGCAGAATGCAGCAGCCTGTCTCCTCGTGGGATTGGGCCGCCAGGAACATGTTACACCGGTTCTTCGGTCTCTGCACTGGCTGCCTGTAGTCTTCCAGGCCCAATTCAAGATGTTGGTGCTTACCTATAAATCCCTAAACAGCCTCAGCCCAAACTATTTGCGGGACCGCCTCACCCACCCAGGTCCTGGATCGGTCCCTACGGTCATTGGGGGGTGCTCTCCTGGAGGTCTCCCGAGTCTGACGGGGAGCCACGATGGATAGGGTCTTCTCGGTGGCTGCCCCACGGCTGTGGAACTCCCTGCCGGTGGAGGCCTGTTTGGCCCCGGATCTCCCCTCGTTCCGAAGCTGCTGTAAGACACAGCTGTTTTCCCTTGCATTCGAGGATGGGTAGGGTGGGGGGAATGGATTAGGATGGGGGGCAGTTGGGGATCTTTTATACCTCCCTTGTTGTCTATTTTAAAAGTTATTTTTATTGTTAATGTTTTATATTGTGCGCTGCCCAGAGCTGCCTGTGGCAGGATGGGTGGGATAAAAATGTTATAAATAAATAAATAAATAAATCACACGTGTGTGCGGGGGCAGGCTCTCCACTCTTTCCCAAGAATGTTTATCTATAGCATGCTAAACATCATCTCCGCAAACACACTTGTACGCCTTCTGCCTTTTTTAGTTTTCATCTAGATCTCAGGCCTGGAAACACTTTCTGGCAAATGGGGGGAAATGAGCTGTTCGTTGGCAAACCTCAGTTTTAACATTTGGCAGGGGAGAAAGGACCTACTCCAGCCATTGTTCCTCAGTCTCGAGAGGGCTGGCAGCTTCCTCCTGCCTGGATGTCTTTCCCATCTCTTTCCTTTGTTCTTTGATATAATGAGAAAAGGTGCAGCACCTCTATCCCCCAGCAATTAATAACAATAACAGCAGCCAGGGCTTTCTTAGTGTAGGCAGAGCATCACTGCTCTTTTTCCCAGCTGGGTAAATGGGGTGCTAAACTAAGTATTCATGGGATAAGAAGAACTGTCCTGTCATGGATCGGTAACTGGTTAGGATAGGGAGCAAAGGGTCAGAATAAATGGTCAGTTTTCACAATGAAAGAAGTAAATAGTGGGATCGTCCAGGGGTTTGTACTGGGACCTATGTTACTTAATATATTAATTAATTAATGAACTGGGGTGGGGGGAAAGATTGAGGTGACCAGGTTTGTAGACAATACAAAGGGTTAAAACAGACGTGCCAGTGGCGAGGCACCTCCCCATTCCACTGCCTCCCCACCCCCACCCTCCCCCCAGGGGAACCGCAGCAGCTACAATTCCCCATTCCCCAGGTTGGCTGTGAGGGCTGTTCACATGAGCAGTCCTCAGCCCTTAACCCGGGCATTGGGACTGCCAGCACAGGTTCCTACATGCCACACGGCAGCCGAAGAACCCTGAGTCGATGCTGCTTAGCAGGACTCGGCCTGGGAAGAGCTTCTGCCAAACAGCTGATGGGGGAACTGCTAGCCCCCCCACCCCCACCCCATGAGCTGCTTAGTGCTGCTTGGGGGACACTACTGGACCCTCCCCATGAGCTGTTTGGTGTGTGCACCTGGCCTGTCAAACAGCTGATGTTGGGGGTGGGGAGGCGCTTCTGAAGGAAGCACCAGCCAACCATTCAAAATGATGGGGTGGCAGGGCTGGCTGGCTCCCAGTCACTTTTTAAAAAAGAATTCCTCCCTGGTGATTGTTTTAAAGCTGTTTTTATTGTTACTGTTGTTGTTATTGTCAACCATCCCAAGCTGCCTGTGGCAGGATGGGCGGGATAGAAATTTTAGAAAATAAATAAAATAAATAATAATAAATAAAAATAAAGTCCGAACACACCTTTCCCCCTTCTGGTGCCTCTGAGGGCTGGGAGGCACTGGAGAGGGAGTAGGGGCTGCTCCAGGTGACAGGGAGCCCCCTTGGCAACTGCTACAGGGCCAGTTCCCTGTCACTTGTACAATCTAGGTGCAGCATTTCCCCTTTCAGCAGCCCAGGGGGCCCCCTGTCACTTGGAACAGTCGACTGGCACTTCCCTCAGGAGTGCCCCCCAACAAGTATTTGGTGGGCCAGGTGCGCATACCAACAGCTCATGGGGGGTGCCCAGGAGCTCCCCCTCTTCTAGGGTGGCCATACCATCCCTTTAATACAGGATGCTTATGAAAATACATGGTGCAGGACTGCATTAGCTCCAATGCAGCCCTGCACCATATAAGTCTCTTGTATTAAAGGGGAGGTATGGCCCGCCTATCCTCATATGCTGTTTGGCAGCTGGTTGCATGCACCAAACAGCTCATGCAGGGCCCCTGAGAGGAGTGTACTCAACCCGATCATCTAATAGCTGGTTGAGGGTTAGAGGAACTTCAGTGCCCCACTCATCAGCTTTTTGGTGGGCTGCATGAGCATACTCCTCTAGGCCCAATCCACAGACACCACCTTGCAGTGGCACTGGGCAAGCCTAACATACATGCAGGCCTGCATTAGCCCAGGTGGGCGGACCTTGGCTCAGAATGCATCTCTGAAAATTTCCAGAGGACATGTCCCGTAGCAGCCGGCTACTGTCACGGTCAGGTCTTGAACCCTTGGCCTGGGAGGGTGGTGCTGCAGCAGCTTGCACCACCTGGTGCCTAGTAAATGGTGCCTTCATCCTTCGCACTGTATCTTCCGCTGTGTCTTTACCTAGTACATGCCCCACCCCTGCTCACTTGTGTGCTAATTCTAGTGCTCACCTCCTGGCTTCCTGATTGGCCACCAGGAAGTATTTAGGACCCTCTGGTGGCCCCAGGAAGCTGGTGGAGCAACTGCTCTTCCCGGAGCTGGGTTGGTGTGTGTCTCCGTGACTGGGTCCAGCATTAACCTGCCTCACCCTTCTGTGACTGTGTCGTATGTTTTGTGTGCATGAGTCTTTGCCACTAGTTACCCCTGCCAGTTTCTCTGCTGCTGGTTACCCCCGCCAGCTTCCCTGCTGTTGGTTATCCCTGCCAGCGTCCCTATTGCTGGTTCTCCCCCAGCTCCTCCGTAGCTGGTTACCCCGCCAGCTTCCCTGCTGTTGGTTATCCCTGCCAGCGTCCCTATTGCTGGTTCTCCCCCAGCTCCTCTGTAGCTGGTTACCCCTGCCAGCTTCCCTGCTTCTGGTTACCCCTGCCAGCGTCCCTGTCACTAGGTTTCCTTCTAGCTCCTTTGTAGCTGGCTACCCCCGCCAGATCCCTTGCCGCTAGTTACCCCTGCCACCGTCCCTGTCGCTGGTTCCCCTTCCAGCTTCCCCCATTTTTGGTTTCCCCTTCCAGCTTCCCCCATTGTTGGTTTCCTCTTCCAGCTTTCCCCCATTGTTGGTTTCCTCTTCCAGCTTCTTGGTGCCTGGCCTCGATGATGAGTCGTACGCCTTCTTAGACCAGCTTGTCTGGTAGGTATGCTGAGCATTTAGTCTCCCGGATATAGGAGAGCGACTGAGAGGTTTCAGGGGCAGCGCTGTGGACAACCCTTTCCCCCCTTTCCCCTGTCCTTCTTCTCCCTCCCTCCTTGGTTCCCCCCAGCTCCACACACCAGAGCCTGACAGCTACCTGCCCTGGGGCATATACGGGCTCACATCTGGTGGCGACCGAACAAATGTGCAGGTGAATCACAGGCCACGGTCACATCTGTTTTCACCCAAAGTTGTTCAAGATAGTTAAGGCCAAGGCAGTTACATTTTACGTAGTTTGGGGTATAACACAAATGCTTATAGGGAAACAATAAACAGAAAGGCTCTCCTATCATGAAAGCATGAGAAATGAAGATCTATGCAACAACAATTGATCCCAGACAAATCCCCTTTTCTTACCCAGAGCAAAACTTAGAGATGAGCAAGTTGTTTATTAGGAATACTCCCCCCCCCCCCCTTTTTTTCTAATTTAACACGTTTTAATGCCCACAGAATGTTTAGGAAAAGCTTTTAAAGATGTGTTTGTTGTTTGAATTGTACCAGAAAAAAGGTTAGATCTCTCATCTAATAAACAAAGTCATTCTCATCGTAACCAAGACAAGTACGTGCACTTGAGACCTCGCATCTTCATGAATGTTAGACCCCTTGTCTCTCCCTCTGTTCCCCTTATTACTTTGTAAAGTGCCAGGTACACTGCTGGCGCTATATAAATGTTTGTTAATAATAATAATAAATAATAATAATAATAAATAATAATATTCCCTTTTATGAATCAAGTCTCTGTTATGGAAATGCAACACATCCTACCTGAAAATCTATGTTAACCGATCCAACTCTTTGCTATGATCATATGGCATTCAACATGTGACCTGTATGACTGGCTCCTTAAGTCACACAATATTTTTCTGTCTCCTGGTTGAATAATAGTTCTTACAAAGGCAGGGAGGGGGAGAGAAAGAGGCATTTCATAGAGAGGCAGCAGATTAGCAGTTTTACCCACTTTTAGAAAATTTGAAACCTTTGATATAACCATGGTGCACGGTACCTTTCTTAGACTGGTTAGATTCCTATAAAATGTATTAGAAAATTAAAGTACAGCATTTTTGATTAATTTTCTCTGGTTGCTTTCACACAAGGTTCAATTGTGTTTGTACGCAAGAGTCCCGGTTTTGAGGGACACAAGGCACTTTCACGTTACCCAAAAACCCGCTTTTGTTTTCTTCTGCAGATTTCTTAAATTCTGCTCCCCTATTCCCATGTCACACAGTCTGCGCATAATTCATAATAGGCGCGTATTTATTTCTGTGCAAATGCCATCCTCACTTTAGGGAGCTCCTGGAGAGCTTGGGAAGCACTAGTTTGGAGCAGCACAACCCCGGCCAGGGGGAGGGGATGCACTGCAGAGTGGGTGAAATTAACAAGAAGCCACCAGAATGAGAGTGGCTGCGAGAGGCCCAATCTGACTAAGGAACATTTTTCCATTCCCACATGCACCATTAGACACATTTTTCAATATGCACGTTTTTCTTGCCCTTCCCATGTTATAGATTTGCAGGTGTTAAAACACCCGTCCTTGTAAAAGCAGGATTTGGGGACCTGGTCGTGCGCATCTTACAAAAACACGTTTAGCCCAAAACACATGAATCAGAGCATTCTGATGTGCCCAAACAGGCAGGGAAATGAAAAAAGTGCAGAAATGTGTAACGTGTGAAAGTGCCCTCAGTCACATCCCCTCTGTGCTAGGGTTCTGCCTGGAGTGTTGGGGGATAGTAATATGTAAAACAAGCATTTCCCTTCTACTGTGTTAATATTTAATAGTCAATGCCTTTATAGAAGACATGTTCGTTTTAGAAAGAGAGGGTGGTTGCCATGTTGGACCCAAATGTAAGAGATGAAGACCAAGTAGTTCAAGTGATATCTTTTATTGAACTGACTTTTGTTGGTGAGATTTTTCAAGCTTTCTGGCCTCCCAGGCCCCTATATTTGGGGGGCACACAGGGCCCCAGTCTATAGTCCTGACTGTTTACATGCATGAGAAAGGGCCCTGTCCAGCCCCAAAGCTTGCATAATCTCACCAGTTGGTCCAATAAAAGGTACCAGCTGAACTACTTAGCCTCCATCTCTTGTCAGAATTCTAGACAGAAACAGGGAGCCAATTCTGTATGGCAGAACATGGGGACGTGTTTCTAACTAGCACAAAAACATAACAATGCTTCCAGGGTTCCAACTCCAAGTGAGAAAAGATGGATCATACAAATCATAGTTTCAAGTGCCCTTAGGTAGTTAGTACTAGGGGTAGGAAAGAGGATTTGGCTGTAATACGCTGCTGAAATCTTACTTCTACAGTGTCTGAGAGCAAGTAAACATTCAGTCTGGATGGGGGAAATGGTTGGCACGAGAAGGATAAGAAAATCTGGAGATTCCCATGATGCTGAGTCTGCTGCTTCACACATACAAGCAGTGGTGAGAGCAATAAAAGAACTGGGTAATAGTCACGTCTGACAATTAATTACCGCACTTGTATGATGAGTCAGCTTCCCTTAGTCTCATTCATAGCTTTCATTATACAGCCCTTTCAAAAGTTTCAGTCTTCCTAACTCTCACTCCTAATTATTCCATCCCTTCCCACTTGAATTAGCACTCAGACAGTGGAAATGCCTGATGTTTGAGGCAAATGGAAGTAAGAGGGCTTGTAATACAAAGTGAAGAGGGGGAGTTTTTTCCTTGCAAAGGAAGGGATGGATCCTTTTGATTGAACAGAGTATAACATCTCCAGTGTGACAGCAGGTGCCAGATGGTGATAGCGGAGAGGGAATTCATGACACATAAATATGTTCTAAATTGGATATTGTATGACCCATCCAGCTGATGACTTTCCCAGAGTATTAATAGCTGGTATGGCCTCTCTTGCAAATAATCTAGATTTTGTTGAACAACCACACACACTGAGGTCTCCCAAATGAATATCTTTTTTCAAGGACTACCACACTAAATAAGTCTATACAAAAAAAGGATAAAAGATAAATTCATGTCATCAGTTTCTTCTCTGCTTCTGTTTTCTGATTTTTAAAAATTATTATTATTATTAGAGAAAAAGAGAGAGCGAGTGTAAAAACATGTGGGCCAGCATGACAGCTGCCCAGGACGGGAAACAGCAGCCGCCCCTCCCCAGACTGGGTTGGGGCACCGAATAATCACGCCCGCAAGCAGAGAACCCTCCTGCTGTCTGCATGACCTGGGCAGGGCGGGAAGCTCAATAAACATCCAGTCAGCTAATCCCACCACTCTCTGCTCCCAAAGCCCCACCCCCCATGACAGACAGCTATGGCAGCCAATGACAGGCAGTCATGACAGCCCCCAACCCACAGCAGGGAAGGCAGGGAAGAACAGACATGCTGGCCTGCTTTGGTCTGTATTAGCCCAGGTGGGTGGCCCTTAGCCCAGGCTATGACTTCAGAGTTTTCTGAGGATGCAGCCTTGGCTAGCCACCTACCCACCCTGGGGCAGTCCCAGGACAACATCTGGCGGCACGTGAGCGCATGTGCAGGCAGAACCCGAGCCACAGCGGTTCAGCGACATGTCTGTAAATTTACCCATACATTTTGAAAGGCTTCATTCATGGAGTCATATTCATGCTAGTCTATCACCTTTTGTAGCTAATGCGAGCTCTTGCCCTGGCATTTTGTTCATTTAGGATGAAATCCTGGTACCGTTCAAGGCAATGGGAGTTTTGCCACTGATTTTAGTAGAGCAAGGATTTTGTCTCACAACTTGTAGTCCTCAAGTTGCTGTGTAGGAGTTAGCTCTACTGAAATGGAGTTAAGGTTGCTGGTACAGTTGCCTGACAATCATTTTCTCTCTGATCAAAACCAATGGAAAGAATGGGAATCTGAACAGTTACTCCAGAAATCATGCAATTATTTGGTAACTAGATATAGATTTAAGTATCTAAGCACCCAAATTTGAAAATGTTGGGCTTAATGTATATGTGGTTCATCTTTTCAGACTGTAATAGTAGTTACCCAATGCCTGGCTATTGTTGGGGCTGGACAAGGGTGAGCTGATTGAAGCTGAATCCAGACAAGACTGAAGTGATGATGGCTGACCTTGTGACTTGGAGGGAATTGGAACTCCGGTTATTGATGGGATCCAGCCCCTGCATGTTACCTAAGTTCATAGCCTTGAGTGCTTCTGTCTGAATCCCTTGCTGTGCCTGGAGCATCCAGTTGTGGGTGGCTGTGGCCAGGAGCGCTTTTCGCCATTTCGAAATGGTGAGGAGGCTGCAGTCCTTTCTTTCTAATTCATATCTTGGCACCATCATCTAAGTCTTCAACACCTCAAGGCTAGATTACTGCAATGCGCTCTATGTGGGACTGCCCTTGATGACCATTTGGAAGCTGCAGCTGGTGCAGAATGCTGTGGCCTGGCTCTTCTCGGGGACAGTCACGGTGAGAGCATTAAGCCTGTGCTTTACAGTTTGCACTGACTACATTATCAGATTGTAAGCCCTAGGGCAGGGACCGTGCCTATTCAATTACTTTGTAAAGTGCCAGATACATTACTGGAGCTATATAAATGCTTGCTAATAATAATAATAATAATAATAATAATAATATAGCTTTCCAGGCACAATTCAAGGTGTTGTTTTTGACCTTTAAAGCCGTAAATGGCCTGGGCCTCACATATCTGAAAGACTGCCTTTCCTACCATGCTCCACTGCAACCTCTGCAGTTGGCTGGAAGTGCTTTCTTGTGGGTACCACCTGCCAATCTTGTTCATACAACAAGAGCCTTCAGAGAGGTGTTCTCAGTTGCTGCCTCAGTACTGCGGAACTCCCTTCCCCTGGAGGTCCATCAGAGCCTGAGCCAGAACTTATTCCAGAGGCAATGTAAAACCTTTCTTTTTTGCAAAGCATTTGGCAGGTGGGGATAAGAGTTGGGGGGGGGGGTTACTTTAGGGGTGAGGCTGGAGGGGTTTAAGAAATTTTAATATATTTTGTGTTCTTAATATTGTATGCCACTATGAGCCTTAGGGGAAGGGCAGCCTAGAAATTTAAATAAATATCTAACTCACAGGGGGACTGTGATAATTGATTGTTTGTGGAGAACCTATAGGATGAAGATGCTGTGGAAATTCAGAATCCAGATTACTCTATACTGAAGAAGCTGCTTTCAAAGTGCTCTTTCAGCACCCAAGTCTCACTAAGCACAGTGGGAGCTTTTAAGGATTTAACTTATAATTAAAATTAAGCAGTCTAATATGCTATTAATCAAGCCTCTTTGAACATCTGGCTCTACAGACAGCTCCCATTTTGAGTTCTTTAAATTTCAGACTTTCACAATTTGTGAAAATAAAAGATCGGAAATAGAAACTTAATGACAGGAGAAATCTTTTTAATTAAAGATCTTTAGGGACCATGTGAAAGCTATAACTTAAAATACTGAAAGAACATTGCAAATAGTGATATTCTGCATAATACTAGATTTATTTCTGGCATTGCATCTTAAGTTTAAAGGCAAAAAAATTAACCCAAAATGTTCAATAAATCATTTATTTATGATCATTTCCATCTGAGGGAGGCAAACTCTGTACTTAGGATTCTCCTTTTTGTGGGTGTTTTCAGATGTGGCGTTGCTTTAACCCACGTGGAACCACGGGCCACTGTCCCTTCTGAAAGTGCCGTCAGATGTTACCCCAGGCGGTGTTGGAACTTAGCCCGGAGTCACAGCCTGGGCTGTGCCAACACAGCCAGGGAAAGACCACCGGACCAGGAGTAAAGTGGGCTTTCATGCCTGAAACCCTGCTTTATAGGGATGGGCGAACGCGGTTCGGTAGTTCGGTGTTCGGCCCAAACTTGGCTTGTTCGGACAACCGAACATGAACACGAACACGAACATGAACACACCGAACGT
>QEPC01002853.1:251729-270780 GCA_003113815.1 Sphenodon punctatus | reverse complement strand
GGCAGAAGCTGAAGGACAAACCCTCTCCCCTTTCCACAAAGAAAAAGAACAGCTTTCTGGGAAATCACAGTGGGCATCCCCAACCCAGCCCCGCTCTCTCATTCCTCGTGAGGAATCAATCTACAGGGAGAGCTGTTGCAAGTAGCAGACGCTGCCACTTTAGCCCCAGCACCCTCCATGTTGGGACCCACCGGGATGGGTCTGGGGCCATAATGCATCTCGCCCCTCCCTTTCCGGCCTGGTCAGCATCATGTTTGTTCGGTGACTGGGCTGGATCCCCATCGAAGTGACAGTTCCCATTTAATCCCTGGATTTACCACCCAGGTAAGTCCGTGACAGCAGCCTTCACTTCTGTTTTCACCTTGAGTGTCATGTCTCTCTCTCACACGCACACACACACACGTCTGGATAACAGTTTTGAAGCAAACGTATAACTGAAAACAAGAATTGTCAGTGTTCAACTTGAAAAAAGTTAAACCTGACCCAGAAGCCACACCTCCCAGACCAGAGCTTGTCAGAACAGGACACTCGTTTCCAGCTAGCAACCCAACTACTAGACCACCCTGGCTCTCACCCTAGGTAACTACAGTTGAATATAATACTGGAGTTCTTGCAAATTAATCTATATGATGACTAACACAGGGGATAGGATAGGAAAGTCAGTAATAAAAGCCATCAAATTTTTTTCTGGTTTTCGTTTCAGGCCCTGAAAATGGCCAGTGTCAGGCTTTTCCTGGTCTTTCACATTTTGAGGGGTGCACTCGTACTGGAACCATTCGTTCTTGTCTCCCTCCCTTTATGCTGATGCTAAGGAATTAGGATGCTGTATAGGAATTAGGGAGCAGTTCCTCCCTCAGAGAAGCTCCTCCCTATAGAGTCAGTGCCCAGCCTGGCTTCCCCTCGCGGGTGGAGAGGGACAACTGTCTGCCCTGCTCCCCACACTGTCCCCAAAGTGTGGCGGTAGCAATTGCCTGCCACAGGGCCTGAGGGGATCGTACCCACTGCAGCTTGTGTGGCTGCACCCCCTGACTCCAGGATGTCTGCTGCCTTTGCCTTTTGGTAGAATAAGGGCCCCTATCCATTGTATCAAAGAGATTTACTGAAGTCAAAGGAAGACATTGATAAAAGGATTTCCCCCTTTTCTTTTTCTCCCCCTTATTTCCCCCTTTTCTTTTTCTCCCTTTTAAAACATTTTCCTTCCCTTCCTAGTGGAAAAGAGAAACAAGCAGTGTACAAGGTAACCTCTTCCAAATCATAAAACCATTTTGAAAAAATTGTCCAAGTTGAACTTTTTATTTTGACCAAAAATAGAGTTTTTTGATTTTCACTTCTTGTGTTAGGTCAGTTTTTCCCCTAAGCATATCAGCTGACTGCAGAGCAAGGGTTTGTAGTTTCCCAAGGTCTGAGCAGATTGGCAAGATGCTAGTATTTTCTGTTGGATACAGTCCCGATAGGCAACTTTCATACTTATTTGTTGAATATTCCTTTTTCTTTTCTAAAACCACTGAAATGGTCAGGAGGATAAAAAACCAAAAATTCTCCAGTAAAATATATTATTAAAGTTTGACTTGAAAACCTAACAGACATTTTTCAGGTGTAGTGTATCACCAAAGGCAAACTTATCTCATTTATAATGCTATAGCAGCATTGGCAGTAAATTAAGCTGTCCCCCTCCCTCCAATAAAATACCTGATATGGAATCAATATGCTGTAGCTAGTGCAGCCACACTCAAGTCAGCTAAAAAGGTAGGTAGGTAATGTACATGTATTTTTCCATAATAAAACCCTTTATTTTCTAAGGCAAAACTTTTTACCAAATGTAACAGGTTTTGTAGGTTTCCTTAACTAGTACAGCAGACTCCAAGACCAGACAGCTTTGCATCTTGCAGTTTGGTTGTAATATATTTTTGTTATTGCTGTTCTTTCTTATTTCCCCCTTTTCTTTTTCTCCCTTTTAAAACATTTTCCTTCCCTTCCTAGTGGAAAAGAGAAACAAGCAGTGTACAGGGTAACCTATCCCAAATCATAAAACCATTTTGAAAAAATTGTCCAAGTTGAACTTTTTATTTTGACCAAAAAGCCATTTTTTGCAGGGGGGAAAGTTTTTTGAAGACTTTTTGAACATTCCTTAAGGAATTCCTAAATCATCCTGAATGGTTGCAAATGAAAGGGCCTGCGTGCTGCATAGTGAGTAGCTGGCTGCTACACCCTGAGTCCTCAGAAAAAGGCTGTAGCAGCCTTTCCCAAATGAGGTAAGGCTGCCCAACGCTTGTGGGACCCCGTCTGCCCCGCTGCACAGCAATCTCTTTTGGGGGGCTTTGAGTCACTGTCAGGGGCAGGATAGTGGGTGGGCCAGGGGAAGCTGAATTGGGCAGGAATGGGTGCCTGCTCATCTGGCTGGTGCCTCAGCCTGCCCCAGGGTGTGGCAGGATGTCCAACAGTGCCCATCCTGGCTTCCCCACGCGGGTGGGGAGGGACAACTGTCTGCCCTGCTCCCCACACTGTCCCCGAAGTGTGGCGGTAGCAATTGCCTGCCACAGGGCCTGAGGGGATCGTACCCACTGCAGCTCGTGTGGCTGCACCCCCTGACTCCAGGATGTCTGCTGCCTTTGCCTTTTGGTAGAATAAGGGCCCCAATCCATTGTATCAAAGAGATTTACTGAAGTCAAAGGAAGACATTGATAAAAGGATTAGAGATCAGGCCTCATGTATGCTTACTTTAGAGTTTCATACACTGCAGATTAAAAGTCAAAATGTTTCCACTTGCAAAACTTACTTTGTATTTTTTATAATGCATCTTTTTCCCTCTGTTATTATGTCAATCTTTATTAAATAATTATTGTTATTGTTGATGCCAATAAACAACCATAAAGAGTAACCGTTCAGTTTGAGTCCATAGTTTGCATCTGAAATAGTATAGAAGAATGGACTCAGGGCCATTTGAAAGCTAAATAAATGCATTGAAATAAACACATATTTACTGATGCAGCGATACTTGTAAAACTACAGTACCATATAGTGAAACTAGCAGAGTTAAAACCAGCAAGTGGCAGTATTTGACAAAAATCAAAAGATGAACAGAAACTTTTAGGAGGAAAGACATTGTTTTAGTATTGTAAAACTGCAAAGTAAGCATTTTCCCAAGCATTCAGAAAGAAATGTTCTCTTGTTGCCAGAAATGAATAGGAATCTCACTAGTTTCAAATCAGGGCTTCAGTTGGAAAATAGAAAAGAGAAGTGAAATTCCTCATGGCAGTTTATATCCAGGGTCAACAAATGTGACCCAAAAAACTTTATATCAACTCTTTCATGAAAGCTGGCTTATAATACAAAGGGGAAAAAAGCAAGTATGCATTTAAAAAACATAAAATGCAATACACTTCCAAGTTTAATTTCTTCAGAATTCCTTTCCTCCAGTCTTTTAGAAATTGTAGATTAGCTAGCAATCTAACTATTGCTCGTCAGAGCACTCTTCTGTTTTACCACCAAATTTAAAGCAGCAAAATTCTCACTGGCTTCAATTGCATCAGGATTTGTAGATAAGTATAAAAGAAGGATTAAATCAGGTTATGAGTTGAGTTGGAAACTTCTTCAGAAAACTAAGAGTGCTTGAAGAGATAATAATTTAGGATGCAATCCTCGACCATTAAAGTCAATGGGAATTTTGCCATTGGCTGTCATGGGTTCAGGATTGCAGCCTCAGTGAGTGTCTCTGTAGCAGGGCGCAGTCCTTTGGAGCTGAGTGGGCCAAGTGCCAGGCTGTGCACATGTGTGGGTCTGGGGACATCAGCTCTAGTGAGAAGGCAGCCTGGGTTGGACACTAGCCCTGAATAGCCATATTATAGCCAGGGGGAGCATGCCCAGTGGAAGCTTCAGAGCTGATTAGAGCTCGAAGTACTGGGGCATGTTCAGTATGTAACCCTCTCCGAGCTCCAAGTATGGAGACATGCTCAGTAGGAACCAGGTGAACTGAGCATGCTCAGGGCCTATAAAGGGCCTGGGCTCAGATGAGAGGGGGGCAGCATAGGAGCTGTGAGCTCCCTACTTCTGGAAAGTAACCTTGATGATAGGGACCAGAACCAGGTAAAGGCCTAAGGTGGAGAATAGAAAGGGATTTGGGGTCAAGCCCTAGAATAGAGACAGTGTGCATATATGGTGGTGTAGGTCTTGACTAGAAGGGGAGATAGGAGGGGAATCCCACAGCATGCACTCCCCTACTTGGGGTGAATACTGCCAAGTTGAAAGCTGAATGGGCGTGGCAGCAGGGTTGGCTAATTCCCCTAGACACCCTAGCACCCCCGTGTGGCCCTGGGAAGACCACCCCTGCTAAGTCTCCTCTTTAGACATGATGATGATGATGATTAACAGCAAGCATTTATATAGCGCCAGCAATGTACCTGACGCTTTACAAAGTAATGGAATAGACACGATCCCTGCCCTAGGGCTTACAGTCTGAGAGACGGGGGTGGGAGGGGAGATGAAAGAAGGGGAACAGACCTTCTTTTCACTCCTTCTTCACCAATGTTCTTTTAAAAAGTCAGAGTAATCTTAACTTTTGTTTTAATAAAGTAAGTTTCCAATCATTTTCGTTGAGACTTCATATGATAGGAAATCCACTTCTTGTTCATGGTCCTAAATGCAGCTTACATGAGAACGGCCTTTTGATTCCATGAAACCAAAGTTACTGGGGGAGGAGGGGCAGAGCCTGAGTGAATACCAGGTCAGGTTAACTACAGCAAAAAAAAACCCACAAAACTTTCCCAGACCTCCCTAATCTGAACTTTTTATGATTCCAATTATCTATTGTCTTCTGCATCTCTCAAACATGCTGTAGTAATACAGCAAAATCTACCCTTCACTTCACTGATCTGGATAAAAAAATCATGTCCCCTGATGTGTCCAGATAAGAGGGTTTATACTGTAATAGCACTATCTATTGTAGGTTCTTTGGTAAAACATCTGGAAGAAAAGCACACACAAAGGATGTGTTTAAACAAGCAAGTCGGGTAGGGGTGTGTGGTGTCTGTGTCCGCTGAGTGGCACGGCTGCAGGGCGCCCATGCACGTGATGTGTGTGGGGAGCAATTCAAACGGGCAGCCCCCGCACAGCGCACACCTGATTTTTCAGCAGTGCTCCCTGCAGGGCCATGATGAGCACATCCCCACACTCCACCTTCACACGAGCAGTTGGATGTGTGGTTGGTGGGGGGGCCATGCATGGAAGGGTTTCATTTAAAAACACCCAAAGAAACTAACCTAAAATTAATCAGGGTGGAGGCCTAATGAATCCCATCACTCAGGATGCAGTTCTCACCCTTTAACGTCAATGGGAGTTTTGGCATTGATTTCAATGGGTGTAGTTCAATTGACTTTAGCAGGTTCAGCCATTGACTTCAGTGGGAGTTCAGGATTGCAACCACAGTTTATATAGAGGATTGTCCTTTGATATATGCGCATAGGTGTTGACAGCCATGTGAAGCTCCAAGGAGACTTCATAGGAAGCTCCTAGCATGAGCAGCTAGGTATCACTTGTGCAGCAGAGCAGGCTGAGGACAATCTGAAAACTATGAAGTCAATGCCAAAACTTCCATTGACTTTAAAGGGTGAGGACTGCATCCTGAGTGAGGGGAGTCACCAGGCCTCCACCCTGATTAATTTTAGGTTAGTTTCTTTGGGTGTTTTTAAACTGGACACATCCATGCATACAAAGAATCTTCTCAAGGACCATCTTCAAAATTCTAAAGCTGGTCTTGCAGGATCGAGAGTGGGAAGGCAAATCACAAAATACTAAGACCAGCAGTACTACGCTTCTCTTTGAGTCAAGAAGATTAGTACTGAACCAACCAGTGCCTCAGCATTGGTGTTACACTTACAGGGAACTTTACAGTTAGAAGGAATGACTTTTGGCTGGACCATGCAAGCACAGTCTTGGTCATTGTGCTCATTTAGGCTGTAGTCCTAGAAGCACAAGCACTTCAACTGTTGGAGGAATGAGAGTGACTAAGATCACAGCCATTGCACTTGTTAAAATACGAAGGGTGTTAGCTGACATTTCGGGACAAATTTTGAGTTTGGGTAACTACATTGTGCCTACTTAACATTCCACTGTCATTCCAGTCAGTACCAGTTATATTGCTTTTTGTAGACACCCCTCACCCCCCCAAACAAGACAGGACACCATTATTGGATTTAACATGGCCGCACCCTTTATTCATCCAAATACAATTGATTGAATAGGTGAGGGGGTGACATTGCCTATTGCGATCCAGGTCCAGTAACAACTAGAAGTGGGACCCCGGGCCCATTACCGGCTACCGGATTTATCGGTTCTCTAAAAACCGGATTCCCGGATTAAATCCGGTATGCCGGTACCGGTTTTATTTCATTGTTTTCAATGGGGCGCTGTGTCCCCATTGAAATCAATGAATTCCTTCCCCCTCCCAGGCTGCGCGGGTGGAAGGGGGGACACCCCCCACCCACCCTGCCCAGCCTGGATTTTTGTTTAAAAAAAGACTCAGAGGCGAGCCCACCCCCCAGCACCAGCGGCCGCGGCGTCCCCGCAGCCGCCGGTAAGTATGACCCGATCCCTGGGGGGGGTGTTTAACACCCCCCCAACCCCCCAGGGATCACCCCTACTAAAGTTCAGTGCTTGCTTACCTTGCGGAGCTCCGGCGGCGGCGGCGGGCGGTCCGGCGGCCTCAGCGCCGGCTGTGGCTGCCGGCGTCAGAGACGCTCTAGGCCTTCCGGGGAACTTCCGGGTTTCCCCGGAAGGCCTAGAGCGTCTCTGACGCCGGCAGCCACAGCCGGCGCTGAGGCCGCCGGACCGCCCGCCGCCGCCGCCGGAGCTCCGCAAGGTAAGCAAGCTATGAACTTTAGTAGGGGTGATCCCTGGGGGGTTGGGGGGGTGTTAAACACCCCCCCCAGGGATCGGGTCATACTTACCGGCGGCTGCGGGGACGCCGCGGCCGCTGGTGCTGGGGGGTGGGCTCGCCTCTGAGTCTTTTTTTAAACAAAAATCCAGGCTGGGCAGGGTGGGTGGGGGGTGTCCCCCCTTCCACCCGCGCAGCCTGGACTCGGGGAGGGTTTGTTTTTTTTAACTTTTTTGGTGGGGCTTTAAGTTTTTACATTGCAGCCATTTTTAAATGGCTGCAATGTAAAAAAATCCGGTACCCGGAATCCGGTACCCGGACCGGATTTACCGGGTCGAATCCGATAATGCCAGTACGCCCGGTACCGGCATTATCGGATACCGGATTTACCGGTTTTCCCGCCCCTAGTAACAACCATAACTCAATCAACCATTAACTCAGGGGACGTCTCGATATACCCTCAGATAGCCTCCCCAAACCATAATGTCTCCCCTTCATCCAGCGCCGAGCGCACGGCCAAAGGGGACATTGTCCATACAGACTCGAGTAAGGAAATCCAGTGCCTGCGGGTGGACAGCCATATAATGCCTCTACCACCAACCTAGCCACCCTTCCCAGGGAAAATCAATGCCCCGCCTGCCATACCCTGCACTGCGGTATGCGTGGCATCCCCATCTCAGGGAG
This sequence comes from Sphenodon punctatus, assembly GCA_003113815.1. Lineage (NCBI taxonomy): Eukaryota > Metazoa > Chordata > Lepidosauria > Sphenodontia > Sphenodontidae > Sphenodon > Sphenodon punctatus. The sequence continues at coordinate 263,228 of QEPC01002853.1, read as the reverse complement.
ATGACTCCTATGTTTACTATATCCTAAATTAACCCGATACTGGACCCCCGCCACCAAGGAACCGTCAGTACTCAGACGACGGGTCCGAGCACCCACACCTATCCTAAAACATTCTCTAAACTAGCCTTCAGAGCTTGCAGGTAGACATCGTTACCCGCCAGGGACAAGTGCACTCCATCTGGCCTAAATAAACCTAATTCCCTATGCATAATCTGACTATGCCTAATTGTATCTGCCTCGATTGTCCCCAACCATTTTCTAATATCCCTATTAATTGTCTTCCTAGTCTTATCGATTTTTTTGTGCGGTACCCCTTCCCCTCAACTAACTCTGCTCACTAACTTGGCCCACATTAGCCTAACCCCTGGTAAATAATGCTTGACTTCCCACAAATCCCTCTTAATGTCCTTGATCCACTGCACCCCTTTTAGGCCCGGCAGGTCATTCTCTCCCAAGTGTATCACCAGGATGTCTGGTCCCCTGTGCCTAGCCTGCTGTCTGAGGACTGCGAGGAGCTGACGCCACCTCATCCCACCTTTCCCCTGCCAATTAATCACTGCCTTTGCCGACAGACCCATCTGGGATCCATGACATTGCTGCCTTCGCAACCCACCGAACCAGGCTGTGCCCTCAGATCCAGATTCTCGCCCTCCGATGCCCGAGGTGATCTGCCAAGGAAAGCACGATACGATTAAGACATGCTGTTAGTCAGGTCCCGGCGCATGTAAGTGCGATATGCCCTCGATCAGGTTAGGTGCCACCTTGCCCTGACGAACCTCACCCACTGGTATCCTAAATCTGTTTGAAACCATCTACTATGTATTTTACTTCCTCCCTGTCCGGGTGCGTGAGCAGGGCTACAGCTAACCTATCTACTCTCACTGGCGTTGGCGCCCTTCACTACTCCCCCTGTGCTGGCACCCCCTTGGCTACCTTTCGGTCCCCCTCCAACCCCACCTTTCACCCTGTTCCACGGCTTGGGTCGGGGACAGGAGGCAGCCGCATGGAATCCCCCAATGGAGGAGCAGGTATGACAAAACCTGCATGCGGGGCGGGAACATGCCCCGAGCGGGCAAGCTCCCAGCATTGCCTGGCGGTTCCAGTGGCAGCCTGCCTTCCCCCGGCCCTGTTGGGGTCGTTCATCAGGGTCACCCCCCCCACCCCTTTGCTAACAAGCAACCGCTATCGGCCTTAGGAGCTCCCTTCACGTCACTCATGCAGTTTAAACATAAATCCTGGGCATGAATGTCCTACCTGAGCCCTGGCTTAAATGACGCCCTGTGTCTGAAGGTCTCATCATATCTGAGCCACGCTCCCGGTGACCCTGTCTCATATGCCCTACGGATTATCTCTGTGTATTTTAGAAGCACCACCCCCTTCTCGGGGAACATTTCCAATTACACCCCGTGATAGATGGCATAGGCTGCTGTCCAGTTGACCCAACCCAGTTCCCCTCAGCTTTCGGGCGCTTATACTTCTCCTTCTCTTTTTTCTCATCATCCTCCCCAGGATCCACTATCGGATCACTGAACAGGAGGGCGAAGAGATTGGGGATCAACCTGTGTGGGCAGACTGAGGATTGCAGCAGCTGCCAGGTCCATATAAACCCGGCGCAGGCAGGGTTGCATTCGGGGGATGTGGGACTGGCCACCCCCGGAGCAGGCTTGGGGGCAGCCACCGCAGGTCCATCTAAAGACACCCAATGTCCCTGGGCAACCTTCTTTTTAACTCGTTTCTTTTCTTTTCCTTGAGTTTATTATAAAAATCTCCCTTCCACTACTCAAGTATTTCTGTACAGAGCCTCAGGTTCCCCTATATTTTTCCATTTACCTCCAAGGATACTTTATAGTCCATCTACATATTATCTCTTCTCTTCCCTCCCAGAGTCCTATTTTAATATACAAAATATCAACAAATTGATGGAATATTCAGTGAATTTCATTTGCAACCTAACTGCTTTAAAATAAAATTAATATAGTCATATATATATAGTATGCTAGCTGGAAATGGTTACTAATATCTAGGTATGGGGCCCAAATATTAACAATAAGGTACAAGACGGTTCCATTGGTTAGAGACTATAATTCAAGGCCAAATATGAAGACTAGATGCAGATATTTCTGAAATAGAAAGATGCATAATTCTTATGTTTTAATTAAGTTCCTTGTGGATATATCACTTTCTCTCAGCTATTCCAAGCACTAGTACCAAGATATAATTTTTCACTTTAAAAATGTAGCCCAGGATGTCTAATTGGTATGCTACAAAGCAAGGACTGGCCTCTGTCTCAGTAGCACACTAAATGTCAAACTGAGTTGCATTATACTGTAATAAGAAGCATTATAATGTATCCAGTGTCTAGTGCTGTGCTAATTGCATGTCACCTCACACTCAGCTAGAATCCATAGGGCATGCAGAAAGCTCATCCTAAATGAATCATTAGAAGCTAACACTGCATTCTTAAGAAAACCAGGGGTTAAGTGTAACAAGGTAAGTGGAAAACATGCTATATTATACACTAAGGTTAAATTATCAAATTAAACTGAAAATACCTCCCAATCCTTCCTCTTCCTCTTCCCTGTCAATTGCCATTGACGGGGTCTCCATCCTCCCTGCCCCCGGGCTTCATCTTCAACTCGCACCTTACCTTCAAACCCTACATTGACTCCGTGGCCAAATCCTGCTGCTTCTTCCTCCAAACATTGCTCAGATCTGCCCTTTTCTGTCTGTCTCCTCTGCCAAAACTCTCATCCATGCCCTAGTCATCTCATGCCTCAGCTATTGTAACCTCCTCTTCGCTGGCCTTCCCCACTCTCACCTTTCTTCCCTCATCTCTGTTCAAAATTCTGCTACCAGGATCATCCACCTAGCCCGTCGCTTTGACCATGTGCAGCCTCTCCTCTCCTCTCTCCACTGGCTCCCCCTTCCTAAGTGTATTCTGCACAAGCTCCTCATCTTCACCTACAAAGCCCTTCACAACCTCGCCCTCCCCACCTCTCTGCTCTGATCTCCCTCTGACCCCGTGTCATGGGCTGGAGGTCTGCACCCCCACTTTACCGGGTTTGAGTGACTCAGTTTCCCTTGTGTACAGCCCACTTTAATCGGTTTTTCTCTCTGGCCGATTCAAGCCTGCCGCAGGGACAACCCCTTTGTCACCCAAGGGCCCGATCCTTCCCGTTTACAGGCTCTTTCTCTCTGGGTTCGCAAGAGCTTGAGAACTCCTGTTGCTCACTTGTGTTCCAATGTTAGACACAGACATTTCTTCATAAAGATAAGAAGTTAGTTTATTGATTTACGTAAGCAAGATTGTTGATACAGAGTGGTTACTAGAAATCAAAGGTAAATATAACGCATTGCTATATCTATGCTGGTTGAGTTCCTAAATAAGCATCTTACCTTACCAAGGTCCATAAGTTCTTCTCAGTCCTTGATGTAAGCGACTGGGTCTTCAGTCTTAGAGTTGCTAGAAAGCAAAGTCCTGGTCTCAGTCCATAGTTTCCAGCCTTGCTGGCTGGCAGGATCCAGGATGCAGATGAGAGTGCTCAAGATGGCTCTGACCAAGCGAGAGAGAAGATGGCTTAATGGCCCTCACTTAAGTACCTTTCATGGTCTCTTTGTTTGTTGTTCCCGCCTTGGAGAAACCTGAGGTCTGTCACGTAGGCAACCCAGGCAAACCTGAAGGTCGATTTGCATCTGCACAGGTCTGTCTGGCCAGGGTTCCAAATACACATTCTTTTTATCTCTTTGCATTTCCTGGAGTTTCGTCAGTGTCATATTCCTGATTTGAGTTTTACAGTTCTCAATTGTAACATTACATACATGTTGCACCTTTTGCTTTACATATTTACTAGACTTGTAGTCTACATGTAGGCCAGTATCACACGTGTGTGACCCTATGTTCCTCCGTGACACCCTGCTCAAGCACTCCACTCCTCTTCCATCCCCTCCCTCGCCCTCCCACGTCTCCCCTGCTCCCCCAACCGCCTTCGTCCCTTCTCCCTCGCTGCCCTGCATGCCTGGAAGTCCCTCCCTGCCCACATTCGCCTTGCTCCCTCCCTTTGTACCTTCAAACCCCTCCTCAAAACTCACCTCTTCCGCTCTGCCCTTCCTAACTCCTTTTAACCATGCCCACCCAGGATTATCCTCCACCTGTTATCTGCAAATTCCCAATGTACTGTAAGCAAGCCAAGAACATTTATTTTAATTTATATATTTATTTATTGGATTTTTACCCTGCCCCTCCTAAAACAGCTCGGGGTGGCTTACAATAAAAATAAAATACAAATATAAAAACAATCTATAAAATACACTAAAACATTTAAAAAATACCAGCCATTAAAAAAGGACTAGGGAACAACCAAGGTAAAACAATAAATAGGATGAAGGGGAAAATAAAACCCCTACCCCTTCCCCACCCCCTCCCCAAAGGCCTGGGCGAACAGCCAGGTTTTACAATTTCGCCAGAATGTTAAAAGGCTTGGGGCCAGGCGAGCTTCCTTCAGGAGGGCGTTCCAAAGGTGCGGCCCGGCCACCGAGAATGCCCTTTCCATTGTAGCCCCCCGCTTAACACGGGGGACCTCCAAGAAGGCACCCCCGGCAGACCAAAGGAGCTGCTCTGGGGCGTGGAGGGCGAGGCAGTCCCTGAGATACGAGGGGCCCAGACCGTGAAGGGCCTTATAGATTTAATACTAAAACCTTGAACCGGGCTTGGCACGCTACCGGCAACCAGTGCAGAGTCCGGAGCACTGGTGTTATGTGCTCCCAACAGCCCGTCCCCGAAAGGAGCCGGGCTGCCACATTCTGCACTAGCTGCAGTCTCCGAACCAGGAACAAGGGAAGCCCCACGTAGAGCGCATTGCTGTAGTCCAGCCTTAAGGTGACGAAGGCATAGATGAGGGAGGTCAGGTCCGGGCTGGAGATGTACGGGCGCAGTCTCTGCACCAGACACAGCTGGCGAAAGGCAGCCCTCGCAACTACCTCCACCTGCTGCTCCAGACGGAGGTCCGTGTCCAATACCACCCCCACACTCCGAACGTGCTGAGTTATGGGAGGGCGAACCCTCCCAATCAGAGGGGCCGACACCTCACTCGCTCTCCCCACCACTATCACCTCCGTCTTACCGGGGTTGAGCTTTAGTCTGCTCTGCCACATCCAATCCGCCACGGCCTCCAAACACTGGGATAGCACCGAGACAGCAGGGTTTGGGTCCATTGAGAAAGAGACATGTACCTGAGTTCTCGCATCCTCATGATTGTTGCATCCCTTGTCTCTCCCTTTGTTCCCCCTTCTCTGTCTCCCCTCCCCGTCTTTAGAGTGTAAGCTCTCAGGCAGGGACCGTGTCTCTTATTCTCTGTAAAGTGCCAGGTACATTGCTGGTGCTATATAAATGCTTATAATAATAATAGTAATTAATAAAGTTATATATCCTAGTTATCCCAGTTGTGTGTAACTAGCCTGGCCTTAAAAAAATTGGAATAAAACTTCCACTGATTCAAAGGATCCAGAATCTCACCTCTGTTGTACATGTATAGGCCCTGCTAAGCTAGATCCCAGGACCTAGAAAACTTTGGGTGATCACATTGATCACAGCGCATGGGCAGAGCTACACATACCTGTAGTTGTCAGAGGGCACTAGAGATTGGATTTCTCATGGCTGTAGTGACATGCCCGCATCTTTAATGGGGGGGTGTCAGAGGACATGATAATCAGGAAGACATCTGAGCACCCAAGAGATAGATTTGTGTGTGCATTTCCTCTTATTTTGCATCTGACCTGCACTTCTGTAGGAACCCAGACAATACTTGCTTGCTCCAGCTCTACATTCCTTCTCTGGGGGGCTGAGGTGTTTTTTAACAAGCGCCATGGGAGAGGGGGTCGGTCAATGGCCACTGAGTGGTGCGGCTGCGGGGCGCCTACGCGCACAACGTTCATGGGGAGCGCTTCAAGGGCAGTTCAGATTTTTCGGGAGTACTCCATGCATGGCCATGAGTAGCCACTGCGTGGGTCATGGGAGCGTGCCTCCCCATGCACTACCATCATGCGAGCAGCTGGATGCACGGGGGGGGGGGGGGGGGGGATGCATGGATGCGTCTTATTTAAAAACACCTCTCTTCACTCCCACCCTGTACTCCTACCTTGGGGTCCAGATCAGGGGCATTAGCTACCATGGAGCAAGGGCGCTCAGTTGAGCCTACTACTACTACTACTACTTATCACTTCTATAGCACTAGCCTGGACTCTAAGGGGGTAATCTATAACCATTAGGAAATTTTCAAGGTGGGGAGGGAGTAGAGCTAACACTCTGTCCCCACCTGCTCTGAATTTTTTTTAGTGGTGTTCAGGCTCCTGGCAAAGGGCCCTGCCAAGTAAGAAGATTTTAGAGTGGGTAGGAGGGTGGAGTGTTGGCCCTGTCCACTTGTGCCACTCCAGGGGGCCTCACTGCAAGGCAAGCTAGAGTGGTGCCTGGATCCTTTACAGGGGGAGGCCAAGGCTAGCTGTAAGCCTTGCCTCCAGCTCCGTCTGGATATGCAGGCGGTGGCTGTGGCGAGGAGCGCTTTTTGTAAACTACATCTGGTTCGTCATCTTCGGCCATATATTTCAGGCTTTGACCTGGCCACCGTCATCCATGCGTGTTTCACCTCAAGATTGGACTACTGCAAGCGGGGCTACCCTTGGTGACATCCCGGAGACTGCAGCTGGTGCAGAATGCGGCGGCCCGCCCTCCTGACGGGGATGTGCACTGGCTGCCTATAGTTCTCTGCACTGGCTGCCTATAGTCTACCAGGCCCGATTCAAGGTGTTGGTGATTAAAGGCCCTATGCAGTCTGGGCCCTGCTTATCTGTGGGACCGCCTCAACCTCCGTGTCCTGGACTGGCCCTTACGGTCATCCGGGGGTGCCCTTTTGGAGGATTCCCCAGGTTTGCCAGGTGGCGACCTCTGAGAGGGCGTTCTCGGTGGCCGCACCTTGGCTGTGGAACTTCCTTCCGCTGGGGATCTCCCCTCCTTTCGCAAACATCGTAAGACCTGGCTGTTCCGCCAGCCGTTCAGCGAGGGAGACGGGTAGTGGGTGGGGAGATGTTTTGGGGTATTTTTGTTTTTGTTATCGGTGGGGGGATGTTTGGCCTTTTAATGTTAATTTTAAAACTATTTATATTGTCTTAAACTGTTTTTATTATGTGTGTTTTTATTTTGTTGTACGCCACCCCGAGCTGCCATTGGGCAGGATGGGGTAGATTTAAAATAATGAAAATAAATAAATAAGACTTAAGAGGGCACTTGCTGCTTAGAAAGACCCTGCTCCTTTCCCCTTAGGGGACCTCATGATTGGGACATGAGCCCAAACCCACCGCAGCCTTGCTATGCAACTGATCCAGGTACTGGTACTGCTACTACCCCCCACACCTTTCCAGGAACATAACCCAGTGCACCTAACTTTTGTACTCTCCCTCCTATCTTAATTCACCATGTACAGATTCTTGCCTGGCATCTGACTTTGGGTGTTTTCAGACAGAAGCGGGACTGGCCACTCCCGGGAGTTGCTCTGGGCGGGGGTGCACCCCCACATGGGTCGGGTTTAAATGGACCCAGTGGGTTCCCCAGCCCACGGTCTGCCCATGTGGCACCGCCCCCCACCCCTGACACCATAGAGTTACAGACTAGAATGTCCGTAATGCTTAGGTGTTGCCCAGGGCAACAGCCGGCTGAAGGCAGAGCAACAGTATGCATCCAGGCATCAGACAGACTGCTGCTCCGCCTCAGGCCAGTGCCCTGGGCTTGGCTGGACCACTCCACTGGCAGTGCTCCAGGATGTTCCAGAGCACTGGCCCATGCCTGCTTTGCCTGCACATCTGGTAGGCCGCTTTTAGATGGATGGGCCCCCCCAGGGTTATGCGGAACAGAGGTGGGGCTGCTGTCCATCTGAAAACACCCTCTGTCTTTGCCTCACCCCACAGCCTGATAGACTTGACTTCCCTGAGAAATGACCCTGGCTATGACACCTGTTATCCCACGGCTGTGCCCCAAATGACCTCCATGGCTGACCTCCTAGTGAGTAACTCGGGCTTTGGAAGAGCTTGAACCTATGGCTTTGGCTGGGTTTTGACAGGTACAGAAGTAACATACTATAATTGAGAATGATGTCACTAAATTTTATATAACCCTGCACTGAATATTTTAGCATTTGCTGTTTGTAAAACCCCTTTACAAAACACCATTAGATAGTACTGTATGTTGGAAAAGTATTTCAAATACATTTTCATAAGTCTTCATGTTTCCAGTTACAGGAAAATACATCATACCGCTTCCTCGGTGATCTAAATTGGGAGAGTTTATGGGCTCTTATAGGGGCTCCGCAAGCAATTTAGTCCCCAAGGCAAGGTCTACAGAACAAAGTTGTATTCACTGAACTTCTCTCCTTTCCAGGATAGTGCATGTACCTTCATATACATCTGTCTTTCCATCAACCAATCTCTGTTTAGAGTTCAAACGGGTAGTAGATTTATTACTAATGGACACTATTTGCATTTTCAGGTAGCCTTCTGAATATCTGAATATTGGTAATTTATGGTATTTTAGTCGCATCATTTTCAGCAATTGTGCATTCATTAGAGCGTTAATTCTGCAACAGATTTTTTTTTAAAAAAACCCAAACCCAATCAGAAATAACAGAAATGGGTGCCTGACAGAATGGAAACAGGTAGCAGTTACTACCTGCTTCACCATTTTCATTTTGGGTAGAGTAAATGCAACACGTTTTCTCAGTTAGTTGCTGTATTTTTATACCGATGTAGTTAAACATCATTTGGGGGTAGGGCAATGTAGTGGTAGTCATTTGAAGCACCACAATTGACAAACCTTAACTCGTTTGATTATTCCTTATTTACTGCGCATTGCCCAAGATGATCACCATGTGCCTCAATTTGCTCAGTTGTCTTGCATACCTCCCTCAGAATCACCTCAAGTGTGGATTTCTCCATGCCGAATTGGTTGCCCAATGACCAGCAGCAATGTGGAGTGTCAAGGTACAATCACCACTTGCTTCTCAATGGTACGGCCAACTGTTATTGTGACATAGAAAAGCTGGGATAAAGATTGGGATAAGCGTTGCCCACCTCATCCTGAAGTTGTTGAGCTACTGCTGATCATCCAAGGTCTCCAAAATAATCAGGTCCCACCTGCGCATCACCTAAGCAAGTTGTGATTGCCATCATCGTCGTCAGCGGCTTCTCCATCTAGTGAAGGTGGCCACAGTATGAACTAGTCTTAGGTGCTCTTCCATTCTGTTATCGTGGGGCAACATCAGAACAGTAATGACCCCTCCTTTCTGTTCCTGTAGTGATTGGACCCCTTTCAAAATAAACATATGGCATTCAGTAATTAAAAACATTTATTATTTGTTTAGCACCTACTATGTGGTAGGCATTATGCATAATAATGGATGGATATGGCACACACACTGGTCACTTTGGATTTTACCTATACATACAGCAATATGTAAATCACAGATTTACAGGGCTTAAAGGTACAGCAGTCCTGTAGCTGGGAGGATTTAGACCCTGGATCTAATGCCATTGGTATTGCAGGATATGCTGGATTACAGATTGTTAATACAACCAGAGCAGATGGATGTGATCTGTAGTTAGATGGTGGAATTTAGGCAGATAGGTGAAAAAATAATAAAGATCCAGGACGGAGCCCTAGCTTGAATCTGTTTGTTTAGTTCCTCTCACTGCTGCAGGACCCTGATGTGATGTATTAAAGACTGTATTTATGTAAACAGAATAACTAGAGGCTCCTTCAGAATTAAGTTCAGAGAGATGGAGGGATAGTCCCTTTGCCCCTCCTCCTTTACAATGTAATCATGACCCTTTCCAAGCATCATGACATGGTAGCATTCGGGAAAGGCAGCATGGTCACATCAGAAAGGGCTGCTTCTAAAGTGGTCCTGCTCCCCTACCTGAAGGATTCAGAAGGGGTGGAGTCACAGGATGCGTGTCCCAGGCCTACGTGTGTTTGTTTTTTAAACTACAGCTGCAGTGGAGTGGAGATGCATCAAATTCAAGATTTGTTTAGTGAAATCAGCAGGGGCATATGTGATATTTTGTTAGCCAGTAGATTGTTTTGGGAGGGGGCAGGTGTATCATTAGTATCAATGGGAATCCATGCTTTGGATCCATGTTTTTTCAATGCTGAGATACTGGAGCATGTTGAATTCCAATGTATTACATTTTATTTATTTATTTAAGTGCTGTAGGCAATGGTGGGCGATATGACACAAAGTTAAGGGTGTTTTGGGGTGGGTGAAAAAAATATTAGGATCCATGCTTGGATCTGTTGTTTGGTATTTTATTTTTTGCTGAATAAGAACAGACTTTTGGGTGTAATAATAATAATCTTTTTTTATATAGTGCCCCCCTGCCATGACATTCGGAGTGCTTTACATATAACCAGGGTTCCTAGTTTTCCGTTTAGTGTGAAAAACCAGAGAAAAAGACGGAATTCCTGTTTTCCCAGAGAAAAAGATGGAATCCCAGGTTTTTCTGGGAAATTTCCACCTGCAAAAACTCTGGTAGCAGTGGAAATGTAAAGGTGTTGGAAGCCTTGTGGCAGTTTTGGTGCGCACATGCAACCAACAGAAGAGATTTGGTGTGAGAACACAGCTGCATCTGACTTTTGGCGAGGCAGAGGTATGTTGGGGTCCATGTCTGGGCTTGTGGGGAGAAAGGGGTTAGTGCAGCACCCAGGGGCGGTGGGCCTCCTAGGGTGGCAGGGGCAATGCCCCTCCTGGCCCCCCCAGGACTTCCCCGACCAGCAGCAGCTTTAAAAAAAAATATTAAAAATCGGGCGCGTCGGCATCGCGGTGAATGTGCGGATCCATCTCGAAGAACCTTGTTTAGAGAGGCAGAAACCATCTGAGGGAAGCCTTCAGGGTCAAAAGGGAGGCATTCTCCCTTTATGTGGAGTGGGTGGCTAGAAGCGCCATCCATTCTGCATAAAAGGGACCCTGCAATGAAAGAGTGCTGCAGGGGGCACTCTTTCATTGCAGGGACCGGGCAGGGGGAATGTTCATAAGGGGGTGCCAAACAGAGGCGCCCCCGGTATGAATTAAGAGTTATGCGTGTGTCAGCAGCTCCCAGCCCCCTGCACAGGCTGGGTCCCAGCCTGTGCAGGAGGCTGCTGACGTGCGCAGCCCTTAGCCTCCCTGAATCCCTTCCTCCCTCCAGTCCCTCTGTGGATGGATGCAGAAGCGGCGGCACTGAGGAGAGGAGCCGGCGGCCCCACCATGGTGAGTAAATTGCGGGGCCACAGGGAGGAGGAGAAGGGGGTACATGGGGCAAGTGCAGGCATATGGGGGAGTTGGGGGTACATGGGGGCGAGTGCGGGCACATGGGGAGATGGGGACGAGTGCAGGCACACGGTGGGAGCGGGGGGGTAGATGGGGGTGAGTATGGGCACACGGGGAGGAGCAGGGGGATAGATGGGGGGCGAGTGCGGGCACA
>QEPC01002853.1:173817-251150 GCA_003113815.1 Sphenodon punctatus | reverse complement strand
GGGAGGGGAGTGGGGGGCTAGTGGGTTAGAGCAGGAGGATGGGTGGGTGGGAGCCAGGACTCCTGGGTTCCCTGGGAGAACAGTGGGGGGCTAGAGCAGGGGGATGTTCCAGGGAACCCAGGAGTCCTGGCTCCCACCCGGATGGGTGGGTGGGAGCCAGGCCTCCTGGGTTCACTGGGAGGGGAGTAGGGGCTAGTGGGTTAGAGCAGGGGGTGCTGGGAGCCAGGGCTCCTGGGTTCTCGGGGAGGGAAGTTGGGGCTAGTGGGTTAGTGCAGGGGGGACTGTGTGTGGTAAAAGAGATTTGGAAATCCTGAGAGATGTCACTGCAAGTCATGCGATTTCAGTTGTGTTCAAAATGCTGGAAATGGGATGTGCGTGGTAAAATTGGACTCAGGGAACTCCTTACTGCTGGGTTATGCCATGCCACTGGCCTACCGTCCCCCTGGCTCCACCCCTAGGCCTGCCAGCCTTACTGCCCCAGTGCCCCTCCAACATCAAAACCCACCAGTTGCCCCTGGCAGCACCCCACTGCAGAGGGAGAGACTTGGGCTCTGTTTCAGGGCTGGCTGGTATATTGTTTTATTTTGTTTGAGTAGCAATGGCAACCACTGCATCAAATTGTCACAAAAAAATGAATACTTTGCAATAAACACTTTCCAATTTTCATGGCTGAAAAATGCATATTTTGGTGTTCTTAATCAGACAATTTAGGGGCTTTTCCCCCCAGAGAATTTCCAATTTTTTGGCAGAAAAAACTAGGAGCCATGTATGTAACGAACACAACTTTTAATCCTCACAACAACCCTGTAAGGTACCTTAGGCTGAAAGACTAGTGTGACTGGCCAAGTGAGTTTCTGGCTAAGGTAAGGCTTGAACCAGAGTCCAAGTACTGTGCACTTAACTACTGAACCAATGGGGTGTAATGGCTCTCTCAGTACAGGCAGTTATTAGCTGGAATTGGGGGAAGAAGTTTTGGGGGAGGAATCATTTGGAAGAAAAAGAATCCATAGTTTGGATCGGAATTTTCAGCGCTAGGATGCATTGGATTTCAAAGTTTCGGGGTGCCATCACTGGGAGCGGATGTGACCTATAGTTAAATCTGGAATTTGGGGTTTGGCTGTAAACATTTTACAGTATCCTATCCAGCAAGATCCATATTTTTCAGGGAGGAACTCCTCACCATACCCGCCTGTGTCTGCCTTGTCAAAGGGGCTAATTTTGAGGGAGTGTTATGGTGTGTGTGTCCTCTTGGGGCCGGTGACGCGAGGAATTGGTGGGCTAATCCTGACGCGGTGCTGGGGCATCTGCCTGTGGGTGGACTCCGGCACTATGTGCTTAACACTGGGGGGGAGAAAGTGTGAGGTGGCGACAGGGTCTCGGCCAGTCAGTTCCTCTAGGAAAAGCGGGCGGCCCCCCAACTCCCCTCATGAGTGTCTCCATGTAGCCCCCTCCCCGAGCGCTGGGTCGGAGGGCGCTCGCTGCCTAGGCAGGCCCTCCGCAGCCCTTGTTCCCTACCACCACAGCAGAGGTTAGGATAGCCGCCCCGGTGCCGCCGGCTGGGGCGGTCCCATCGCCGTCCCCTCCTCCAGGCTGCGCTGGGGACGGGCTCGCCTTTGCAGCCGACCCCCGAGCTGCAGCAGTCCGGGAAGCGGAGCAGGCGCGGCGGAGACTTGCTGCTGCCCCTCTCCTGCCTCCTCTTTCTCCGCCTCGGTGCCTGGGCAGCATGGCCCGGTGCAAAGCAGCGGCTGCCCCTGCCGGACTCTGCTTGATGCTGCTGTGGAGCGGGGGACTCTTCCTCCCCGCCGCTCCTCAGCCGCCGCCGCCTCAGCGGGGGAGCGTGTGGTGTCCCAGCCGCTGCCTGTGCTTCCGCACCACCGTGCGCTGCATGCACCTCATGCTGGAGAGCGTCCCCGCCGTGTCGCCGCAGACCACCATCCTGTAAGTGTCCCGCCGCCGCCGGCCGCTGCCCCGGGAGAGGGAGCCCTTGGCTGGGATACCTGGGACGGGGAGGGGAGGCAGCTACTCCAGCCCTTTGTCCTCCGACCTCAGCCCGTGGGCTCGCAAGTGGTGCCTGTTTGGCCTCTGGTCTCTCACTCGGAGAGAGGGGGGGCTCTTTTGTTAGCTGTCCCAAACCCTTCTCCGTAGGGCATGCCGGGCCCCTAGCCAGCGCCTCTCTAGGGATCAGCAACTTCCCAGAGAGAGGATGCAACGCTTCCCTCTGCCTGCCAGCCTGGGCATTTCTTCCACCGACCCTCCCTCCTTAATTGCTCTTCTTTCTTCCTTCCTTCCTTCTATTGTTTGTGGGACGGTTTCTTGAGAAGCACTAAGCTGCACCGCTTTTTTTGGCGTCCAGCTTTGTGTGGCTGTCCCCACCCCTTAGCAATGGAACCCCTGGGTTGAGCCGAGGCTTAATCACTCCCCGGTTGTGTCTCCCGGTTCCCTTTGTTGAGCCATTTCATTCATTCTTGCACTTCATTTTCATTAAAGCATTACAGAGGCTACTGAAAAGATTCACATTTAAGAGCCTCCTAAGCAACCATATGAGTGTTTGGTGTCAATAACACTTCAATAGTGATAACGTTCAATTGTATTGGGGGTTTATTTTATACACCAGTTTGTTTGAGACTTTATTGTGCCAATGTAGTTTGATCAGTAGGACACCTGACCTAGGCAACTTGTATATTGTCCCAAATAGTTTAAAAATGGCCTGGGGGGGTATGAATGTCTGTGCATCTGTCCAACATTTATTCCCCCTGCCCCCTTTTCACAACTATGTAAATGATTTCTAAGATCCAGTGCAGCAAGCCAGTGTGGTGTAGTGGATAAGGTATTAGACTTGGTCCTTTTGTTACTTGGTACAGTAACAAAATCTGTTACTGTAAAGCGCTGTGTATGCCTAAGTAGTTACTGCTATAGAAACTATTAGTAGTAGTAATAGTAACAGCTTTTTGCTGTGAGTCTTACTAACTTGGCAAGTCAGCAGTCAGTTCCCCATCTGTAAAATGGGAGTGCGTGTGTGTCTGTCTCTCCCTCTCTTCCTCTCTCCCTTGTCCATCTGAAATTGTAAGCCCATGGGGTAGGGACCTGTCTCCAAAATCTGTTACTGTAAAGCGCTGTGTATGCCTAGGTAGTTAGTGCTATAGAAACTATTAGTAGTAGTAGCTTTTTGCTGTGAGTCTTACTACCTTGGCAACAGAGACAAACTAGTACAGTGATATCTTTTATTGGACTAACTACTGTTGAGAAAGTAGGGTTGCCATGTTGGTCCCAAATATAGGCAATAGAGACAAAACAGTGATATCTTATTGGACCAACTACAGTTGTAGTTCTACAACTATCAACTACAGTTGTAGTTGGACCAATAAAAGATATATCACTGTACTCTACTTTGTCTTTATTGCCTATATTTGGGACCAACATGGCTACCCTACTTTCTCCACACTTAATAACTCGGGAAAGAATTCTTCATTGGAAGAAGTAAATCGTTTGGAATAGTCGGTTTTTAATGCCACTTTGAGCTGCATTGTGGCTCACAAGGGGGGAGAGCTGTGCTGAATTAGATCCAGTAAAATATAGAGCTGTAATATTGCAAGGAATTACGATGTTTCTTTATTGTTGCACACTATGAATTGTCATGCTCAGGACTATCCTCAATTAATTATTATTATTATTATTATTTAATATATTCATACCCCGCCCCTCCTGCAAACAGCTCGGGGCGGGGCGGGGTATAAATTAAGAAATGTACAGCACACAAAGTTTAGCATACAGATAACAAATCTTTAGAAAAATCAGGGTCCAGTTGATGGGAGAGGTTTTTAGGAGGCAAAACACTTTTCTCATAAAAGCAAGGTTTTCTCCTGGGGTGTTCTGCAGGACTTAATGTAAAAACCAACAACAAAAATGGACTTGTGGCATCAGATAGAGACTTTCAAAAGGAACTCATAAAGTTGTTACATCCAGTCTGCAAATATTACTTAATGTAGAAAGTAGAATTATTTTAACATTACCTGATTTCTTCTTTGGCAAGATGGTGCAGCCTTTTGGCAGGATTCGATTAGTCCTGCAGAAGTTGTAAAAGTTTTAGCGAACAGTACAGGAAGTTGGGTAGTTAATGTTTCTTACATTTGAAACAAAGTACATTTACAGAGCACTGAGCATATTTATTGGTCAGTGAGCTTTACCAGTTTCTTGTAGTCTCATTTAGTGAATCATCCTGAATGTGCTTTCTTTTGTTTGTGTTAAATTCATAAAGGTAGGGATGTGAGACTCAAAAGCTTGGGCCACATTCCAATGAACAATTAATTCAGCATAGTTGCGTCTTCTGTTTTACTCCTGAAGCATTCACATAAACAGCACTACGCCGACATTCTTCAGGAGTAGGAAGAGGAGTATGTACTCCTGAAATAGTACATACTCTCCTTCAGTTTGTATTTCAAAGGGTGTTTTTAGATAAGCGCCTCCCCACCAATCATACACCCATCATGCATGTTCCAGGGCTGCATAGGGTGCCATTGCGGCCCTGCAACCTGAGCAATGGGTGGGTAATGCGTGGGGAGGCGCTTGTCTAAAAACACCCAAAGTGACTGTGTGAACACTTATCAGTATGAGGGAGATTGCCATGGTACTATTTTGCTTTTGAGCTGTTTGTCTGAATGCTAGTGAAGTGGAGTAATTGCTATAATTTAATTCAATCAAAGCAGTTACTTCAGTTTACTTCTGTTTGCCAGAATGTGGCCTTGGATACATAACAAAGGTATTGGGGTTCACAACAGCAAAATATTAGGTTAAAAAGGACCAGGGTGGTGTGCCCTTGGCAAAATATCTCTAAACGTATAGGGAGTTAGAAGAAAAGATTTGGGCAACAGAGATGTTATGCTGAAGAAACTAGATATATAAATCAGATTCTCTTCTGGTTCCCCCCGCGCCCCCAATCTTAACTTTAATGAGTGAGGACTGTACCACAAGCCTACAAGGAAATTAAAATAAGTTACTGTTTTCAATTTTCTTAACTTACTTAGCAAATCTCAACATTTCTCAGGGTGTGTCTTCAAACCATTGTGAGACACACAGAGACCACTTCCTGGTGGGCTTTCCACTTCTAAATCATATTAAAAGCCAGTGAGAAATATATTAAGCACTTTCCTTATTATTGTTTTTTGTGAGTGTAAGTAATTGTAGTCACAGGTATGCTATATTACCATAAATGGAGAAGGTGTATTCCACAAGGTTGTCCTCATGTTATGGAAGAGTTTGAGAACTCTTTGCATATGGCACAAAGATAAAATTCAAGTAGCACAGTGTGACCAGGAAAAAAGTGTATTACACAAGACTATGCATGAATTTTTGTTTTTAAAAATATGTGATGGCAGTTTGAGAAACATACATGATAATCCCATCTTCAAAGTTATTCTCTTCTATTTTGAACAAATCGTGTAACATGAGGTGCTCTGCATGACCACATTGTCATTGACTTGCAGCCAAAGAACAAAATTGTCTACTGTGCATTCTAGCATTTCTTGGGGGATTCTGCAAATCTGCCTCCAAGTGATGGCCGCGTGGAGCACCTCATTTGACACAATTTGTTCAAAACGGAACTGAAAAATCTCAAAGACTTGGTTCTTACGTCATGTGTCAATAATTGTCATATATTTTTCATAAGTACATAGCTTTGTAATGGTGCACTTTTTTCTGGTCACACTGTATTTAATTATTTGATGACTTCCACCAGGTACAAAAACATAAAAAAAATATGGTTCAAAGATATACTAGGTGCAGTCCTTCAATCACTCACTGGAGACAGTTCCTTTTAAAATCAGTGGAACTACATTGAGCTATGTGCTTTGAGAACTGCAAATGATTAGTACGTTATTCTTTACATTTTCTGATGTACTACTTATTGTAGATTCCAAATGGTTTACATAATCATCCCTGACCTTTAGTGCTGCTCAGTGTAGCTATTATGTGCTATAAACTCCTCGGCTGTGATCCTCAATGTACTTATGCTGGTGAAACACTGCCCCTTTTTACACGGGCCGCGGTGCAGTGTTCACCACAGTCCATGTGCGGTGGGGTGTGTGTGTGTGTGTGTGTGTTGGTATACGCAACATCCATAAGTCAATGCCTGCTGTATTAAGAACAGTAATTGACTATAGAGCCACCAAATGGCGCTGCTATGTTTATATGTACATGGAAGGGAGATGGGGTTTTACAGTTGAATTCCTTTGTGTAACCACTCCTTCTTCCCTTCTCTCTCTTTGTCTGTCTCAATCTCCATTTTGTCTTACTACTAGTTAGATGCAACTAAGGATCTGTGCCTGAGAAAGCTTAAGTAAAGTTCTGTTTTTAAGCCTTCAGCTGCACCAGTCCCTGTCTCTTATACACATCTAGATGTGTATAAGAGACAGAAAGTGAGCTGAAAGGAAAAGAGGCCCAAAAGAAACTCCCAGAGGAGGCCTACTAACTGTGAGTGAGCAGAAGAACCAGAATCCCAATCTGAGGGGAGGGAAGCAAGTATGGCCAGCAGCTCTGAATTAAAGCTTTCAGTCCGCAAGCTGAATAACAAACTACCAGTTGTGGACATTCAAAGTAGAAATACTCCTATCCAAAGATGGCCAGTGGGAGGTGATCACCACAGACAGACCTGTAGAAAACCCTGAGGTGTGGGATAGAAAGAACAGACAGGCAAAGGCAACCACAAGCCTGCTAGTAGAAGATGACCAGTTAATCCACATAAGGGAGGAGGCCACAGCAAAGGGCATGTGGAATGCACGGCAGAAGCTACCTGAAAGGACCAGCTTGAACAGTAAGCTGTTTCTCCTAAGGAAACTGTACCAGATGAGACTTGCTAAAGGGAAGGAGATGCAGGATCACATAAATTCAATGCTGGAAGTGGCAGCACAACTGCGAGGGATAGGTGAAGAGAGAAAAGACAACCACGTGGTGGCTTTACTTCTCTGCAGCTTGCCTGAATCATCAGCGCCCTCATAAACGCCTTAGAGTGAAGGCCTGAGGCAGAACTAACACTGGAATTTGTAAAAGGGAGACTCATGGATGAATTCTAGTGCAGGAAAGAAATCATGCAAGAAAGCAGGACACCTAAAGAAAGAGTGCTCCATATGGAAGGCAGAACAACAAAAGCGATTTCCACAAATGTCTACGCAAAGGGCCAAGACCACAACCAGTGACACAAGCACAGAACAGTGGAGAGGATGTTTTAGAGCAACACAGGCCAACTCATCATAGGACTGGTGTGTCGACTCTGGAGCCACGAGTCACATGACCAGCAACAAGAGCTTCTTCACGGTACTGGAGTCAAGCAACAAAGAAGAGAGATACCTCGCTGATGGAAGCAGCATCACTGCAGAAGGTATTGGCGAAGGAATTCTAAGTTGCAACAAGCCACACGGAGGCACACTAGCAATACCGGTAAAGGATATGCTGTATTTACCTGGCTTAGAGGGAGGACTCCTATCCGTTAAACGCCTAACAGAGAAAGGGCTCACCGTCAAGTTCCGGGGTAATGAATGTACAATCCAGAAGGGGACAAGAGCCTATGCAGATGAGCACCTGTATAGCTTGAGTGCAACCAAGGAACAAGCAAAACTCACTGCACATGAGCAACAGAAGGACTATATTCATCTGTGGCATCGACGCCTGGGTCACAGGCTCCCAGAAAAGTATAAAGGAACTGCATAGACAGCAGCTGACAAAAGACCTGATAGTAACAGCATGTCCCTTGACCATGAGATGTGAATGCTGTATCAAAGCTAAAGCCACCAGAGTAACGCTCCCCAAGGCAAGCCAGACAAGAACCTCCAAGCCACTTGACCTCATACACAGCGATGTGTGTGGCCCCATGAAAGTACCCACACCTGGAGGGAACAGATACATAATGACATTCATAGATGACTACTCAAGATACACAGTCACATATCTCATGAAGCATAAGGATGAAGTACTGGAAAAATTAAGGGACTACATAACCATGACAAGCAACAGATTCCAACGCAAGCCGCTCGTACTTTGAACCGACAGCGGAGGTGAATACTCAGGAAAGAGAGTTGAAGACTTCCTGAGAGCCCACGGGATAGAGCACCAGAAGACGGTATCATACACACCCGAGCAAAATGTGGTAGCTGAAAGAAAGAACAGAACCTTAACAGAAATGATCAGGTGCATGTTGACGGACTCCAGACTGCCAGAAAAATATTGGGGCGAGGCAGTAGTTACGGCGACATATCTACAGAACCGACTCTACTCAAGAACAGCAAGTAAAACTCCGTACGAACTCTGGTATGGAGAGAAGCCTAGTGTGGGACACATCAAAGTGTTTGGATGCAAGGCATACGTGTACATTCCGGAAGAGAAACGCACCAAACTACAAAACCGAGCTGTGGAAGGGATTCTTGTTGGATACAGCGAACACTCCAAAGGATACAGAATCCTCAACCCACACACAGACAAAGTAACTATCAGCAACAGCGTGACTTTCGAAGAAAACCCAAGCAACAGTGTAATGTCCTTACAAGAATCAGGAGAAGAAGCATGTCCTGAATCAGGAGGAGAAGAGCGTCCTGAACAAACAGTTGAAATCAGCACAAGCTCAACTGAGATGCAGGAACAAACCCAATCACCTGCAGATGTTGAAATCAGAAGATCTACCAGGGAAAATAAAGGCAAACCACCCACCCGCCTGTCCTACAAAGCAAGTACCGACAGACTGTCTGAGCCATCAACATGGGAAGATGTCTTACAAATGTCAGAAGGGGAACACAACAAATGGACAAAGGCAGCTACAGAAGACATGGTAGCAGATGCCCTGACAAAACCTTTAGCAGGAGAGCGCCACCGAAAGCTACTAAGTAAAATGGGTTTAGTAGGTTAACTTCTGTCTGTTGAGAAGGGGTGTTGGTATATGCAACATCCATAAGTTAATGCCTGCTGTATTAAGAACAGTAATTGACTATAGAGCCACCAGATGGCGCTGCTAAGTTTATGTGTACATGGAAGGGAGATGGGGTTTTGCAGTTGAATTCCTTTGTGTAACCACTCCTTCTTCCCTTCTCTCTCATTGTCTCAGTCTCCATTTTGTCTTCTTACTAGTTAGATGCAACTAAGGATCTGTGTCTGAGAAAGCTTAAGTAAAGTTCTGTTTTTAAACCTTCAGCTGCATTTGTCCTTACTGATTGCGAAACAGTTATTACTCTGCAACAGGGGGGAGGGTGCAGACGGGCACACACTCATCTACACCCACTTCCACCAACACGCACAGAATAATCACCGTTTTCGCCAGTTGTTCCGTGCATGGGGGATGGGTGGAGGTGGGTGTGCGTGCATGTACACGGGAGTACACGTGTGTGCGCGGGAGCACACATGTACACGCAAACACACTCCACCATGAGATTTACATGAGCAGCACCCACGCATGAACACCCAGTTCTATGTGGTTGCTGCTTGTGTAAAAAGGGCCACTGCTGAAGTCAGTGGGACGTTATCACTGCAAATGCTTTGAGGACTGCAGGTTTAAATAGCATGTTGATATTGTATGGAGATATCACATGACCCACTCATGAGACTGCCATGGAGCTTCACCTGCAGCAAGAGTTGTTTTTTAAAATAAAAAAAGCATTACAATAAAATAGTTGGCATTTCTTTTTGTCTGCATCAGTATTTTATACTGTGTGCATTTTTAATATTAGTGAAGATTAACAAAATTAGCAATGTTGGGTGCAATGTGTTGTGGATACCTATCCATTAAAAATTAGACCGAACTACCTAGCTCTCTTCTATTTTATGCAGGTTTTTGAAGTGAACTGACCTCAACGCTAGTATCTGAGGATCTTCTGATAATGCAGTACACAATACTGTATGACTAATGTGTGCCACATATGGTTCATACTTTCATTCTTTTCTTGAGAGGAAAATTGTGTGTACTGTATCATATTTCCTTTCATGCATTTTAACAATATGTCCCTGTGCTATCAAAGGAAAGATCAAAGAAGCATTCCTTAAGGATTTCTCTGTATGGATCAGTGTTCCATTGTGGCACATGGGCCTAAAGGGGGGGTTTCAGGTGTCCACGGGCCCTATCCCAATTCATGACTCGGATTTATGGAGGTCTTTCCACTCTACCCCTTGGTTTTAGAACTACCCAGGATAGCTTGTAAAACTACTAGATCAGAGGTTCCCAAACATCAGGACCACAAGTGGAATTTTGCCACGTACGGATGGTGGGGTCATGTCTAAAGTGATATTTGATATATATTGCATGTTCTGTTTTTTAAAAAAAATATTTATGTTTGTGTAAAGGGAACAATTAATATCTGCAATGAATAGAACTATACTTTAAACAGAGTTAACTTGATATTATGTTCAAATAATCTTCAGTGCCATAGAGTAAGGCCCTTTTCACACGGGCGCATCCCCTCCCCCCGCACATGTGTGGGTGTGGGGGGGGCACCAGTGCGAATGCCACGGGGGGTTGAGGGGGCGCCCATGGGAATACCGTGGGTGGGGGTGCATCCGCGCTCCACCCATCACCCACACACGGAGCAACGGGTGCCAATGCCCGATGCTCCGTGCGTGTAGGTGGATGGGGCTCCGTGGGAACGCATGCACTGCTCAGCCACCACGCCATCCACCCATCCGCCCACTCACTGTGGTCCATGTGAAAAGGGCCTAAGTAATGTTCCGTGCTCTTGGAGCAAAGAACACCCCAACAAAACATGGATCCATTTAGTTTCAAATAAATAATCCCAGGGCGCAAATTGTTCAGTCACCTCTTACAATAACAAGATCCCTTTAAAACGGGACTACCATTGATGCTGTAGGGGAGGGAATTCTGAAGTCCATTTTGCAAGTATTCATTTTTTAGCCAAAACCAATAGTAGTAGTATGCATTTCTTGTTAGGATGTGGAATATGGTTCCCCATATTAATACCCACAAGACAAATCTTTGGGTCAGTAAGGAGGAGAACCTAGAACCTATTACACGCATCACTACAGATTTACTTGTAGGGTGTTTATAAACGAGAAAATAGCCCGCTGGAGTCACTCTGTGTACGGTCCGTGCAGCCCCCACTCACATGTTTTAGCATGTAGAGCTAATAAACGGGCGGTCCCTGGTGTGCATTTCATGTGCTGGCGGTAGCCACCACTAGTGGTACCACTCAGCACTTTTCCTCTCCTCAGCCCTGGCTCTGATGGAAAGGTTGGTCACAACTAGAGAAGGCTTCTTCCCTGACCATGAGCCCCCTTTCCATCAGAAGCAGTGGTTACATATTCTTCCAAGACAGCTGCAAAAGTAGAGAAAAATTGCACTCTCAGCTGAGAGGCAACTGTAAGAGGAGAGAGGAGGGGTGGAGGGTGCAGGAAGGACCTTCTCCAGAGGAGAACCTGCACTCCTCCCTCTGTTTGGAAAAGGAACTGAGGGGAGCGTAGGAGCCCTGTGGATCCTCCAGAGAAGCCTTGCCCTCCCCTTGGTTCCTTTCCCAAATGGAGAGAGGAATGTGGCTGCAGATTATCTAGAGAAGGTCCTTCCTGCAGCCCAGCCCCTGCCTCGCTCTCTCCTCTTGCAGCCTCCTGTCATCTGAGAGAGTGCAATCACTCTCTCCTCTAGCAGCCACCTTTCAGCTGGCTAGGCATGCTAGGTGCGACTCTATCGTATTGGTGGACTTGGATTTGGACGAGTCTGCATGCAACCTAATTGAGATGTGGTAACATGGGTGCATGTTAGCATGGACTAGCCCACACGGTGGGCCTGCAGTGTCCTAGACGTCGCCGTGAGTGGGGCACGAGTAGGGGCTGCGTGGGGGGTGCAGGTTAGCATCTGGCAAACACCTAATAGTTGCGCGAGCGAACACCCACCTGGTGGGTTTTAGTGTGGGTTATTGTCTCATTTATTTTCAGTCCTTAGATACTTGTATTTGTTAGCATTCCATCCCATAATGAGTGATATATAGAGCAGAATGTTTGTTCACACTTTGTGTGTGTGTGCAAAACAAATGCTAGGTGTTGCGTTGTAGATTTTAAAATGGAAACTAGGTGACATGAAGGATCTCTGAAGCAGAAATAATTGTGCTTGAGTATGATTTATTGCTGGCTCTGTGTGTGTGTGTGTGTGTGTGTGTGATATATATATACACACACACACACACACACACGAGTAAATCACATATATAAGTGTGTGTGTGTGTGTGCATATCTTCTACAGCTTTGTTCCATTCTTCTTTTTTTTTTTTGTCTTTATTGCTGTCTGGGATTACAGAATTTTAGTAAGTCAAAATGAGGTCTCACAGACAAAAGTGGGGTTCCTTGTACTAGCCTTTCATTCTTCCAAGTACTGTTCCCAAGACGCCACTTGTTCCTAAATCATATACCAAATCTCCCGTCTATCAGATTGTAAGCCCTAGGGCAGGAACCATGTCTATTCACTTACTTTGTAAAGCGCCAGGTACATTCCTGGTGCTATATAAATGCTTGATGATAATAATAACTGAGACCATGATCCAGCTCTGCTCTGGCGTGGGAGGGGGATGTGGCAGCAGGAGACACTGGGTGTTACCAGACAAAAAAATTAACTTGCTGGAGTTCAGGGTCGCCCCATGGAGCCTGCATGCAGCTGCCACTCCCAGGCTCTGCACAATAAACTAGGCAGATGGGCAGGCGTTCCTCCCCACCATGCGCCGCCCCCTCCCATCTCCAGCACCAAGACACTATCGCTCTCCAGACTGGTCTAGACGCTTCACCTGGGACTCTATGGTCCTGGAGGACCTGTACGTGCGCAGAGGCTGTGTGCACCCTAACAGATGGGAGACAGCCACGTGGGTGCACAATTTCCTGCATCAGCCAGCTCCACATTCCACATTGCGGGCTCCACATTCACTGGTATGATGCCGTTTGTGGGGTCCACAGGGTGGGCAGGTGCAGGTGAATATCTGGCAACCATCTAATGGATGGGCAGGTGGCCACACATTCCAAAGAGGACTAATCTGGGCTGCTTACTGTCTTGTCTGTTTTCACTCACTGATACTCGGTGCACCCCTGCAGGCACATCTGACCCCCTGAAGAGGGCAGGGCCAGGACAGATGGACAGATTCAATTAAGACAGAGGGGAGCAATGCAAATATGTTGCTGCAATACAAATAATATTAAGAGGTGGGCCAATGGTCGCCAGAGCAGGTATGAAACGTGCTGTTCCCCAGAGAATGTTCCTAACAAGCATGGGGTGAGGTAGCTCCTGCAGCCTTCAGAAGAGGTGCTGTGTGTGCTAGGGGCACAGTACCCAACACCTCCCATCCCCAAAGCAGAGGGGGTGGCTCTGGCACAGCAAGGTGAGACAAGACACACACCCCTCCCCTAGAAAACCCAATGCTGAAGTGGTTGGGGGTGTTGGAGCTGCATGTGTGTGTTGTGAGCCTCTGCCGATAGGCTGGCTCATAGCGCTGAGTCCCTCACAGTGGCGGTTCACCCATTGCTGAACCCTACTGAGGAATCCTGCCCCCATGGATGTGCTGCTCCTGCAGAGTGGGGAGCAAGCATTTCTTTGGCTGCTGCTTTGCTTCCAGAAGTGGGGAAGAGGACAGGCAGGGTGGAGGAGCGGGGCAGGGAATTGAGGCTACTGCTAGGCTGTTATGCTTGTGTACAGATCTCCTTTCAGTCCACGCTTCCAGAGATCCCTAAGCCTGGATGGCTGCTCTGCCAAACTCTGAAAAGGACAACTAATCAATCTGCTTTTCACTGACTCGTGCACAGTGCTTTTGCCCCTTCTCTATGCTGTGTCACAGGACAGTGATGAACTGATCACATTGTGTGACCTTTCCAAAGGATGGCAGAGCAGAGCTTCGGGAGCTCTGGAAGTGGGGCCTGAAAGGAGATCCGCACACATACTTGCTACTTCCGCTGTATCTTCTCCCCAGATGGGGGAACAAGGTATGAGTATAATGGGGGGCCTGTGCGAGAGTGGTTAAGGGACTTGACTGCTGTCCTTTCCTGGACACGATTCCTAGCATCACCAGAATCTCGAGCTCCTGTTGCCTGTTGTGCAGCCTCTGCGTCTGCTCCAACCAGTCGCAGAGACTGTGCAGATGAGCAAAGTGACATCAGGGACCTGAGCCCAGGGGGTTGTCAGCTCCGTCACAGAGGCATTGTGGTACCTGTGGTTGCCTGGTCATCCCTGTGGGGGCTCTGGATGGGTGAGTGTTGCACTCCAAATCCTATGCTCCCTGATACAGGGGGCATAGCCATTGGTGGCAAGGAGAGGGAGAAGTACCCTCACCGGCCCTGGACTCTGACTGCCAGTGTTCCACCCTGTGAGCTGGATCAGGGTCCAAGTAAGCAAATTAGTACAGACTGGTGTTTCTTAATTTTTATTGCCACCAAAAATATTTAGTCAGTGATAAATATCAAGTTATGCACACACAGTCTAGATAAACAAGTCTTTTTATTACTTATTAGCCTTGCCCTTCTCTTCCCTGGGGGCATCTTTCTTAAAATTGTAAGTCGTCTTTCTATGGGTAAAAACAGACATACGGTCGGTGGGATGACTCCCCAGTCCACCCCGGGGCAGAAAATCTCAGCTGGCATGGCCCGGGCCATGTTGGGGCACTGGACTCACATGCCTGTGACTGGAGAGCCATCTCATCCTCCACCATGATGGACAGTAATGGCAGCCAACAACCAGCAGCCATGGTGGCCAGTCCTGGCAGCCCCCATCCCGGGGCGGGTATGGCAGGGTGCTAGCTAGGTGACAGAAGTGCTAGCCCACGTTGGCCCATATGGGCAGCTCTTAGCCTGGGCTGTGACCTTGGAGATTTTCCAGAGGTCACAGCCTGGAGGTAATTTCAGATGTTACAAAAACGCCTTTCACCGCAGTGGACCACAGTGGATCCCCTCTAGCGGCAGCATTCCCGTGAACGTCTGTTTGCCCCCCCCCCCAGATGTTCACCACAGTGAATCTCTGGCGGGGGTCAAACCTAAACACAGTTCTGGACCTCTGGCCGGCCGGAGGTCGAGAATCGTGGTTAGCTTGGCCACGATCCAGAAAGGGGCAAAAGTAACGTCAGTTACCTTGCCCCGATCTGGAATTGCGCCATGAGTCACGGTATGGGATCGGGCACAACGGCCTCATTGGCCACTATGCCCGCCCATCTCCCTGTAGGTGGGCGGCCAGGGGAGTGCGGGGGGTGGGGCTGTGAAGCAGCACATCGTGCTTCGCTGCTCCCTCCCTGATTTCCCACAGTGATGGAGCCGGCACGTCTGAAGGACGGCCGGCTTCATCACGGACCTGGATCTGAAAGTGATCCCAGTCCGGGATTCAGCGTGGCAGGCCTCCGGGCCCGGCACGTCTGAAATCACCCTGGACTAGCTGCCTACTCACCCTGGGGCAGAAGCGGGCTAACATCTGGCAGCACCACAACAGATGTGCCAGTGGCTCCTGGGCTACAGTGGGCCTAAGTGGGCCTCAAGCATATCTGCTTTTACCCTGTCAGTGGTTCACAAACTTTTTGTGGCTGTGTAACCTTTTTCAGCTTTAGAGAAGAACTAATTACCCACAACTAATTTGCAGATATTTACACAACCATGTGACTTGCAGCAGCTGGGTCGTGCCACAGACCCCCAAGGAATGCTTCACACACCTCAAGGGGTCCGTGGACCCCAGCTTAGGAACCACTGCCCTATGTGTTTGGACAATGCTTAGTCATTAGGATACTGATTCTGACTTGGGGCCTTTCTATGTTACTGCAATACAAACACAAGTGCGGCTCGGTCTAGAAGAAAGATTCTTGCCTATGGACTTATAGGTCCTGGGTTCAAATCCCTGTTGGTGCTGCTGTGGAGCTGCAATACAAATAATATTAATGAATTCTGTCTTAATGGAACTTTGATTGCAGCCAGGAAAAACAGCTGCCATAGGTTGTAGTCTGCCCTCTGTTGCATCTATGTAGTCCCATTCCAATCTTTTTAATTTCTACATTGATGAAATGTTAGTACAGATTGCACAGGAGTAATTGAGTTAACTTCAATTCAAATTAATTTAGTGAGTCTGTTTACAGTTGAGTTAAGCTCGTTCTGTCATAGTTGACTTGGCTATGAAATGTGATCAGGAGAAAAATGGGAAAAATTATCTTTCCCAGAGCGTAATTTGGTCATGGTCATGGTCATGGTCATGTAGCCAGGTTACCATGTATTAACTGGTTGATGTAAATCATTCCTATATGCTGCATAGTAATAGCTAACACATTTAAGCATGTGTCTGTCTGACTGCATGGCCATTTTAATACAGCTACAAACACGTGTTAAAATCACACACTTCACCAATTGTAAACCAGCCTTGCTGTTGAGCCCAAGAAAGAAACAAGTTGGTGTCTCAGCTGTGAGTTGGTCCTGGTTAGCGGGCCCCATCTCTTGTATTGATTTTAGCAGATAATTTTAGTTCTTGGACTAGTAAGGTCTCATAATGATTCCAGACTATGGCTGTTTTTACACAGACAGGGGTGGGTGGGGGGATGGGTGTTCTGGCACGGTGGGTGGAGGTGTGTGTGTGTGTCCCTTTATACGGACACACAGCCATCTCCACCCACGGAGCCTCCTCCGGTTTGCCGGAGGGCTCCATGGGTGGTGGTGGGTGTTGCGTGGTAGCACGCACGCATTCCCCACCCATCCCTCGCAGTGTTCACACAGGCGAACACCGACCCCATACCCATCCCCCCACCAGGGGTTTACACTGACAGCCCCCCTCCCCGCACACCCGTCGAAACACCGACCCAGGGGATGGGGGGGCGGGGAGTGCCGTCCATGTAAAAACGGCCTATGTAGAGGAGTGGATTGATAAGCGGGAAGGTGTGTTCAGGAGAGACAGACCATGGGATATGTGAGCTTGGAGATCCCAGGTACAAATCCTAGCTAAGTTTGGCCAGGAACTCACTGAATAGCCTTGGATAAGCGACTATCTCTGGGTCTCAGTGCCCCTTCTGTAAAATTAAAATAATAATACTGACCAGCCTACCTCATGAGGATGTTACAACAGTTAATGAGATAACGATTGTAAAATGTTTTGTATACAAAGTTCTCTCTAAAAATATTATCATTCTTGATGGAAATTAACTGGATAGTTAAAAAAGAGTAATGATTCCAGGAGAAACCAAAGAAGAAATGGGAAATGTAGGAAAGGAAGTAAAGGAGACAACATATTAAAACAAAGTGAAAACAGCAGACACTGAGGCCAACACAGAAGATACAGTATAATCTATTAAAGGAGTGAAAGAGCCTTAAGGAATGGTAGAACAAGACAAAAAAAATAATAAAGTAATTTAATTACTATCAACCTCTAGCAGGGACTTTGAAAGAATCTGAGTAATATAAAAAATAAAATGATACGGTTATAATTTGAGGATCAAAACAACATGCAAAGAAGTGTACATGTATTTTTTTATTATTAAAAAATTCTTGTAATGAAAGTGGCTTGGAAAATTCACTTAACATCTATCTGAAAATTAAATGAGCCACTCTAGAGTAAAAACAGTGCAAGTATACTCTGCAATGTAAAGATTGATGGGGTTGTTTTTTTGTGTGTGATATGTTTAATTATAGCATTTTGCCAATCAACATTCTATTTAATATATCTTTTTAAAATGTAACTTGCTGCATATTTAAGCACATAGAGTATTTTCCGAGGCTCTTATCCTTTATAGACTTCTAAAATGTCCAGCCAACTCTCTCCACTTTTTTTTTTTTTTTTTGGTATGGTGAAATTTGAAGTAATAGCAGGATTTAAAGGAATATTTTCCTCCTCTTTTAAAATAAATTAATAAATTGACAAGTTCTTTTTGTGTTTAACTGTCAGTTTCATCACTTGAAATTTAAGAGGGGTAGGGGTAGTGGGTGGATAGAGAACCTTCCAGGCTTTTTACAGGGAAAACAGTAAGAAATGCAAAGCAATCCAGAGTAATAGTACAGTGAGTACTGGCTGAACTAAAATGGAATGAAGAATGACTCATTTATTTATTTATTTATTTGTTAATTCTGTTCTGCTTACTGCCAGGGTTGGTTTCTTTTTGCTATGGAGCTATTACTGTTGCTAAGTGGAGCCAATTGATTCCTTTTAAAGGAAATTGAATTAAGTTACAGCAGCTAATGCAGTAATTCCTTAACCCCACTTTTTTAGGGGCTACAGGCTTCCTTTTGTCTCTGAGCACCAAGGCAGCTGTTGGTAGCATGCAGCATTCATGTACTTGTATGTCTAATCATGTATTTATTTATTTGCACATACTTTTACCCCGCCCTCCCTCCTGCCAAGGCAGCTTACAATATAAAATTATAATATAAAATAAAAATGACATATAAAACAAACATAAATCACAAAGGGGGATGTAAAAATAATCAAAAACTTCCCCCCCCCCTCCTGACCTAACCTCCCCAAACCCATCTCCCTCACTGAAGCCTGGTGGAACAGCTAGGTCTTGCACCAGGGTTGGGGAAGCTCAAGCCTTGGCAAATTTTTATGTGGCCCCTTTCAAAGTCCTGGATCTGGCCCCTGGATCCAGTCTCTACACCCAAGCACTGAAAAACTGAGTTCCGGATAAGGAGGCAGAGAGGAGGGCATGCATACAAGGGTAGGGAACAGATACATGATTAGGGGCCTCCAACATCTATGTGGCCATTAGGGCTCATACTAATGTTCAGTGTGGCCCTCGGGACAGAAAAGGTTCCCCACCCCTGTCTTACACTGTCGACGGAAGGAGGGGAGATCCAGGGCCATCCAGGCCTCTGCCAGAAGGGAGTTCCACAGCCGAGGAGGGACCATCAAAACGCCCTCTCCATAGTTACCCCCCGAACAACTTGGGGGGCTTCAAGAAGGGTGCTTCCGGCCGACCTCAGGGGCCGATCCAGAACACAAAGGTGGTGGTGAGGTGGTCACTAGGTGGGACCCAGGCCATATAGGGCTTTATAGGTCAGAACCAACACCTTGAATTGGGCGTGGAAAACTATAAGGAGCCAGTGCAGAGCCGGTGTAATGTGCTCACGGTGGCCTGACCCCATAAGGAGACGGGCCGCCACATTCTTCACTAGCTGCAGTCTCCGAACCGTCACCATGGGTAGCCCCATGTAGAGCATGTTACAATAGTCCAGTATTGAGGTAATGATAGTGGCCAGGTCGCTATCTGAAACATATGGCCGAAGCACCAGATGTAATTGGAGGAACACACTCCCCACCTAGACATCCAGGTGGAGCTGCGGATCGAGGAGCATGCCTAGACTGTGAACCAGTGGAGGGTGAATCCCATCAATAACGGGAGCCACTACATCCACTGCCTTACCCACCACCATCACCTCCGTCTTTTCGGGATTCAACTTCAGTTGGCTCGCCCTCATACAGTCCCCCACAGCCGCCAAGCACTGGATAAGCACCGAGACTGCTGGGTCCGGTTCGGAAGAAAAAGAGAGGTAGAGTTGGATGTCATCAGCATATTTAGGACACCGCAGCCCAAACCTTTTCACAACCTGATTCACAGTCCATTATATTATATTATATTAGAGATATATAAATTATTCCTCTTATCCCTTTTTTTGCTTTTTTGGTCTCTGTTTCACAACCTCCCACAGTGGCTGCATATACACGTTGAACAGGAGGGAGGACAGAACAGAACCCTGTGGGACTCCACATGTGAGGCCCCGGGGAGATGAAGAACAATCCCCGAGCACTACTCGCTGAGTTCTTCTGGCCAGGAAAGAGCGAAACCATTCTAGAACAATCCTGTCCACCCCAGCTCGGTCCCACAGACGGGTCACCAACATCTCATGGTCAACGGTATCAAATGCAGCCAACCTATATCAGCAGGGTCTATTGACCTTGATCCAGTTCCCGGCAGAGGTAGTCAACCAAGGCCACAAGTGCAGTCTCAGTGCCATAACCCGAACAAAAGCCAGACTCTGAGGGATCAAGAAAGCTGGTGCAGTCCAGATGCCCCTGCAGCTGCCGAGCCACAACCCCTTCTATAACCTTCCCTAAAAAGGGGAGGTTAGAGATAGGCCAATAACTGGCAAGGGAGTCAATGTCAAGTGATGGCTTTTTGAGCAGAGGCTGAACCACTGCCTCCTTGAGGCAGCTCGGCACTCTGCCCTCCCGAAAGGAAGCATTGACCACCCCCGCCAGCAAAGGCCCCAGCATCTCCTGACTGGCCTTGACCAGCCAGGACTCGCACGGGTCCAGTTACAAGAAGTGGCCCTGACAGCCCCCAGAACATCCTCTGCATCAGCGGGAAGCTTTGGGGGCTATGTTGTCTTATGTACATTGCACCCCAGATACTTGCTGGGGCTAGTGGACACTAAACAAAATTATGAAGAAGTAAAAGAGATCTGTTCAAATCTGTTCTGTTTTATCCATTTGAGTTTCTCCCAGAGCCTGGAGCTGTATATGGAGAGACAGTAAATGAGAGTCAGCTGTGTGGGTTTCAGGGGAGCTGGGAGGATTGACCCCAGCTGAGAGTCTGGCCGTTGGATGCCAGGGAACCAGGAATGGAGCCTAGAAGAAGGAATGGACAGGAGGGAGACAGACTGCCTGCCAAGGTGAGGTACTCGGGGGTGAGAAGGGCAACAAGTATGGGGTGGAGGTGAGACCGAGTGAGGTGGATGGGGGTTGCTGGATGCAGGGAGGTGAGCTGTACTGGGAATGGGGATTTTCAGAAAGCGTTTGATAAAGTCCCTCATGAGAGACTCTTGAGGAAATGGAAAAGTCATGATAGGAGAAAGTGTCCTAATGTGGATTGGTAACTGATTAAAGGATAGGAAACAAGAGTACGACTAAATGGTCAGTTCTTATAATTGAGAGCGGTAAATAGTGGAGTCTCTCAGGAATATGTACCGGGACCAGCGTTCTTTAATATATTCAATAATGATCTGGAAAAGGGAGTAAGGAGTGAGGTGATCAAATCTGCAGTTTACACAAAGTCATTCAACGTAGTTAAAACACGAGCAGACTGTGAAAAATTGCACGAGGACCTTGTGAGACTGGGCAACTAAATGACAGGTGAAATTTAGTGTGGACAAGTGCAAAGTGATGCGCACAGGGAAAACAATCCAAACTTTATGTACACAATGCTGGGTTCTAAATTAGGAGTTAGCACTCAGGAAAAGAACCTTGGAGTCATTGTGGATAATACATTGAAATCCTCAGCTCAGTGTGCGGTGGTGGTCAAAAAAGCAAACAGAATGTTAGGAATTATTCGTTAAGGGATAGAAAGAATGAAACTGAAAATATAATGCCTCTCTCTAAATCTATGGTGTGACCAAACCTTGAGTATTGTGTGCAGTTCTGGTCACCTCATTTAAAAAAAAGATATAGTAGAAATAGGAAAGTTACACAGAAGGGCAACAAAGATGATAAGGGGTATGGAACAGTGTCCCTATGAAGAGAGGCTAGATAGGTTATTGCTCTTCAGCTTGAAGAGACGACTGAGAGGTGATATGGTAGAAGTTTATAAAATCATGATTGGTATGGAATGAGTAAATAGGGAACGGTTATTTACTCTCCCAAATAGTACTAGAACTAGGGGATACCCCGTGAAACTAACAAGTAGCAGATTTAAAACAAATAAAAGAAAGTATTTTTTCATTTAACACACAATTAAATTGTGGAATTTGTTGCCAGAAGATGTTGTCAAGGCCAGTAGTATAGCTGGTTTTAAAAAAGCATTGGACAAGTTTCTGGAGGATAGCTCCATTAACATCCATTAGCTGAGTAGTTTTGGGGGAACATAACCTCTTATTGTTGGGAGCTGGGAGTGAACAACATGGAATGGATTGTCCCATTGTGACCTGTTGGGTACTTCCAAGTGACTGAAATTGGCCGCAGTCAAAGACAGGTGCTGGGCTTGATGCATTGGTTGATCCAGTATGGCACTACTTATGTTCTTAGTGCTGGTTTCTTCAGTTTGTAAAAGTTCGTTGCAGACAAGGAGGGATGAGCATGGAGTCCAGGATGATGGGAGGAGCCAGCCTGCGACGCAAGGGATCAGGTGAACTCAGGCTGGGGCTTGAGGAGCAGCCTGGACTAGGTGGTGAATGTTCTCTGTCTGTGGACTCACCCCACAGGGGGTGGACAGTGTCTGTTGCGAGCCCTTTTTATAGAGTTGGGCTGGGTCAGTAAGGAGTTGGACTGGACAGAGGTAGTGCTTGGGCTCAGCAGTGCTATGGAACACAGGTCAGGGGTATCTAGCATAGGCCCTGCAGTGAGACTGTTTTCTGTGATCCTTGGACTGCTTCTATCTCTCCCAACAGCAGGAATAAGTTTTCCTTGAGTTGGGTGGAGCCAGATGTTTGAAGGGCCTGCACTTGTTTCAGCTGCATCTAGGCTCTGAAAGTGGCACCCTCCAGGCTGGTGTCTGGGGAGAGATTGGGAATAGCATCAGAGAAGAGAGTATCTTGAGACACCTTTCCAGAAGCTGCTTTTTAATTGCCCCAAAGCTGCATGCGCTGGCATGTGAACCAGCGTTTGGCCACGTATGGGATATACTAGTCTACATTTTACTCTACTTGGGTGACTCTTTGCCACCTTTATTCTCTTAAGTGGGGACCTCCTCCTAGCAATACATTTTCATCAGGTCTTCTCTTCTCTGTCCAGCTACTGCTTCCCAAACCTTATTCCAACATTCCTTTCCCTCTTCTTAAAAGGAGACCAAGTAAAACATACCATTTGCAGTCTGGCCAGTAGTAGACAGGAAAATAAT
The DNA here is from genome assembly GCA_003113815.1 of Sphenodon punctatus. Taxonomy (NCBI): domain Eukaryota; kingdom Metazoa; phylum Chordata; class Lepidosauria; order Sphenodontia; family Sphenodontidae; genus Sphenodon; species Sphenodon punctatus. Next base: position 228,423 of record QEPC01002853.1, on the reverse strand, counting down.
ATTACTCCATGTGCAGAATATTACCGTTGCAGTTCTGGCCACAGTTTATGGGGATTGTTCCCAGTGTTTGTTTGGTGTTTTTTTTAAGAATCAGCCAAATTGGCTGAGGAAAAGATGTGAAAAGCACCACTTATATGCTGTCTCCATTCTTGGAGATAATACACCATTGCTACAGTCCTAAGCACAATTACTCATAACTACCATTGATTTCAAAGAGGCTTAGTCATGAACAAGTGTGTTTAGGATTGCTGCCCATGAAAAACATCTGTACTGTGTGGAACGGCATGCATTGATCACTCCAGGATGTGTGTCTTCATTGTTGTTGCCACCATAGTGGAGCTTATTGGCTCTCAATTACAAAGCTGCATGGGGGGACACATCAGGGTGCCATGTGTGTATGTGCATGCGTGCATGTTAACAGTATCTGTAGGGATATGGTAGCATCCCACGTCCTATCCCTCTGCCCAGTCCAGGAGCCCCATTTGCATGTACAGAGCAGGGCTGAAATAAATAGCTTATATCTGATTTGTGAGTATTATTCACATTTTAAATGCATTCTGAATAGTCAGATATTTACACCAAAATATATATTTGCATATTTTAAAAAAAAACTTGTTCCAGTTTCTCTAGTCATTTTTGTTCAGTTATTCAACTTACTATTCGGTGAAATAACCAAATATCTGAGCCAAAAATGACAGGAAAAACCCGAGAAAAATTAACTGAAAAAACCCAAACTAATAATATGTTTTATCTTCACTCCCCACCCTTCCTTAAAAGTCTGAAACACTAATCATAAACCAGGGGTTCGCAAACCAGAGGACATGCCCTTCAACTAGGGTCACTATACCATTAAATGAGATCCTTACAAAACTGGACCTGCATATTGAAATTTGCATATTTAATTAACTTCAGTCCATCACTTTTCTCTCTCAGTTGAGTTGTAGCCTGAAAATGTTTGGGAGCTGCTCTCCTAAACAGTAGATATTATGATACCCAGTCCTTGAAAATAAAACATAGTTAAAACTGAAGTCGGATCTTGCAACGGCAATATATCTTTCTTTGTTTCATTTACTGACTGTTGGAAACAAATTCTTCTATTAAAAGAGTCTAATTCTGGAGGCTGCATTTCAAATGTCTAGTTCTTTACAGAACAGGCTCTTCGGAATGTTTCCATTTCAAAGGTACTGTAGAATAGTAAGGATTAGGCCGAAGCCGTTTGCACAAACAAGCCTGTTAGATCCCTGAACAGAGCTTCATGCTATTACAAACTCCAACTTAGCTTCCAGGTCCTCCAACAGGTACTAGATAAAGCAAGTATGCAGGGGCATTAGAAGGGTTTTTGTTTTAATTTTTTTATATAGAATCTCTAATTCTACTTATTGTATGTCTGAAAGGAGATCTGGAAATTAATAGAGAACTGTTGACTTCTAAAACGATTTTTCAATAGCAAACATTTAATTTTAGGTCTATATTACATGTGTTCTGAGTGACAGTCCTTCTCAAACCGTGGACAGGATAGCAAGGGCTGGCTTGTCTCTGGCTGCCTCTTCTTTAGTGTGTGATAACAGACGTCCCAAGGACATCTGTCTCACCTGCGGGAGGGGGATGACTTCCCCTGGCCGAGTCAGCTTCTGTCGCAGGAACATAGCTTTTTGTAGCCTCACCCAGCCAGGAAGGGAGAGCAGGGACTGATGTGAGGCTACCCGGCCACACCTCTGCGCTGCTGCCATGACAGGCAACCATGGCTGGGTGCCATAGCAACCCCCCACGCTGGGAGGAGCCAGGGTTGGGAACAAACGTTGCCACCCGGTTCCACCCGTTTTGGGCCAGCTGGGCACACCAACAGTGAGTTGGGGGCAGGGGGGGGAACGCAGAGGGCAGCCACGTGGGCTGTCCTGTCCCCTCCCCCCCCACCCGGAAGTAGCAGGGGCTAAAAGCCCACAGGCGGCGGCTGGAGCCGCAGGGAGCCTGCTGCGGGGATCCTCCTTCCCATCTCCCCCCCCACTTGGACTTACCTGCTTGCGGGTAGTGCTGGGGGGGGCTGGTCTCCTTGCCACCGCTGCCGGCGTTGTCACCGCCGCCGCTGCCGCCTTCATCCCTGCCGCTGCTGGGTCTGCCGCCGCTGCTGCTTCGTCCCCGCAGGATACCTGCGGGGACAAGAAGAACAAAAAAACTGTGAGTTGGGGGCAGGGGGGGGAACGCAGAGGGCAGCCACGTGGGCTGTCCTGTCCCCTCCCCCCCCACCCGGAAGTAGCAGGGGCTAAAAGCCCACAGGCAGCGGCTGGAGCCGCAGGCTGCGGCCGCAGGCTCGCGGCCGAAGGGCCGCGGCCAAAGGGCGCGGCACTTCGGGGGCACTTCTGGGGGACTGCAGGGGGGCAGGGGGGTTTTTGTGTTTTATATTGGGCAGGCTTTTTTTATTTTTCAGGGCTAGGGTGGTAGGGTGGGGGTATTGATACGGGGGGTAATGTGGGGGGTGGACCCAGGGACTCCCCCTGGTGAGAGCAGGGGGAGGACCGGGAGGGTTGGGGGGGAGGGGGTGGCTCGGTCTCCCCGTGAGAGGGGGAGACCGAGGGAGAATGGGGAGGGTATGGTTGGGGGGGGAGGGTTATGGGGGGGAGGGGGGGAGGGAGGGCCGGGGGGCAAGCAGCCGGGTCTGAAGGGCCGGGATTGGGTGGACGGAGGGGAGGGCATGGCCATTGGGGTCGTGATGGGGCGCGGACGGTATGGTCCATGGGGTGGGAAGGCACGGGCCCCTAGGGGTCCACGGTGCCTGAGGGAGGTGGAGGTCATCACCCCCCCACTAAGGGGGAGGGAGGTGCCGGGTCCAGGGTCCGCGCGTGGGGGGCTGGTGCTGATGAATGCGAGGTCCGTGGTCAACAAGGCCCCGATTATCCACGATTTGATCGTGGATGGGGCCGTGGACCTCGCATGCATCACGGAGACCTGGCTGGATGATCTGGCCGGTCCAACTTTGGCGGATCTGGTTCCAGCTGGGTATGCCGTGCAGCATCAGCCCCGCATGAGCGGCCGGGGAGGAGGCGTAGCTATTGTTTTTAGGGAAGACTGGCCTGTTAGGAGGTATCCAGTGCCGGAGATTGTGGGTGTAGAGGCTCTGCACGTGGTGATCGATTTGGCTGGGGGCAAGCTAGGGGTGCTGCTGGTGTACCGGGCCCCTTCATGCCCGGCGGCATCCCTTACCGCTCTAGCGGAGCTGGCCTCGGAGGTGGTGTTGGGCTCCCCCAGGACTTTGGTTCTGGGGGACTTCAACGTCCACGCCGATGCCGGCCTTGTTGGGGCGGAGCGGGAGTTCATGGCCGCCATGGCAACTATGAACTTGTCCCAGGAGGTGATCTGCCCGACCCACGTGGGGGGACATACCCTCGACCTGATCTTCGGCTCTGGCCTTGAGGCGGGGGGTCCGGTTGTGGGGGAGGTGACAGCGGTGCCCTTGTCGTGGACGGACCATTACCTCCTTCAGGCCGGTCTTTTAGCGCGCCCCCTCCAGAAGGGGAAGGGACCAGTTAGGATGGTCCGCCCTCGGAGGCTGATGGAACCCCAGCGGTTCCAGGAGGTCCTGAGGGAGCTTACCCTGGATGTGGACGGTCACTCTGTGGATGAGCTGGTCCGGCATTGGAACATCTTGCTGGAGGAGGCCATTGACAGGGTGGCTCCGAGGCGCCTTCTGCCTCGGTCTCGTCACCGCAGGACCCCTTGGTTTACTGAGGGGCTGCGGTGTATGAAGCGTGTGGGCAGGAGGCTAGAGCGACGCTGGCGTCGGACTCGGTCTGTCTCCGATCGTCTTCTCCATAGGGCCCATTTGCGGTCCTATGTGGAGGCTGTGAGGACGGCGAGGAAGGAATTCCTCGCCGTCCTCATAGCGTCTGCGAAGTCGCGTCCAGCGGAGCTGTTTCGGGTGGTGCGGGGGCTGGTTAGTCCGGCCTCCCTCCGCCTGGATGGGGACTTGTCCCGGGCCCGCTGTGAGGAGTTTGTCATCTACTTCGCAGACAAGATCGCTCGGATTCAGGCCGATTTCGACGCTGGGTTGATAGCAGTAGGGGAAGAGCGCGGGGGGGCGGAGGGTCCGTCTGGTCCATCTTTATGGGGTGAGTTTCAGGAAGTGACGCCAGCCGATGTGGTGGATGTCCTGGGGTCTGTGAGGGCCACGTGTTGTCAACTAGATCCATGCCCGTCCTGGTTAATAAAAGCTTCCGGGGAGACGTTGGGGACGGTGCTGGCGAGGGTGGTGAATGCGTCCCTTCGGCAGGGGAGGTTGTCGCCTTGCTTAAAAGAGGCTGTGGTGCGCCCCCTGCTGAAAAAACCATCGTTGGACGTGGACGCGCTCGCCAGCTACCGACCTGTCTCTAACCTTCCCTTTTTAGGGAAGGTTATTGAGCGGGCAGTGGCGCTCCAGCTCCAGGGTCATCTAGATAATATCGGGCTCCTTGACCCGTTTCAATCTGGGTTCCGCCCCGGCTATGGCACCGAGACGGCGTTGGTGGCCTTGGTGGACGACCTCCGCCGGGAGATGGATGCGGGATGTTCGACATTTCTCATCCTGCTCGATCTCTCGGCCGCTTTTGACACCGTGGACCATGGGCTGCTGTTGAGACGACTGCGTGACCGGGGGGGTCTGGACGGAACTGTTCTTGAATGGTTCCGTTCATTCCTCTCGGGGAGGAGCCAACGGGTGGTGTTGGGGGAAGAAACATCGAGCCCCCGCGCCTTACCGTGTGGCGTTCCGCAGGGATCGATCTTGTCTCCATTATTATTTAACATCTATATGCAGCCCTTGGGGGAGGTCGTGAGAGGGTTCGGGGTGCGATGTCACCAGTATGCTGATGATACTCAGCTGTACCTCTCGTTTTCTACCGACCCAGACCCTGCTGTCTCGGTGCTATCCCAATGTTTGGAGGCCGTGGCGGATTGGATGCGACAGAGCAGACTGAAACTCAACCCAGATAAGACGGAGGTAATGGTGGTGGGGAGGGCGAAGGGGGTGGTGGCCCCCCTGATTGGGGGGGTTTGCCCCCCTGTAGCTCAGCAGGTCCGGAGTCTGGGGGTCATTTTGGACGCAGGCCTGCGGCTGGAGCAGCAGGTGGAGGCAGCCGCGAAGGCTGCCTTCCGCCAGCTTTATCTGGTACGTAGGCTGCGTCCGTATGTCTCTGGCCCGGACCTGGCCTCCCTCATCCATGCCTTCGTCACCTCGCGACTCGACTACTGTAACGCGCTCTACGTGGGGCTTCCCTTGTTCCTGGCCCGGAGGCTGCAGCTGGTGCAGAATGCGGCGGCCCGTCTTCTTACGGGGACGGGTCGCCGGGAGCACATTACACCGGTGCTCCGAGCGCTGCACTGGCTGCCGATAGTGTGCCGGGCCAGGTTCAAGGTCCTAGTAATGATCTATAAAGCCCTATACGGCCTTGGCCCCTCTTACCTTAGGGACCGCCTCGCCCTTCGCGCCCCGGAACGACTCCTGCGGTCTGCCGGGGGTGCCCTCCTGGAGGTCCCCCGTGTTAAGCGGGGGGCCACGATGGAGCGGGCATTCTCGGTGGTAGGGCCGCGGCTGTGGAACTCCCTTCCGGAGGAAGCTCGCCTGGCCCCAAGCCTTTTGACTTTTCGGCGGAACTGTAAGACCTGGCTGTTTGCCCAGGCCTTTGGGAGGGAGGGGGGGGGTGATTTTTAATCCCCCACCTGTTTATTTATTGTGATATACTACCAGCTTATTGATATGTTTTATAGTGGTATTTTAAATGTTTTAAATGTTTTTATTGTTGTAAACCGCCCCGAGCTGCTGTGCAGGATGGGGCGGTATAAAAATCTAATAAATGAAATGAAATGAATGAAATGGGCGGCTGCTGGGCCTGGATTGTGGGCCTGCTTTGATCCAGGCCCAGCTACCACCTCGGAAGAGGTTTGCTCCGATCCCACATTTGGCAGGCCCGGAATAAACGTACAGACCTCACGTTGGGCCAAAGTGGGCTGAGCCAGGCCAGCGTGATGTCTGTTAACACCCATTGTTTCTAGCTGCTTCTAAAGTGGTTCACACTCTCAATGTAAGGAAGAACCCACATGTCTGTTGGAGGGGATTTTGGATAAGGCACCAAACTGGCACTCAAGTAACCTAAGTTGTGCCCCCCCCCCCCCCCCCCCCGCAACTTGTCAAAAGTTCCTGGCCTCTCTAAAACTGTAGAAGTGTGTTGGGGTGGGGGAGTTGAAAAGGGAAAGAGTGGGAGGGGACAGGGTGAGGCAATTGCCATAGGAGTTGCAGCAACAATTAGTTATCTGAACAAATGAAAATAATATTTTGAAAAAACAACACAGTATTGACTCACTTTTGTTCTATCAAATGGTGAAGACTATACCCATTAAGAGCAAAGGGGTTAAGTGCAGAATAACGTCATATGATCAACACCTTGTTTTTATCTAGGACTCAGAATAACCACAGCTGCTAATTGTCTGCAACCTTTTTATTTTTTATTTTTTTGTGCAGTCAAAAGTGTGTGTATGTAGCACATGGTCCCCCTAATGGTCCCCCTAATTTCACTGCCTATGTTACTGAGTGAATATTGGAGGGAAATCTTTCAATCTCTTTACAAGCAAGACTGTGCCCCTGGTGGTAGAGCCATGCACTACCTCTACTCCCTCTGGTTCAGTCTGTGTTCCTCATTCATTTCCCCCATAATGACTATGCTACCTCACTTTTCCTATGAACAGTATTAACTAGGGATGTGTATTTGGGTTTTGAGTGAACCCAACATCCTGAGAATTGTAATGTTTGAGAGCTTGAACTGGACCCCCAAACTGCAGCACATATCCAGCGTGGAGCTGGGTTGCTCTCTGACTGTTGGCTTAGCCTCCTGCTTTGGGAGTCTGTAAAGAGCCCTCCCCACCAACTGGGGATGCTGGGAGGGGGAGGGGGGGCTCCTTGCCAGCGGGAACAGTCTAAGAACTTAAGTCTGTCTCAGAACTGCAGTCACCAGCCAGGTCCAACCCAGCAGAGCCCAGCCCAGCCATGGAGAAATGGTGAGTCCTTGACAGACTCCTTCCTCCCTTCCCACAAGTCAATGACCCCCCTGAGCCAGTGCCCCATTGCCACCTAGGCATCCCACTTTCTGCAAGCCAATAACTTCCATCTGAGCCAGAAACCACCCCCCAAGCCAGAACCGTGTCTCATTCCCCTCCTTAACCAGCCCCATGTCCCATTCCCACTCCCCAAGCCAGCAACATACCCTGAGCCTAGTCCAAGCCCCATTCCCCCAGTCCAGACCCATCCCCCATTTCCCTATCCCTGAGCCAGCCCAAGTTCCCTTCTCCCAAGCCAGACCCATGCCTCTCCTTCAAGCCAGCAATTCCCCCTGAGACAGACCCATGTCCACCTTTCCCAAACTAACAACTTCCCCAACAAGTGAGCTGTATATCCGCCCTCCCCCAAACCAGTGTTTCCCTTTTAAAATTGGTAGCAGACTTAGCAGTAATTTTTTACTGCATTTTCCTTTCCTTATAGGCCTGTCAAACTGGCAGAACCTCACCACACTTCTGTGCCAAAATAACCCAGAAGCAGGGACTGGTATTCACTGTGTTTTCCACATTGTCTGTGTTCACTGCATTTCCCCCATCATTGCCAAAGATACAAATAAATGCAAATACTAAAGCCACAAATACAAATGCCGATACAAATACTTGAACTCATTCACAGCTCTAGTATTAACTTGGATTTCATCTCAGTGAAGGACACAATAAATCAAGTCTATACATTGCCCGTCCTGTGCTCACAGTTTCTATTCGGCCTTCCCACATCAGCCTTCAGGTTGTGTTGCAGCAGTTCCCTGCAAGTTCCAAGCCTTTCTCCACAAGCCAGAAAATGCTGTGCTCTCACCTGGGTAGAGCAACTGCAACCTCTCCCTTAGTTCAAAGTTCCTGAATCCAACCCCGTCCTGGCATGTCTTTCTTTCATTATTTATAACTCAGGACCATCCTTGGCTTGGAAAGGTTTCCCTGCAGTTGCAGGGTTTCTCTTACTGCCTTTGCTTACCTGGGTTCATCCCCTGCCTGGTAGGATTCCAGCCTCCTCTTCTTTGCTTTGTCAATTTGTACTTTTTTATCCCTAGTCAGGGTGTGTGGTTGCTGTGTTGGTCCCCAAATTAATAGGTTGAGACAATGGGTGTTATCTGATAAGACTGTGCCCCACTTTCACCACCCCTTTTCCCTGGACTCACTGCCTGTCTGAATGCAGTCCACCAGATGTCTTCCCGCATTACTCACTTTATTGAGGTGAACGCATCGTGAGGCAACCCAGCCCAGATTAGGACAACGGGCAATGCGGCCTCCTGTGTGTATGGCCCCCAGCAGCCATGCCCGCAAACAGGGCCTCTCGCACTGTGGACAAGGTCATGGTACTGGTAAGGATTGGACGCCCAAAGGAAGCCGGGGCCAGGATCTTTTGGAGTGGAAAGGGGGAGGAGGGAACATGCCCCAGGCCAGGCCACCCAGCCATCAGCCGTTGTAGGGAACTCGGGGGGGGAAGAGATGTCCCAATGTCCCTTGACTGCATCACTGCGCTTGTCTATCTTGAACCTGGACCTGACCTGAAATAGACCAGCCGGGGATGGAGGTGCTTCTTGCCAGCCAGAGTAGTGCTGTGCTCCCCTGCTAGGTTCACCTCCATGTCAATTTCAAGCTGGAAAGCACTTGCCGGCTTGACATTGACCAGCGCTACGCTCCCCAGAAAGGATTATCCCACATGACAGTTTAAAGGGTTCCTGGCATACCCTCACCAATAGAAGTTGGTCCAATAAACTATATCATCTGTTTTTGTTTCTCCTGGCAGTCTTTTCCTGCTTGTTCTCTTTATGCCCAGCAGTTCCCAATTTTTTTTCTTGTGACCCCTTATTAATACCCCTTATAATTCCATGACCCCAGCCAGCAAAAAGACACGCAAAGAACAGCAGATGGTGCAACTCAACATGGGGTCTGGATCCACAGTTTTGCAACCTCTACCCTAGGGATATAGAGGCTAATCCTAAACTCCTGGCCATGTGGCTTTCACGTGAGCGCGCATGATTTATGCGCAGTTCACGCGCACATTATAGATCCCATTGCAGGAGTGCGCAAAGGGTCTGCAGGGGGTTGCATGCAAGGTGTGCGTGGGCTGAGGGCATGTCATATGCGTGGTGCACAGGAATTAGGATCGGCCCCGTTGTCTCATGCTTATAACTCCTGAGACACCCATGCCCTGCTTCCTTAATTATTTCATTAACTACTATTGTCTTGGTAAGAGTTAACCTTCCTGATGAGGACTAAACTCTCCCTTACAGTTTCCTTGTGTGTCAATTATCTGGTTTATATATAAAAATTATGCTTTCTTTTATTTACGTTTTGTATTATTATTACTATTTTTAATTTATATAGCTCCTGTCGTGTACCTGGCACTGTACAATCAATAGTTAGAGACAGGTCTCTACCCCGTTATAGACGGGGCTTACAATCTAAGGCCTTTTTTACACAGACGACAATGCCGGTCCGGTGTGTGGAGATGGGTGGGTGAGCACACCCAGCAAACACCCAGAGACGCCGAGCCGGGTACACGGACAGTGCCGTTGGCGGCTGGACATCGCGGCTCTGCCACAGCATTCCCAGAAGCATGTTGGCACATGCCGACCACTCCTCCTGGGCACAACCATCTGCCTCGGGGCCCGTGCCGCACCCTGCCATGACCTTCTCAAGGGTTGGGTGGTGGATTGCAATGGAGTTCCACAGAGAGCAGCTGGAAATGAGCGATGCGTGAGGAACAGCGCATCGCTAGCCAAAGGGTGACCTTGCAAAGCTGATAGTGGGCAGGCTGCTAGGCCCTGTGAAGCCCTAACCCATGCACAGGGCGGACACGTTCCAGTCCAGGCGATGACAGGAGAACAAGGCCGTGGCTGCTTTCAGCACAGAGTCAATGAGGCAGTGGATATCGCATATCTTTAGTGTGCACAGGTGTACAATGCCATGGCCTTCACTCACTGTCAAAGATACAGGGATGGCGCTGATGCATGCCGCACACCAATTGCATGGGGGCGTGTCACAGGTACAGCCGGTCAACAGTGCAGCCCTGCTGTGGCCCGAGCCCCCTGACGTGCAGGCGGACAGTGCAGGGGGGGGGGGGGACGTCTATTGGGCCTGGTAAGCGGAGATATCAACCAGGTGTGCTGAACACACCCATGGTACTGTACCAATCGATGGGCACCAAGCATATTCCGGCAAAGTACTTGTGGGGCCTGGTTCAATTGCACAGGTGTGAAGTTTAGAGAGTGGTGGTGGAGGTGTGGTGTGTGACAAGTTATTTGGAAAGAGAGCGAGGCTAGTACAGAGGTGGTGCTGTCCATTAGTGGGTTCCCATGCTAAGCACGGGGGACGAGAGTGTGCTTGGCGGCTTGCCTGTTGCAGCGGTCCCCAGTATGTGGGGTGAGCCGTTGAGCTACAGGGGACAGGGCTTGGGGGTTGGAGGCACAGGCTGAAACCAGGTGGTTGGATAGTAGACAGGGCATTTAGTGGACAGGTGCTTAAGCGGGCCACGAGCACAGCATTGCAGGGATTGGAGCAAGCCACCTGTTCACTTAGGGGCTTCTTGGGTAGTTGTGTGGTGATCCATCACAGGTTCAGGTGGTGGAAGCTCACAGCGTGTGTGTTGGTGGTACCATGCTGCCTGATGATGAGCCCCCAGAGGAGAGAGCCATCCTGCTAACGGTCCTGGGCACATGCTTTGTGATCCTGGCCCAGGTGTTCCAGCAATGGACTGAACTACTACTGCCAGGGCCCTGCTTCTACAACCATAGGACACGGTGGCCAACATGCACCGAACTGCATTGTCGTTGTGATGGGCGAGGAGGATCTCTGCTCACCAACATGCCATGTTCGGAACAGCAGTGTCCCAACACATGCGGCTTGTCCTGTCCAGGTGGCCCCTCAACCTTTACGACTGTCGTGTGACTGTTCCAACGTGACAGCTGAACTGGATGCGTTCACACACAAACGAATGGTGGGAAAACATGGTGGCTACCTGGACTGACAAGGAATGGATGGCCCACTTCTGCATGAACCGCTCCCTCTTGACACGGCTTGGTGAGATCCTCAACCCACATCTCCGGAGGAATGCTACCAATATGCGGTATCCACTGCCCCCAGGGATGCGATTGGCCATGGTGGTGTGGAGGCTGGCCACCCCTGATTCATGTCGGAGCATTGGGGAGCAGTTCGGAGTGGGAACTGCTACCGTTAACAGGGCACTCCACGATGTGTGTGACCTGATAGTGGAGCTGCTACTCGAGCAGGTCATCCAGTTATGGGATCCCGAGGTTGTGATAAGCAACTTTGAGGACATGGGCTTCTCCCATTGTATCGGTGCGATAGTCAGCACCCACATCCGTATCATCCGGCCCCCACACGCCAAGGCGGACTATCTGAACCAGAAGCAGGCGTTTTCCATAAATCTGCAGGTCATTGTGGATCACAGGCGTCTATTCACTGATGTGTACACTGGCCAGTCAGGGAGGAGCCATGATGCGTGCATTCTGCACACGTCACCCTTCTATGCTTGGATGTTTGATGGTGAGATAGCCCCCAACCTGTATCGGGTGATTGAGGGTGTTTCCATGGTTCTGGTGGTGATTGAGACCCCGCTGAGCCCGTGGCTCATGAGGGCCTATCCTGTGGCTCGCACCCCTCAGCGCAGGCTCTTCAACGAGCACCTTTCATCTGCTCGGAGTGTGGTGGAGCGGACATTCAGCCAGCTGAAGATGCGTTGGCGCCTTCTGATGAACAGGAGCCAGTTTGATCTGGAGCACACCCCCATCATTGTCCTGGTGGCCTGCATTTTGCACAACATATGTGAGACTGGCGGAGCTGCCCTTGATAACCCCCTCACCAATGCAGAGAGTGAGCCCTGTGCCCCTGTACCAACATGTCCAGGGTGGGGCATTCCAACGTATCTTGGAGGAAAACAGGGATGCACTCTGTAGGCGCATTGTTGCCCAGATGGCTGGCAACTAACCTGTGCCTGTGCAGCCCCCCCCCCCCCNCCCCCCCCCCGGCCCCTTCCACAGCCTGTGTACCTTTAACAAATAAACACAGATATGACCCGTCTACTAACACTGCCTTGCCTCCTCCCTCCGCTCCTTCAAATCCCTCCTCAAGATCCACCTTTTCCTTGCTGCCTTTCCCAACGCCTGCTAGTCTTTCCCCGTACACTTACTGTCAGCCCTCCTCTGCTGACTGCTGCTACCAACCTCTTTGTAACCAAGCCAAGCATACGCACCTGAGACTTTGCATCTGCTTGAATGTTTGTTTGTCTTCTCCCCTGTCTCCCCCCTTTGTCTTTTAGATTGTAAGCCACCGGCAGGGACTGCGTCTAATTCTATGTTCTGTACAGCACCAGGTCACACGACTGGCGCTATATAAATGTTTATAATAATAATAATAATGTGTAATTTTGATTTAGTACTAGGGAGTGCCCAGTCTTGTATAAGTGGATTCCCTCAGAGTGGGGTCACGTACTAGCGGACAGCCTTGGCATTAGTAACCCGTATAGCTGAAAGATAAGTCTGGGTGATGGTTAGCATATGCAGCTCATATGTGGTATCAGTGTGCTTTCCTCTGCTCTTTCACCGTTGGTTATTCGTTTCCTCACCGCCTCCTGGCAGGCATGAGCGGTATCAGTCCCACACCTGTATTGCGCATGACACGACCCCTTATGTCAACAACAGATCGCCTCCCAGCACATGCTACCCCCTGAACATAACGATCAACATAGAGGTAATATATACAGATTGTTTATTTGGGGTTATTTACAAGGGGTGGGTTTTACTTCTTTCGGAGACCTCCCTGTCCTCGCTTTGGCGCACCACTAAGGCTCGCCTCCCTGTGGTCCTTTGCTGCTGCCGTCCGCAGTGAGCGAGGGCTCTCGGTTGTCCACTCTACTCCAGGCTCAGGTATTGGCCCCTGCAATAAGCAAGCATAAGGTAACCTTTACCCAGGATGAATCCCCTACACCAATGCCCTGTGTGTAACTCAGGTTTCCCTGGATCCTCATGTTGCAAGCCCACCGCCCATCCCTGTGCAGGTCGAGGTGCAGCTGGATCCCCCTGATTAGAGCACACATTGTGATCCAGCTTACCTGACCTGGTAGGGTGGCCAGCATAGGTGGTTGGTTACCTGCGGGTGCTGGGATGGTCAGAAGAGGCTGTGGTCCCCGGAGGAGGGGTCTCGGAGGCAGCAGTAGAGGAACCGGGAGGGGAGTGGGATGGAAGGGTGGCCCCCCAGGCTGTTGTTGGGGAGCTATATGGGGGGGACCCTGTGCACCAGGCCAGGGAAGGGGTGCTGTTGGGCAAACGAGGGTTGGCCAAAGTGCTAGGGAGGGGGCACCTGCACCAGTGGGAGGGCGTGCTGGTGAAAGTCGGCTGCCATCCCTCCTTGTACACCTGGAGGGTCCATGTCACACTGGGGTTCATGCCACAGAGCCCCCACTGCCTACCCCATTAGGTCCAGGGCCCGTGCGACTGTCCCTTCCAGCGTGCTACAGGCCCTCACCCTTTCGACCCTGTTGAGGTGCAGTTCGCGGTGGAAAGTGGTAGTCTGGCGCCTGTCCCACAGGTATTTGGTATGGGGCCGGGTGAGCATAGCTGCCAACATTTCCTAGTCCCTATCTCCCTCCCCTCTTTGCACCTCCCTGGTGAGGGTAAGCTCCTCGGAGTGCACCTCGGCTAACCTTCTGGTTTCCTCTAGCAGTTCCCTCCCCAGGTCCTCTCTCCTCCTCCGATTCCTGGCCTGCATCTCCCAGTTCCTCTCAGCGCTCCCAGCGGCAGCACCCCTTGCAGGACCGGGTTGCTCTTCTGTGGAAGACATGTTACCCCACAGGTAGTAGTGTTTGCCATGTCCATACCCTGTACCCCTAGCGGTGCTAACGTGTTGCCACTGGGACTACCTGCCCCCCTTCAGTGTTTGACCCTATGTGGCTGGCGGCCGCCAGGGTGGGGTTCCCGTATTCCCATTGTATGTGTCAGACCGCAGTGGTGGCCCCATTCCTGTGTGTCTTTTCCTGGGGTCTTTTTGTCCCACCACCCCATTGCTGACATGTCTCATGATCACTCCTCCGTAGCCATGTGACCCCACGTCTGCATGCCTCTCCGAGACCGTTGACCTGTGTAGTTCCATGCCCCTACTGTAGTGGCCCCCAGCCCTTTCCTGTCTTAGCATTGGCGGGTTTTTTACTAGAGGGGCTCCCTCTGTGCCCTGTATGCTATTACACCGCCCCGACATCTGCCGCATCCCTTTCCTTCTTTGTGTTGGTCTACCGTCATTGTCCTGATCTCCGGGCCTCGGGAGTGCCTCCAGTTCCTCCTCGACTACCTCCTCCATTGCAACCTCCTCCTCGTGCACCTCCAGGGACCCTTGTGCTGTAATGGGTAATGGGAACCATCAGTTGATCCCTGCCACCCGGCTTGGGCCCAGGTCACTGTGGCCGGGGCATTTCCCTCCTCCCCACCCCCCCTGGGCCGTGGTTATGCTCCTGCCTGGATCGTATTCCTCCAAGTTCTGTGGGGCATCCCAGGTGTCTGTACGCTCCATGTGCATACCATGTGGCCTGTTGCCCTGTGGGTTTTGTGGGCGCACGTGGAGGGTGATGTTACTGCGACATGTTTTCTGAGATGCCTCCTCCCCCTGTGTGATGGAGCTGTCCCTTCCCACATCCTGGGCGGCCTCGCCAGGGGCTGCGTTCTCCCCCTGCTCCGGGGGGTCGGGCAGGGTGTGTGGGTTTTTTGCCCTCTTTCTGCCCCTGGCGAAGGCGGTGCTGTGTATGTGGGAGGCAACTATGTCCCTGTCCATGCAGAGGATGGTTCAGCTCATCATGGAACTCCATTGTGTGCATGGCATGGCCGGACTTGAGATTGTTGTCCTTGATATACTTATATCCGGACCTCATGTTCTTTGCCTACTGCATGCACTGGGTGACATCCCTATTGTACCCCTGCCGCTTTATCGCCTGTGTGATGGCTTCATAGACCTGTCTGGTGGTGTAGCTGCGCACCAGGTCATGCTGGACCTTTTCGCCCCCCCCCGTATGAAGTCCCGGGTCTCCTGCTTCGACCAGGGCTCCCCCTTTTGGGTACCGCGTATGGGGGGCCTTCCAGCTTGGTGGCTTGGGGCCCGCCCGGTGGCTGAGGTGATATTGGAGCAGGTCATCTCCTGTTGAGGGTATTGCATGGGTGTTAGCATCTGTCCCACAGCCCCCCTTTTTCTCCAGTTGGGTGATCCTTTCCCTCTCCCCCTGGGGGGCACAGCTGGGTTACCTGACTGTCACAGAGACCCTCCTCGGCCGTCTCCCTGGTGGTGCGTTGCTCCTGTGTATGAGTGCTCTCCTGGGGGTGGGGATGGTAACCGTTAGCTGTAGCTGCCCGACCTGTGCTCCCTCGGGTTGTTTTCCGCTGGTGGCATGCGGGCCCCCCCGGCTTCTTGGGGTCCCCTCGCACATACCTCACTGTTGCNTGTTCCCTTGAGATGGTTTCTGGCATTGCCATGGGGGCCCCCCCTTCCTTGGTTGTTAGGGTACCCTTGCTCTTACCTTGCTGTCAGTTGTGCTCCTATCCCTGTGGCCCATGGCTGTGGTGGACTGGGGAGATGCAGGCAGAGCCGGCGCAGTGGTATGCCCTCAGTCAGCCCTGTGACGGGAGAGGTGTGCTGTAAATAGCCGTTACTCCCCCACCCCCCCCGTGCCATTGGGCCGGGCCTCCCTCTCCCAGGGTCCCTTTGCTTACCCTGGCCCGTCCCGCGCGTGTCGTGGTGCTGGCTCCCTTCATTTTGTTCGAGGCTTTCCTTCCTGACATTGTGGGAGCCGGCGCACCCATGTCATTGGCTCTCCTCTAAGGGCTTACAGCTGGGTGGGCTTACAGCTGGGTGGGCGCACCCATGTCATCGGCTCTCCCCCGGTGTGTGTGTCTGCTTGGGGGCACCTGCGTGGCCTCTCTAGCCATCTCCCGGTGGTATCGACGGACCCATCCCTGTGGATTTGGGTGTTTTGGTTTTTACACGGACAGGTGGGTGTTGAACACCCATCTCCACCCACGGAGCATGCCGGCTCCTTCCTGACTGCTCCATGGGTGTTGGTGGGTGGGTGACGTCCATGTAAAAAAGGCTTAAGTGACAAGGGAGGGAGAGACAAGAGAGAGGTGAGAGATGAGAGTACATTCATGAGATTGAGAAATTGCAGATGCACGTGCTTCACTTAGGGTGAAAACAGACATGATGCTAACCACCCTTTAACCACCCTTGGTGGTTATTTATGCATGTTGCAGGGTTTCATAGGGTACCAATACAGCCCTGCCACATGCATAAACAACCACCAAGGGTGGTTAGTGTTATGTTTGTTTTCACCCTTACTTACAGGGAACTAGATTCTGAGTGAGAAGGAACAGGATGCAGTTTCACTCATGACAGGCTACAGAAGGCCTGACAGAAGAGGTAGGTTTTCAGGAGGGATTTGAAAGTTGGGAGGGAGGGAGGGAGTGTTCTACTGTGCTTAGTGTGGTTTGTATATTTTTGAGAAATATATATCGCTGTTGGAAATAAAGATACATATATTAATTCAAAATTTTACACTTGCATGGAAGCAATTAAATGTAAATGCCTTATGGGTGGTGCATGGTCATGAACTGTAAGTGATGGTTTACACACCTAGGATATAAGACACTTGTGCCTGTGGATTCCCATCCTTTGCAGGATTGCAGCTCTAATGTGTAAGGTCACAGTACTTCTTGTGCATATGTTTTGACATATCTGCTTTCCTCAAACATGTCTCTATGTTTAAATGAGGGTAAGTTTTGCTTGAACAAGATTTGTGGCTGTAGTGGGAGCATCTTTCTCATTATGATCACTTCCCTGCAGAACAAGTGAGCACCAGTTGCCGGTTTTGTAGGGTGTGCATCAAACCTTTTGTACTGTGTGTCCTGGTTTTGTTTTTCATTGCCCTGGACTTGAGTTGACATCACTGATCTGAGAATATTCAAACAAGGAAGTAAAGCTAATTGCATGGTTTGTTTGCCAAATGGAAAGAATAAAAGTATTAGTCAAAATAAGTTATGGCTTCTAAAGGGGCAGTTAAATTGCTTATTATGCTGCGTCCCATTCCATGTATTTGATAGGGTTTCTATTTATTGTTGCTTGTCTAATGCCAATTTCTATTCTGGGGATTTTTTTTAACACTACCCAAGAGTTTGTGCCCAGTTATGCAGCTGTATCATCCTGCTATATTGAGTGAGAATAAGAAAAATAATAAGAAAAGGATTAGAGGAGAATATGGTGTACTTTGTATAATTACAGTCACCTTTGATTTGGATTCTGAGGACTGTGAATGATTTTTTTTTCTAAATTGTATATTGGTAATTGTTGGCTGAATGCTGGTGATATTATCAGAGCTCTGTTGCTGGAAGGAAGAAGACACTTAGACCAGATGAATTTGATAGCCTCAGACTGTTAACAAATATATACAAAACTAACAAAGCTATCTTAGAAATGACAGTCACAGCTGTGGAATTTGCAGAAGTCGAGTTTTCCATCTGGCTTTTTACTTTTTGGTGGGGAGCGTGGAGGCTGGCTTTTTGGTGTGGGGGGAGAAAAGGGTTTTGGAAACATTTGATATCGTTTTATACTCTTATTTTACAAAACACAGACAACATGTTAAAAAGGAAATCAACCCTACTTATCGTCCATCTATCCGCCCTTAAATTCTGTGTTCATATTTATATATAGGAAATAAAGGTAAGCGGTTATGGAAAGAGACAAAAGGAGTTTTGAGGCTATACTTGGCTTTGATCCTAAATAAATATTGCAGCGGAACCTCGTGGAGGTCAGTATTGCTGTACCGGCATAAGCTTATTTAAGTTTACAGCCATTAGTATTTGTTTTGAAGTCTTTTGGTTATGGGAAGTATAGCACCAGTTTTGGTGGGGTTTTCCCATGTGACCCTATTGTGAGATTACAATATAATCATGTGACTCGCAGAGAACAACAAAGACATGCAGTCTATTAAATATCAGTTTGGATTGTGACCCCATCTGTAGGCTGTGTGTTGGAGTTCTGACTCACAGTTTGGGCATCTCTGGTCTAGCAACAGTGTGTTGTAATTACTATGTTGCAACCATTACTTTCTTTTTCTAAAATTGTTCTCTGTTATTTCAGACATTGGTGTGCTCTGCTTGGTCCTAGTCTCTACGTGTGGCAGATTTTTTTTTTAAAGCCTCCGTTTCCTGTTGGATAGATTTTTCTGTGCAGGTAGTTTGGGTATGGTGAATCCTGCATTGGTGGAGGGGGCTAGAGTAGATGACCTTCTAGGTCCCTTCTAGCTTTATGATGATGATATATAAATAAAAGATAATTCAGTGCAGAAGGTGCATCCCTCGCCCATTAGTCAGTGGGAGCTTTGCCACTGACGTCCGTGGGTTCAGGACTGCAGTCAGAGTGTGTCACTGTCTTATGTTAAGGATTGGTATTGGGTCCTTATTGGAAACTCTGCTTCCGGTCCTTTCCAAGATATCTATTGTTGGGCCGTGCAGACATTTTAAGTTTGAAGCAGGAGCAGCATAGCACAGAAGTGGTAATGTCGTAATATTACCACTGACCCCTCCCTGCACAAGGTGAGAGAGAGCTCACACGGACACTGTCTTACTACAGGGATGGCCTTACTACAGGGCGACCTTTGGCGACTGCCCTAGGCCCCGCTCCTTACATGGGCTGCACAGTGGCCCCTGATTTTACCGTACTGGGCCCAAACACAACCATCTTTAGGGCTTTATGAAGGGTGCTCCCAAGGTAGTGGTGGGGCCCCAGGGGCACCACATTTTATCTTCGCCCTGGGCCCTGCAAATTGTAAGGCTGGCCTTGCTTGCCATGCTACGTGGTCAAAAAGGGAGTCCAACTAGAACATTAACTGGCTAGGGTGGAAGGCCTTCTGGAATCCTTTGCAATAAACTCTTCCCCATTTCTGGTCTCACTCTGTGAGATCCAGTGAAACTCTTTCAATACTATGGCCGCTTACGTCCGCCGCTGCAGGGCACCCAGAGCTTCTCTCTTTGGATGGATTCCTCTAAAATCCTGAGTTTTTGGGGGGAAGGGAGGGCGGAAGGGGGTGGAGAAGGTCTTTCCCTGTTTGGGGTCTGTTACCTGGGCAAACTCTATATTCAAGTGAACTGGTTCAATCAGTGCTCCTTGCTCCCCAGATTGTGGGAGAGGCAGGCATGGAGAACTGATGCCACTTTATTCAGCTGGTGCAGCCAATATATTCCTTCCTTGCTCTTGTGTTCCTTCCCAAAGTCATCCAGAAGACCTCACCAGACAGAGTGATTATCAGGGATCCTAGAAATCAATTTGCCATGGAAAAACATGGAATTTGTGGTTTTACAGAGAATCTTTTATTTTTTACATTTTGGGGGGGGGGAAACCCCTATGTTAACTACATTTTACTGCAAGTGCCACTGTCACTTATTCAGTGCATGGAACCCTCCCCTCTTGTGGTTGATTTTTGAATGTGCTTTAAATTTACATAACTAATCATACTAAAATAAATTGCTTCCGGCATATAGATGTGTTACTCAGTGGTATATAGAGGCTCGTGTTGTAATGCATCTCAGGTTTTACTTCAGCCTCCAAATGTAATTAAAGTTATGAAAAGATGCTAAAAACTATTGCCCCTAAAGACCATGTCACTGAGTTAGGCAAGGACAAATTGCATGTTGATGGTAATGTGGTGTTCTGTACTGTATTCAGCAAGGCTATAGATATGTTCAAAGGCAGACAATTGTAGAACACATGGAAAGCGCTAAATATAAAATGAATGACGAAAACAAGAGGCAGAAACAGCAGGGCCACTGACAACTGTAAAGAAACAATGCGCTGTGACTGGCTCATTCCAGTCTTTTACAACTGCCAAAGAACGGTGTGAAACTGTCACTTTAGATTTTGTTTGAATGTGTGTAAAAGCAGACAGTCCTCTGCATAAAATGGATTTACCTGTTGTCAGACATTTTTGAGCAAGTACGTTAAGGGAGGTGGGGCCATTTCCAAGTCAGATCAGTTGTAATCCTGTTATACCGATATATGTTGTGGCTACTAAGGTTCCGTATTTCATTTTAACCATGGGAAAATGCAGATTTATATGCTTTTTTATCGGACAGTTAATTTTTTTTAATCACTGAAAACTAGGATCCCTGGTGACTATCATTGCACCTTGCTAGCCCTGCATACTCTGGTTCTTCACCTCCATGGTTTTGCCCACACCTTTCACCTTCACATCTCAGAGTATCTTCTATTCACACAGGGACCAATTTGCCATCCAGACCTGATCCATCTCCAGCTTCAACTGTGAAACTTGAAAAATTGGATTTAAATATTTTAATTAAATCAACCTTGCTGAGTTACTAGATCATCTGAAGCACATATTTCTGGATGTAGAACCTCTTTGCTGCATGGGAGCAGTCTCAAAACATCAGTTCTTTGTCTGCTTTATCCAAGTCCTGCCTGTGTCTTCATCTTCTCCCTCAACCCCTCTCTTGGTTGCACTTGCCATGTTACATGCCTTTTAAAACAATGACTCTGTTGCCCCTCACCATGTAGCCAGAATCTTCAAGACTGTGATCAGACTTCAGCCTCTCGACAGGTAAAATTTAGCCTAGTGAAAGCTGAACCTTGTCCTAGAGACAGTGATGGATCCTCCCTTTAAACCATTGGCCACATCGGAGTGATTGATGTGTGATATAATCTGAGCTCATCACCTGTAGTAGACAGTTACTTTACTATAGAAATCATAGGTATATAGTATGACAGTTAAATAAATATAATTAGTAGATTAAAGCAGTTAAAATAAAATAGGTTTGGCTAGGGTAGTTAGTTTGTGATTTACCCTCGTTTCTCCATTTAACCTGTTCCCTCTAGTAGAGACACAGCTCAGTGGTAGTTTGCTTGTCTGTTAGTGCGTTCCTGCCTCTTCAGGTCCAGAAATTATACCACCTGTGGGCATTGCACCTATTTCGAAAACTCCCTCTGAAGGCTGACTCCGCTGTTCACTTCAATCAGGAAACTACTAAAACACACCTAGAATTTTTGTGCCAAAAAAGACTTTGGCAGAGTTCTCAAGTGATCGTGCAGCTTCATTGGCTGCTTCTGCTTTGTAGGTTCCAAAAGAGGGTCTAAAAGCATCAAGAACCACCATCCTTAGATACGTTAAGTCCACAGATTTTGGAGTCTCCATCCAGTTTGTGGGCCTGCTCATGTTGTCCATGTTCTGGGCTTTCTACACTAAAATCTGCAAGGTGCTGTGCTGCTTGGTAGACTCTCACTTTCACCAGGTACACTGAGAAATAGACTTGCCTCTTCACTGGATGTTGCTTTTGGAAGATTGGCATTATAGGCCATTGCTCTTTTAGTATTTACTTCTTTCTTCCTTCTGTTCTTAATCCCCCATGTTCTGATGGTGACTGTTGCCAGGGCCAGCCTTAGAATTGGCCCTGGTTGCCCTGTTCCTGTTTCCCCCTCCCTTGGAGTGGGCACCCTCTGCGGGGCCCTAGAGATGGTCGAGTTTAGGGCTTCACTGGGGGGAAGTGGAGCCCCCCACACCCTGCTCTGGTGGCAACAGAGGCTATTGCGGGGCCACTGGAAGTAGAGAAAAGAGTGGGGCCAGAGGCAGTCACCCTGGGTTGCCCTGTGGTAAAGCCAGCCCTATTTGTTGCTTTCCATGTGTCGGCCTGTAGGATGGCCTTTGTGAATGAGAATAAAGCCTTTTCATCTGGTAAAGTACATAGTTATAATCAATAGCTTCTCCAACCTGGAAATGTATCGTTCTTTGTATATAGTTAAGATTATCGATATCTTTTGGAAGTCGTCTCTCAACTGGAGAACTTTTTTGGGGGGTGAGTGCTATACCTTTTTATTCTGAAAAATATGGCTGGTGCCAAAAATCTGGTTGAGTTCCTGTATCTCTCATACGAGATCACACTGATTAAGTACCTGTCACTTGCTAAGTTAGAGAATGACATGATTATGAGAAAATGCCTTAGTAACTGAAGCCCTTTTTACATGGGCAGCACCCACTCATGAACACCCAGAAATCTGGGACCTGCGTGAACAACCTGGTGGGTGTGTGTGCACTCCTGCTGAACATGCATCCCACTCACTCCCCCCACTGAACACTCACAGCAACCCGCGAAAGAGGAGGTTGCTCCATGCGTGTTGATGAGTGAGGGGTGCGTGGGGATGCATGTGTGTCTGTATGCATGCCCCGCCCACTCACTGCACACACAACGGTGCACCCACAGACCCACCCACCCAACAGGGCCATGTAAAAATGGTCTGAAAAAACCCTTTTGGGAGGTAAGTAAACAGCAGTAAATTGGTGCTTTCTGATGTCAGGCAGATCGGGCAGCTCTGTTGACCCAAGGGAGAACCTCTAGTGTGTACGACTAGTAGCACTATAGAAATGATAAGTCGTTGTAGTACCTTCTCACTTCTAGACCAGAGTTTTCTCTATACTTCATTATGTGGAAATATCCACAATTTACTTGCCTTGGTGAATACTGGCAAAACATGAATCCAATCCTGGTAGAGTTCCATCAGCCCCGTTTGTAGAATGTACCTATTGTTCTGGCAAGCAGGGATAAATTTGAGGAAGGTGTAATATGACAGAAACTAACTTATCTACTACCATCCCCCTTGAGTTGTTTATCAATATCAGGAGGCAGAATTCACCTTCCATGTGTGTGGGAAAGAAAGGTCGGGGAAATTTGCACTCTAATGTTTCTACCTGGGGGTAATGCTGTTGGTCTCCAAACACGTAGCAGAAGTCACTTAGTTGAATGCCCATATGGTAAATTGGTTGGAGACTTTTTGATTCTAATTTAGTGGGCATTTTAAAAATATCCCAACAGTCTATTAATGGTTCCTTTGACCTTCTCTAAAACACAAGTGTTTTTGAGTCCACACACGTCTAATACAATTGGTCTTTGATGTAGAAACATCTGAAGACAGCTGTACTCCTGAAAATAAAGTCCTCCTGCTACATAGTAGAGCCGACAGGATGGGAATAGTTGTAGGTAGGTAGTAGATCTTTCATAAATAAAAGCTTTCTAATCAGTTTTGGGGAACCTTTTTTTTCTTGTGGTACCTCTTTGATTGATTTCCCATATTCATGCCCATGTTTTCAGCCTCTTGTCTCATTATGAGACTTTCATAAGACTTAACTTTCTGTTGAAGGAGACAAAATGGATAGCCTCTGATAAAGATACAGTCCTGTTGCTAAGCAGTAGGTTTGGCATCTCTTCATTGGTGTTACCACTGTCAACCACATCTATACATACCGTGTCTCTTGTTGCCGTATCCAGGCACATCTACACTAGGAAAACAAAATGCCACAGGGAATTGTCATGAATTTTTCAAACCTCACATATCCTGTTCCTCTTACCTGTTACACTGCCTGCTCAGGCCCTCAGAACTCCCCATCTCATCCCATGCAAGCCAAGCTTTTTTCTGTAAAAATTGGTATTGCTCATGCTGCTGCACAGCAGTTTCCCCTCCCCATGCTCCTCTTCCTTGCTTTTCAGTGCTCCCTGCCGTGGGCTCCTTTCTCAGCTTTCTTGGCTGGAGGTAAAAAGAATTATTGGGGAGGCACTGATCGACATGGAGGGAGTCCCAGTCACTCCAAATCTGGCCTGAAAACTCCTGCTGCAGGTCTGAGAAGCTGGGGAAGAGGCCAGAAAGTTAGAGCCTCAGGCAGGAGGAAGCTCAAGATTGGAACTAAACCCCAGTCTCCTGGCACACATACCCTTTTTTTTTCCCCCCTAACAGTGCTTAGAATATTGGACGAAGTTATTCTCCTATACCACGGCATGTTGTTTCCATTAAAAAGAACTTATACTCTCAGTTGCTTGCACCTGCGTCCTGTTTTCATAACAGGAAAAAATAACTAATTCTCCACTGAACAGAAATCGCAAAATACCCTTTTGCTTGGGAAGTAAAACTTTTTAATTGTACGCTAATGCCTAGAATGGCTCCCTCGTTGTTGTTGTTTTCTTTTGCAGGGTTTCTGTAGCTTTGTTCCTTGGTCTCTGAGCAGTGCAAAGTAACAAGTTTATACACAAATGGAATTTTGAAACATTTAGCTCCCTTTTATACTATAGATAAATATACTTTGATTCCCTAGGAACACACAACAAATACTTTTTTGCACTTGTTAAATACCTTTCATTTGAGGATTTCAGTGCACTGTACAAACTACAGTTAAGCCTTAGAACATCCCAATAAACAGGACAAGAATTTATTTTTCTTAACAAGGGTAAAAAGAGGAACAAGAGAAAATAAATGAGTACTTAAAAATTACCTGTGTGTCTCCCTTTTAACCTGCTATTGTTACTGGTCTATAAATGACAAGAAATTGAGAAAGTATTTTTTCTAAAATAATAATAATAAATTTTGGTGTAATCAGTCTCATGTTGCTGAGGTATAGCAAGCAAGTCAGTCACTTTTCTTTTTTGTTTTTGTGGGCCTCTCACACACTTAGAATAGAGGGAGAAGTATTTTGAAAAACTGGAAAATGCAATTTTAAGTTAGCAGGAGGTTTTGGGGGTAAACATTGCACCCGAAAATATTTTTAGCCTTAAAAAATTACTTGGTTTGAGATTGCCTGTATTCATTTGGGGGTACAGAATTTGTCAGAGGCTGATTCAAAAATAAATTCAAGGATCTTAACATTGAGCTGGATTGCAATCCTTTAAAACTACATTTCTTTAGATTATATGAGAATGCTAAATGTTGGTTTTATAAATGGGTAATCTGTATAGGAACTCATCTGTTCCACAAACCTGAAACTATTTTTAACCCTAAAAAAATGACTTGGTTTGAGGACTCGTTATCCCGGTACTTATTATTCCAAATAATGAGTAAAATAAGTATAAGAATTGTGATTTATAATAGAGCTGAAATGAGCAGCAGAATAACTCCTCCTCCAGGCGTTTCATGTCTATTGGTTAATTATATGGGTCCCTGTCATGAGGAGACATGGGAGACATGGGGTGATTTCAGATGTTACGGGCGCCCGATTCACCACAGTGGATTCCCAGCGGTGGTGATCCGGCTACCCACCCCCCCGTGGGCAAGAGAGACCCCAAACAGACGTGACGGGAGTGGGACCACGACAGGGAATCGGACCGGCAGACCAGGGCAGCGCAACAGACATTACGCCGATCCCGGGCCATGGTCAAAGCACCCGCCTCATCCCGGCTGCTGCTGTCCCTCCACCGCCTCCATGTGCAACACGACCACCGCTTCCTCCACCTGCACCTCCTCCTCCTCCTCCTGCCTTGCTCTCTCGCCCTCTGCTCTCCTCTTCCTTCCGCCTCGCTCCATCCCGCCACGTCCCCCTGCTGCTGTGTGTCCTTTAAATCTCCCTCCCCAGCCTGTGGTGTTGCTCGTTGCCTGGCAGCAAAGCTGCGTGCTTTGTCCCCGGCTGGGAATCATGTTGCTTTACTCCAGCCGGTGGTTGCCGTTCAGTCATTACTTTTTTTTGTTTCCCATTGGGAATCGCTTTGACCACGCTTTTGAAGATTGTCTGGGCTGGAGCTCTGGAAGCATGGTTATTTTTGACCCCTGGTGGGAATTGACTGTGGTGAACATCTGGCGCCCGCGAAACAGACGTTCAGGGTGCTTTGGCCCCGCCGCGGGATTGAGTGTGGTTCACTGTGGTTGACTGTGATCTCATAACATCTGAAAATACCCATGTAGACTACATAGGTAACATATGTAAAGGAACGTGTTAAGGCACCATGCTTAACGTAAGCTGAGAACTGAAATCTCACTGCATGTATCCATTGTAAACTGAGAACTGCTAAGTCATCACATGAAGGAGGTTGTGCAAGCCAGGAAATAGCCTAACACCTTATAAAAACACCAGGAATTAGCCATTGACTTGCAAATGGACTTGATCCTGCCTACGTGCAGAAAGGCACAACTCACCTGAGCGGGAAAAGGAACAAAGGACCCCTGAGGAGTACTTAAAGGGCAATAAAGAGCCATCTAGAGAAACAGGACATCACATCTTATCAGCAACTGAAGAGGAACTAGCTAGAAGAGCTGGACCAGACAAGTCATGGAGGAAGGACTTTGATTCCTTAGAGACTCTAAAAACTTGTGCCCAGCTAAGCTCTGTCATTGCATAGTTGAGAAATAGACTGAAATATCCATTGGACTTTGATTAGGGTAAGCCCATTTTAGGAGAATATAAGTACAGGTAGAAATGTGTTATTGGTTGTTATTTTGATTTACTGCTCTCTAACACTGCATGTTTTATTCATGATTTATTCATTAAACTTCTTTTAGCTGAACCCAGTGTGGTTAAATGAATTCCTAACGTTGGGCTGACACGGGGTGATTTCAGACGTTACGGCGGGCCCCATTCACCACGGGCTGTGGGGTGGTTCAGACCATGGCCCAGGGTGAAGGGGCGTGCCAACAGACGTGCGCCGCTTCTCCCCGGGCCGCGGGGACCGGCGAACCACGGTCCGTGGTGAATGGGACCCGCTGTAATGTCTGTCATGGAATCGCGGAGGGGGTGGGGCTGCGCGGCGGAGCGTGCTGCCGCATGGCCCCACCCCCTGCGTTCCACACTGGCCTCCCCCCGCCTGATGGGCAGCGAGAGCGGCCAATCCAGCCGCACTCGCCACCACGGTTGGGGGGGACTGGATTCCACCACCGGCAGGGGTAAGTGAACAGACGTGACGATTCAGTCACCCCTGCCGTGGTGGCCATTCACCACACTTCTGGACCCGCTCGCGTCCTCGGGTCCAGAAGTGTGGTGAACGCAAACGCGGCCCACGTTTGACTGTGGTGAACATCTGGCGGGTAGCAAACAGACGTTCACTGTGGGCCACGTTTGAGTGTGCTTCAGGAGTGGTGAATCTTGGATTCGTCACGTCTGAAATCACCCACAGTTTGGGTTAATACTGTGTTTTCATAAACAGGCAAACCTAGAGAGAAAGAGTCTGTGCTTGGGAATCTCTGTGGCTTAAGGGCAGGGACCCGAGTTGACTGTGTTGCTGCAATTTGCAGTGATTTTCGCAGAATCAGTCAATCCTTGCAGAATCAGCCAATCCTCGCAGAATTCTTGCAGCCAATCCTGACTATGACCTGAGGGTAAATAGGCCCCTAGGAGATGAATTGTGGGTGGGTGGAGTCTGAAGGCCCTATGTTTGCGTAAGGGAGGTGCTGAAATTCCAGAGGATTTGAGTTGTGTTTGATTAGCAAAGTTGTGATTCTATGTCAAACCTATTGCAGATTTGCTTCCCAGCATGCATAGTTATGCAAATCAAGTTAATTATGCAAATGTTAATGCTCACAGTGAATTTGTAGAATTTGGCTTCACTGGTTGCAGAATTTAAGATTTTTTGGTGCAGTCAACTCGGGTCCCTGCTTAAGGGTGACAGAAGGGTTAACCCATTGCAGGCTAAATCAATTCTTGAGAGAACTGATTCAGTGAGAACTGCAAGCAAGGGAAACTGAGTCACAAACAGCCTACAGCGGGGTAGAGAGGTCCCAATCCCATGAGTGCCCCCTTTCCCAGCGTAAGACCCAGTCTGAGAAGTACTTTTATGCCATATATATATTTCACTAGACTAGCATAAAAAGCTACTTCCCAGACTGGGATTTACACTGGGAAAAGGGGCCCAAGGCTATAAAAAATCCACTCACCAGTTCAAAAATTATACTGCTCAGTGGCAAGGCAGTGAATGAAATTTTAGAGCCCTAATCATTAGCAATAATTATTAAAACAATAATTAAATAATGGGTAAGAAACAGCCTGCAAAACTTGATGCTGAAATACGCAGACATGTAAATTTATTTCTAAAGATTAACTGGAAGTGAAAATAATTTTTATTTTAAAATATATTGGTATCCAAAATAGAAGGTTACTATAAGTATAGGGATTTTGAGGGTTTCTTTTCTTTCTTTTTTTAAGGATGGATTTATCTTTGTTTATTTAACAAAGTGATATTTTCTTTTACATGGTCTTAGTTAAGGTAGTATTAAAGTGCCATTGACATCATCATTACAGGATGGTAGAATAATTGGTCTTCAGCTGTTGGAAAAATATTTGCTGTTACCCCTTTTTTGGTCTTCTGAACTACCCTACCATGAAGAGAAAGGGTAGTGATCCGTTTGTGATGTATCTCACTGTAATGTCACTGTTCTGAAGTACTCTTTCTAGGAAACTTCAGTGAATTGCCAAAATATTTTATCAAGAAGAAAAAAAATAGCTTAACTAGTTATCTTTTTTTAAATATGCATACGTTTTTTTAAAAACGTAATGGACCTTGCTCTTTTCTTTCTCTAAAGAGTAGAAAAAGATTTCTAGACTATTTCACTATTTTTCCTGACACAGGAATGTTAACTGGTTCTTAGTGTTCTGTAGCAGAACTACACATGAAGTAATTGTAGGTTTTGCCAATTACTACTAACTCACACTGACAGAGGAATAATTGTACTTCACATTGAACTTGTTTTTTAGAGCTCTGCTTTCATGTAGGAGGAAGTCCTAATTTGATTAGAATTTAGCTTTTGAAAACCATTTTAAGAAATATCATCTTCTGAGTCACATGGAATCAAAGACTGATTTTCATCTTACTAGTAGTAAGTGCTCTCCCATAAATGTGTTTGCTACAGAGCAAGGATGGAGAACCACTGGCCTGTCATCACAGCTTCCTGCCCACCTCGCCCTCCCTCTGGTTGTAGCAGGCTCAGACTGGAATGGGCCGCACGGGATGTAGTTCCCTGCTCTGGCCTCAGGTTGTGGTGGTGCTGTAGGTGGTACGGTGCTGGATCACTCTCCTCAGGGGCCTGGATACCCAGCATGGTAGTGTTGCATTGCTGTTTGGGTTCTACTTTGAGTAGTAGGAACAGTAAGACCTTTCAGTTTGGACAAATAAAAAACCATCCGAGGACATATTCACACAAAACAAGGCCAACACAAGTAACCAAGGTAATTTTTTCCAGGGACAAAACCAGATAGTGCGACTGCTCCTAACCCAGGGATAATGTTATGGAAAATATTATGGAAGGAAAACACCTACATACAGCATTACTCTGTGGTAACTTTTATCTGGAAATAAATTACCCCACATTATTCCTGGGCAGGAGTTACCATGAAAAACAGCATTGCCCCTGGGAAAACTAACTAGGGGATTTACCCAGGATTGTAAGCTCACTTTTTTGGGAACATATTCTAAAAATGAGTTGCGGAAAAATTGTGTTTTAGAAACACAAGAAGCAATTTGTTGTTTGCCATGATTATTTGTACATTGCTGTGGCTATTGGATATCTCCGTAACTACACTATTAAAAAAAAAAAAAAATTGTTTCCCCTCTTAAATAATTTTTTTGCAAGGTGTGTTGAGCCCACATATATAATCATCTTTAACCATTGTTTCCACATTACAGATGAGACATTGAGTTTTTTGTTTGCTGGAGTTAGGAGTATATCCTTGCTGTCTCCTCATTTATGCTTTGATTAGTTTGAAAAAAAAAAAAATGAATAGAAATTAATTTCAGAGCAGCTTTTGAAAGTGTTCATATAGTTTACATATTTCTACTGTATTCAATGCATTTTACTCCAAAGAGGAGTTGTGATGTAGTGGATTAGAGAGAAATAATGAGACTTGTGCATTTTGGAATGTTTTTAATGATGGATAGGGTCTCTTTCTTCAGTTGCAATACTGAAGAAAGGAAACCATGTCACTTAGCACAAAAAAAAAATCATGTATTTTTCTGTCAAGTGTGGTGCTTGAATGGGAATCCCTTGACATGTCCCTTCCTCCCCCACAACATGCAGTGAAACAATAAAGCAACTAAGTATATTATTTTAAAATTTGCTTTGTCAGCTGAAGGGAGAATAGGATTTGTAAAGGAACATTTTATGTTGACCCCCCAGGAGTAGGACAAAGGCAGAAACAAAAGATGAGAGATTGACATGCCATGTCTAAACCTTGGCATATGCATAAAGATAAGTCACCCTCCAGGCAATTTTTCATGGAAGAACAAAGAGTGTCGAAAGTAAACATAAGCTCCCTGATTTACTCAATTCCAAGATCCTGAAGATATCATTTTATGGAAAGTATGTTGGTGCATTCCAACTGTTATTGCCAGAAACTATACGTTTCCCCATGTTCTGTGTTACAAAGCTCATACATAGGGTGAAAACAGACATGACGCTAACCACCCTTGGTGGTCATTTATGCATGTTTCAGGGCTGCATAGGGCACCAATACAGCCCTGCAACATGCATAAATAACCACCAAGGGTGGTTAGCGTCATGTTTGTTTTCACCCACAGAGAGTGACTGGCTGGATATAACGTTTCTAGTTTAGTTTCTATTTTCTTCTGTTTCTAGTGTTAATTTTATCAAGGTTGTTTAAAACTATTGCTTCCACAGTTTAGAAAGGATGCTGAAATTACCCCTTCACCTCCCCACTTCATCTGAACACAAGGGTTGGCCCCCACTCTCCTGTCATTTCGACATTTGTGCAAGACCTGGCTGTTCCGCCAGGCTTTTGGTGAGGGAGGTAGGGGGGCTAGTGGGGGATGTTTTTCTCCCTGCATATAGGATTTTAACTTTTAAATTGTTTTAATTGCTTTATTTTTTTAATTTGTTGTTCGCTGCCCCGAGCTGCCCTGTGGGCAGGAGGGGCGGGATAAAGATCTTTTATAAGATTTTTATAAGACCATTGACAGGGTGGCTCCGAGACGTCCCCTGCCTCCGTCTCATCACCGTAGAGTCCCTTAGTTTATTGAGGGGCTGCGGTGTATGAAACAGGTAGGCAGTAGACTAGAGCGATGCTGGTGTTGGACTCACTCTGAATCTAACCGACTTCTCCATAGGGCCCATTTGCGGTCCTGTGTTGAGGCTGTGAGGACAGCAAAGAAAGTATTCTTTGCTGCCCTCATAGCGTCTGCAAAGTCGCATCCAGTGGAGCTGTTTCGGGTGGTGCGGGGGCTGGTCAGGCCGGCCTCCCTCTGCCTGGATGGGGACTTGTCCCAGGCCCGCTGTGAGGAGTTCGCCACCTACTTTGCAGACAAGATCACTCAGATCCAGAGTAACTTTGACACCGGATTGGAGGCAGTAGGTGAGGAGCGCGAGGCTATGGAGGCACCGTCTGGTTTACCTTCCTGGGATGAGTTTCAGGAAGTGACGCCAGCCGATGCGGTGGATTTCCTGGGGTCTGTTAGAACCACCAGTTGCGAATTAGATCCATGCCCGTCCTGGTTGGTCAGAGCCTCCAGGGAGACTTTAGGGACAGTGCTGGCAAGGGTAGTCAATGTGTCCCTCCGGCAGGGGAGATTGTCACCCAATCTCAAGGAGGCTGTGGTGTGCCCCCTGCTGAAGAAGCCATCTTTGGATGTGGACGCACTCGCCAGCTACCGACCCGTCTCTAATCTTCCCTTTTTCGGGAAGATTATTGAACGGGCGGTGGCAATACAGCTCCAGGTGCATCTGGATAACATCAGTTTCCTTGACCCTTTTCAGTCTGGGTTCCGTCCTGGCTATGGTTCTGAGACGGCCTTGGTGGCCTTGGTGGACGATCTCCGCTGTGAGATGGACGCAGGATGTTCACCATTTCTGATCCTGCTAGATCTCTCAGCCGCTTTTGACACAGTGGACCATGGGCTGCTGCTGAGACGGCTGCGAGACCTGGGGGATCTGTACAGGACTGTCCTTTGGTGGTTCCGCTCATTCCTCTTGGGGAGAAGCCAGCGGGTGGTGCTGGGGGCTGAAACATCAAGCCCCTGGGTCTTGACTGGTGGCGTTCCGCAGGGTTCAGTTTTGTCTCCGTTATTATTTAATGTGTATATGCAGCCCTTGGGGGAGATCGTGAGAGGGTTCGGGGTGCAATGTCTCCAATATTCTGATGATACTCAGCTGTACCTCTCTTTTTCAAATGACCCAGGTCCTGCTGTCTTGTTACTCTTCCAGTGTTTGGAGGCTGTGGCGGATTGGATGTGGCAGAGCAGACTGAAGCTCAATCCAGACAAGACGGAGGTGAAGGTGGTGGGTAGGGCGAGGGAGGTGCTGACTCCCCTTGTAGGGGGGGTCCGCCCTCCTGGAGCCCAGCAGGTTCGGAGTCTGGGAGTGCTTTTGGACTCAGACCTCCATCTGGAACGTTGGGTGGAGGCGGTGGCTAAAGCCGCCTTTCGCCAGTTGTATCTAGTGCGGAGGCTGCGTCCGTACATCTCCAGGCCCGACCTGGCCACCCTCACCCACACCTTCATCACCTCGAGGCTAGACTACTGCAACGCACTCTACGTGGGTCTTCCCTTGACACTGGTTTGGAGGCTGCAGCTAGTGCAGAATGCAGTGGCCTGTCTCCTCACAGGGATGGGTTGGCGGGAGCACAGAACGCCTGTGCTCCGCACTCTGCACTGGCTGCCTATAGTGTACCGAGCCAAATTCAAGGTGTTGGTGTTGGCTTATAAAGCCCTGCACGGTCTGGGCCCCTCATACCTCAGGTACCGCCTCGCCCTCTGCGCCTCAGAGCGATACCTTCGGTCCACCGGGGGCACCTTCTTGGAGGTCCCCTGTGTAAAATGTGGGGCCACAATGGAGAGGGCGTTCTCGGTGGCCGGGCCACAACTTTGGAACTCCCTCCCGGAGGAAGCCCACCCAGCCCCAGGTCTGCTGGCTTTTCGCCGAGCCTGCAAGACCTGGCTGTTCACCCAGGCCTTCGGAGGGGAGGGTGGGGTAATTGGGGGTAAATCTGGGGTTTTAAAGATATTTTTTAAATGTTGTAGTTTTAGTATTTTTTATTGAATTTTATTGTTATGTATTTTTGACCCTTGTAAGTTGCTCCGAGATGCCGTAGGCATGAGGGGTGTGGCTAATAAATACAAACAAATAAATAAATAAAATAAATAAGGGTTGGCGGTAAAGGGCACTTCACCCCACCCCCCACCCCCAATTGCAGGAATGAGCAGGACTGAGGGAGGCTTCTGCAAAGCAGCCAGCTTCTCATGAACACCCAGCGGTGGCAGGAATCTGTGGAACCTGGCCGGGGTTGCTAGGCAACTCGGCCAGGGGCATGATTGAGGTCTTGAGTGGTGAGACTTAGGGCCTGGCAGTTGACCAGATCAGAGCTCCAGCACAGCAGTGTGTGTGGAGCAGGTGAGCAGCACTGGCTCTCCTGGCGTGGCAGCCTTCATATCGGTGAAGCCGGGCAGTAGGGCATGGAGTTACGGGTCAGAGGGCTGCCGGGCCCAGCGGAAGGTGCGCCTCTGCTCAGTGGAGTAGAGCAGGGCAGGGCTATGTGGCACAGTGTGGAGGGACAGGCTGAGCCTGCATGGGCCTGGAGGAAGTGAGTACACTGACCCAGGTGGGAGGGTGCCCCTGCCTATTGACTTTCCCATAGTGAGTGTGTCGTGGTTGTTGGAGGGTGGCTACGGGAGTTCTCATGCCCCCGGTTTTACTGTTAGGAAAAAAGAAAAAAAAACAATTTCCTAGCAGGGCTAAGGGGGGAATAGACTGGGAATGGTTGCTGCCCGCAAACCCCCCTTCCCCCTGTGGAAGAGTGTGGGGCCATGCTCCTCCTTGTGGAAGGGCCAGCCAGGTGGAATACAAGAGATAGGGGAAGGTCGCCTGTTAAAGACTTGCCTTAACCATGAACTCACTGGGTGACCTTGGACCAGCCACAGATCTCTCACATGGTGGTTGTGAGGATTACTGGTTGAGTTAATTAGCTGCTAATGGTTAATAAGTGGAAATGTGAGCCATCTTGAGCCTAAGGGAAAGGTTGGGATAAAAACCTGAAATAAATATATTAATATAATTATTGACATTAACAATTAATATTAATTAGTATTATTTAATTAATTAATTAAATTAATTAATTATTTAACCCTATGCCAACTGCCCTGTCTAACTGCCCTGAGACGGGTACAAAATAGTTAATAAAACTTTTTTGATAAACTTCTTCCACTCCATACTCCATGACTTTGTCAACCATAATGGCCTCAATTGCCCTGTGGTGTTTCATGCCCCCTCCCCTTGTAATTTTTTTTTTCTGATGCTGCTGGGGGTCAGTTTGACCCCAATTGAAGTGAATGGGAAACTAAAAGTACTATGTGCCATAGGGTGCTGGGGGTAATTAGACTTCCAAAATGCTGTTATAAATAAATAAATGTTTATTATTTCTTAAACCAAAACCTGTTCTTTCCTTTATTTCTCACAACAAATGGAAATAGAAAGAAATATAGCATTGTGTCACTTTTCATTAATGACATTTATGTTATTAATGGATAATGACATAATATCATTAATGGATAATGACTGCTTGGATAAGCAGTACTTATCCAAGTTCCCTGCCAGTTCTGGACCATCTAGTCCATTTCAGCTACTAGCTGATACCCCACCTCCTGCATATATGCCCCCCGAAGATCAGATGGGGTAGGATGATTTACAGTCCATGGACACAAGCAATTTGATAATTACTCAGATTATTCCAAATATGTCAAACAGATGTTCACCCTGTTGCTTATGAAGAGCATAAGCACTAGTGTTCAGTTGTGGACTGTGAATTAAACAACCCTGTGGGGGAGGCATTCCATGCTTCTTCCACTAGTATCTTAGTAGATGGATTTACAGATCCTTCCAACAGTAAGAACAGATTCTGCTTAGGTTTGCTGTCTAATGTGAATCACAATTCAACAATTGAGAAAGCCAGGCGACACATTGGAAAAGGTGTTCATCTCTATTACATTGGTGGAGAAGTCTACGCTGAGTGCTTGAGCGACAGCAGCATATTTGTCCAGAGTAGGAACTGCAGCTACCATAATGGATTACACCCCACAACTGTGTGCAAGATTCCCAGTGGCTGCAGCTTAAAAATATTTAACAATCAGGAATTTGCTCAGCTTCTAGCTTAATCTGTCAATCATGGGTTTGAGGCAGTATATGAGCTCACCAAAATGTGCACCATTCGAATGAGTTTTGTTAAAGGGATGGGGAGCAGAATACCACTAGTGGAGACTGTATGATTCTCTACGCTCAAGATTTCTGCAGTCTCTTATAGATAAATTCCTGGGTGGGACCTATCAGTTTCTCACCCATGTGGCCCTTTGTGATACTCATCCAAAGGTTACATCTGATGTTATGAAGTTTTTGGCTGCAGCAATGGAGATGAGGAAAAAGTTCCTTTCGTTTGGGCCTTTGGCTAATTCTCTTTGTGCTTAATGTCCCAATGTTGCCTGGTTTTTGTTTTATTTCTGTTTATCTTTATATTTTTAGAGCAATATATTATATTATTATCTTTATGTAGGTTTCTGTTTGCATCATAGATTTGTTTGTTTTGTGGATTTTTTTTAATAATTGTATTTTGTGTGTAATCTGACAATGGTCAATGGCCATGTCAAATAAATTTGAATTTGAATACCACTAGCAAGATGTCACAAATACCCCATGCTGGATAGAAATTCATCTTCACGGGCCCCTGCAGTGGCTGGAAAACACAAATGGGCTCTCTTAATCTCATCTCTTCTGTTTCATAGTGCCAAAGTGTTATCTTCAAGCATATCTCTAGTGAAGTTATTGTAACTCTAAAGAAACTTCCAGCATGGATACTGTGAGCTACATGGAGAACAGATACTATAATTTAACTTTCTTTACCCATCTATGACCAATTCCATTGTGTACTCTTGATCAGTTTTACATTTGTTCTTGTTTTATGAAATGGCAATTGAACCCTAAGGGAAATGACTTTGAAAAACTCAGAACACTTTTCTCCTTCCCTAATATAAAATGTAAAATAAGCATTTGTCTTAACTGGAAACTACTTTCTTCCGTACATCATGGAGGGATAAGAGTTTGAAGACTGACTTGAGGGAGTAAATACACATATCATAGATTTTTAGTGTTAATGAAACTATATCCTCTTTGGTGAATGTGTTCAGCTCCTTCTTACAAGCAGTCTTTAGTGTAGCTGCATAATATTTTGTGGATGACAGATGTCCTACACAAAGTTAGCCATTATTACATGCCAGTTTGCCTCAGTTCAGACAATAATGTGATTTTAAAGTATATACATATCGAAATACACTTTTTTACACATACGGAGTGCTGTAAAAATATTTACATATTTGTTGGAAAGTGTTGTCATAAGCACACTATGTGCATTACAGAATAGCTGTTTTTTAGCCATCTGTTACCTTAACTCATTCCTGATTGTGGTCCTGGCCACCGTTAGTGGTTGGGCGCAGTGGCCTCATTGGCCGCTGCGCCCACCCGTCTTTCTGAGGGCCAGGCAGCTGTGGGAGTGCGGAGGGCAGGGCCATGCAGCCACAGGGTATGCTGCTCAGCCCCGCTCTGGCCCCGCCCCCTTCCTGATTCCCAGTAGTGATGTGGCCGACACGTCTAAAGGACAGACAGCCTCATCCCGGACTGGGGTTGGGTAACGATCCCAGTCTGGAATTCAGCGTGGCGGGCCCAGAGGCCCATCACATCTGAAAATACCCTTAGTCATGGACTGGAAGGTGCCAAGACACTCGGCCCCTGACAGAATTTAATCCATAAAGAAAGAGGTAGTTCCAGTCTCTGCTCAGGAGTAGTAATTTTGCATGCATGTTTGTGGCTCTGGGCCGGGTTTCCCCTCCCAGCTGTGTGCCAGGCCTCTGTGAGCATGGGCGAAAACAGACATGACGCTAACCACCCTTTAACCACCCTTGGTGGTTATTTATGCATGTTGCAGGGCTGCATAGGGCACCAATACAGCCCTGCAACATGCATAAATAACCACCAAGGGTGGTTAAAGGGTGGTTAGCATCATGTCTGTTTTCAGCCCATGTCTCCGTACCACCATGTTAGATTCATTTTGGAGCTAAAGATGACTTGAAAACATGGGCCTCCTTTTGGGTCAGTTACAGGAGGCGCCACCTACTGCTGGTAGACCAGCTTCAGATCTTTTCTGATGTAGCAATGGGTTTCTGGTGTCGGCTTATAATTTAGTGGAAGATGGTGGGACGAACCATGGCCTGAGGATGCTTCCAATCCAATAGGGCTGGTTTGAAAGGGCGGGGGTGGGAATGGGAGGGAGGGTCATCAAGGACCTCACCTTATTTGGAACTTATCCATCAGTCTTGGCTGTCCATCTGTGGGCTAAGAAGTTCCCCCAACCACTTGGTTCTAGTTTGGGGCAACAATCAGGCTGTGGTTCATGTCATCAGCTCCCTGTCATCCAGATCCCACTGGGTCATAATGGCTAACCCGTGTAGGAAAATCATAGTTAAAACTGCAAATTTTGTGCACGCCTTGGCAATTAAGAAACGTAGGCAGGCTTTGCAGCCAGTCAAAACGCCTTAGGCTCTGCCTCCAGTGCAGAGTTTGGAGGCTAAACTTTATTCAGTTTATTTTAATTGGTGATATTAGTTTGGTATAGTTATAAGGATAAGTGATATTTTTCTGGATGTACTTCTGGGGCTGTATTATTTTACAGTCTGTGTGCCAATTCTGTTGCATCATGGTGTTCATGTGGCACTATTGATGGTCATGTATCTTTGCTGGGGGGAAATAATGTATTCCATAACAAACCGATTTTGCATGGTTTTATTTTACAGTATTTTACTACAATTGCTGCAACCAATGGTTGAGTCAATAAAATTACTAATACTACACTGGGTCATGAAGTGAGTGAGGGCATTTATACTTGCTTGCTTTAATAACAACCACTAAGCATGTGCCAGGTATAACAGCAGCATAGACAGTGCCCTCTCTCGCTTCCAGAGGAAGCGTTGTCATGTCATAGCATCAGGAGTCAGCAGATCGCCAGAGACTATGCCACTGTCAGGGTGGAGTCCTGGATCATGACCTGTTTCAAGCCACGCAAGGACCCCCGGCTGAGTCGACTGGGGCAAACTATAATGAGGAGTTTGGGGAATTCTAGGAATTTCATGTCCAGCAGGGACAGGAGACAGGCTTCCCATTCCTGAGGCCCAGATGTTACAATTTGTGCTGGAGCTCAGGCGCAAGAGAGCTGCCCTGGACATCATCGCAACTAAAATTGTGGTGTTGAGATATGTAGTGGTTTGACTGGCCACTTGCCGACTGACTGATTTTAGCCAGGTGTATGGTCGAGTGTGTGCTAGGGAACAGGGTGGGAGTGGAGACACCCGGGCCCAATCATCCTGCCGCCTTAGTCAGCATCTGTAGGGCCCTTCATCAGGTTTGGTATAATGGTTTGATGTTGGCTTGTTTAGTATGACATTTTTGTGTTGCAATTCGTGTGAGTGAGTTAGTATCAGAGGGTGTTTTCAGATGTTACGAGATCACAGTCAACCATGGTCAATTCCTGGTGGTGGCTGTGATCCCGGAACGTCTGTTGGGGAGAACGGATGTTTCCCCCCAGATGTTACCCCGGCGTGGAGTCACATTCACCATGCAAGCGGCCGAAGCGGCAGGACCGGAGGCCATCGCGTGTTGAATGTGATTCCACGCCGGGGTGAACTCCACCATCACATCTGGTCGGGCGCCATGGCTCGGGATCACCGGCGGGATCCCAGGCCGTGGCGAATCCAGCCAGACGCAGCGGCCTCATTGGCCCCGCCGCCCGCTCGTCTCCCCAGAGGGCAGGCGGTGGGGCGCGTGGAGGGGCGGGGCCGTGCGGCCGCACGTTGCACCGCGTGGCCCCACCCCCTCCCAGATCCCCCACTGGGATCCCCCCGGCACGTCTGATATGGCGTGACGGGGTCATCCCGGCGGGGGATGGATAGGTTGTTTTTGGTACGAGGCCAACTGGCCCCGTAACGTCTGAAAACACCCAGAGTCAGAGCGTGTCCCATCGGAGCGAGTTCTGGCCATCAAGGGCGTTTGTGGTAGGGCCAAGCCTTATGGCTTACTGTTTGGCATTCTAAGACCAAACAGCACAGTAGTGGACAATGGAGAGCACTTTGGCAGGCTGGTGACCCGGAATTGTGCCCCCTGACGGCACTGAGTGATTACCTAGGAGTCCACCGTCCCACATCCTGGGCATTGCTACGGCACGCTGGTGGAGTATTCCTCATTTGGCATCAGTGACAACTGTGATGGGTGGGTGGGGGTCCTTCGTGCATATATTTCCTTCCTTTTTAAATTGGGCGTCCTATTCCTTTCATATCGGGGGAGCTACCTTCACAGCAGGGATCGGGTTTTCTGACTCGAAACAAATTCTCAATGGTCAGTGATGGCGGTTGGGCACTTTTCATCTTAGGTACACAATGTTTTCATTAATTTACCTGTTGTCTGTGTTACTTCCATGTATTCCAATTGGCCAGCACTGAAAGGTGGTGGTGTGGATCATTGGCCAAGTCTCATGCACTAGGTGGGCAAGATAGCGAGAATGACCCAGTGGGGAGCAAAATTCGGCTTTAGTGCACGAGCCGGATAGTATGGATGGACTGTAGAGGCATGTGATGGGAACAACTGTTGCTAGCATTGTATGCAAATGCAAGCACGCCACCACCTGGTGTAGTAGATTTGCACTTAGGGGAGAACAATTTACTTCTGCTAAAAGGCCTTCAGCTTAATGTAAAGCTTAAGAAGGCTCTGCTGGAGGCCATGACAGTCTTTCCTTCTACTTTGTTTATTTGTATCCATTTAGTGGGCGAAGGGAAGAAAAAAGTTGATAAAGAAGTGGGTAGATGGTTTAGGAGCTAAAGTGTTGATTGCATTACTCATTTTGACATCTGCCACACATGGGGGGAGTCCTAATGCCCAGATAGGGTATTTTACCTTAAGTGTGCTAAGGGACAAGTTGTAAGGTAAAATTTTACCTTAAGTGTGCTAAGGGACAAGTTGGTTTGAAGGCATGAATATTTAGTCTGGGTATGGGGGAGGAACCAGGTGAGCATTGTGCTAGTGGTTCCTTTGTGGCCGGGGTCCAGTAGATATTGGTGTAGTTTAGCAGACAATATCAAGACTTCTTCTAAGAGATGGGGATTGTAACATGGTGCAGAAGCAGAGTGCGACAAGCGCCTTGGTTGCATTCCTGGGAGGGGTAAACCTGAGGGCACCGATGGGGCATATGTGGCCTTTGGCCTTCGACACCCTATTCCTTGCTCCAGTCCCTTCGGGGACATGTTCGTCTTCCCTCACCCACGATTTGCATCCTGGGGTGGAGGGGGAGCATAGTTGATTAAATGCTAGGGGTGGGCACCTAAGGGTGCCTCAGCATCCTTACCCCAAAATTAATAATTAATGTTTGATGCCTTTCTGCTACCAGACCCAAATTGTCTGTGGCAATTCCCCACTCAAACGATGGAATTTAAATAAAGAGTGCGGCCGTTAAAACCCAATGATTGTGTCTATATCATTTATTTATTTATTTATTTATTTATTAGCATTTTTACCCCACCCTTTCCCAAAGTCTCAGAGCAGCTTACAAAAATATAAACTACAATTAAAACATTAAAATGCAATTCAGATAATAATAATAATAATTAATTAATTAATAATAAAAGAGCAAAAGAAATACCCACCCCAACCCTTTGTCTCATTCCAGGATGCGCCGACAATGATATTATTTTATTTTATTCATTTTTTTTTAAAGCCCCAAAAAGGTATTCCCTAGCTTGCCCAGCAGGGGCGGGAGACCAACCTTAGCTAGAATTTGAGTTAAATTGAGTTAAAATAGAGCTTGCTAATCATGGCATGAAATTAAAGGCTTAAACTTGTTTTAACCCTGTTTAAATGACGCTAAAAGTGTTCCTTTTCCCTTTGTAGAAATGTCCCTGTAGACCTTTGATGACAAAAGTTAGTAGTACATTTCAGGGGCCCATCTTGGGTTTTTATTTTGAATATATTGTTTGTGTGAAAGAGCTCATTTGAAGAACAGTGGTATTAAGTTCTGCTGTGCTTTTCTTCAATTAATGCTATGTTCAGTAAACTCTTCTATGAAACCTGGAGTGGAAAATCCATAAAGCTTACACTTGTACAGTTCTTTATTGAAAATTCAGTTTACCTTTGTGCAAGAGTTCTTTCACAGTAATGAAAGACTGCCTCCTCTAGAGCTGCAACCCAGCAAGTCAGGCACCCCATCAAATCTGGGGTCCCTTAACTCGCCCAGGTTGTGTTCAGGCACAAAGTGGTATCGTAATGTGACCCAGTGGGCTACCTGACTCCCAGGCTGATTCTCCTTACTGCCAGGCTGCTGCTCCTCTGATCCATTTGCTGCTTGCTGCTGCTCCCCGGCCTACATGCTGCTCAGCTGAGCTGGGGACTTCACCGCTCAGCTTTTTCTGAACAGAGTATGGGAGCGAGGAGGCCTCTACCTAACTGCGTGCACCACCATAATGGGTCCCCCATTCCAAGAAGGATCTAAAATGGGTGTGTGTGCAGGACCCGCCATGCGCTCCCCTGATACGGGAATAAGGAGCAGTGACCAGGACTGGAGGAGCAGCAGTCTGGTGGTGAGGCAAGTCAACCCGGGGAGCCGTAGGTGCTGGGATCGGTGTCCTGGGGCACGCCAGTAATATCAGCATTTTGGGGCACCAGGTACCTGATGAGGGGTCCAGGTACCCTGTTGGGTGCCCAACGTGCTATCCACAGTTAATACACGCATTTTGGGGTATTACAAATATATCCTGTGAGGTTCTTGGGTTCTACTAGCCCCACACTGAGAAGGTGTCCTGTGCGGTCCAGGAGTGGCACTCTTGTGAGAAACTGTGCCCTGCTCCTTTCCAGACTCCACTGGATACTGGAATTCCAACGAAAATACTATCTCTTTACCCAGCAAAGGACTTCATCTTTGTATGACTCTCTGGCTGGCAGATGTCTGCCACTAACAGAGTTTATTTATTCACATTTTTTATCCTCCCCTCCCCTTAAGGTTTTCCTTATGCCCTGCCAAGTGGTGTGTTGAAAAGGTTAAACTTTTTGTGCCCAAAGCCTTGCATTAATTTGCTCTGATGTGTGTTGTAGAGCAGTGCATGGGTTCAAATAGCAAGCCTGACCCTATACAAGAAATGCCTGAACCTGATCCAAACCAAAATGCTGTGCAGGATTAGGGTGCCTGACCCAAAGCTATCTGACTGATTCTGCAAATGGAAAGCATGCTGAAAGTGGAGCCCTGAAACAGCAGAGGACATGCTTGGTGCAAAGTGGGAGATCAGTTGCAAATTAGATCCTTGCCCACCCTTGCTGATAAAAGCCAGCTGGGAGACATTGGGGCCATTGCTGGCTAGGGTTGCCAATGGCTCCCTTTTGGAGGGTAGGTGGTTGGACACTCCAGCCCCTGCTCAAAAAGCCATATCTTGACATTGACTCCCGTCAAAGATATGACATCGGAGCAAATTAATAGGTGGTTGCCCAGCATGGATGCATCTTGATGCTGTTGGATTCCTGGACACGTCAGTTGCTTTTTGTCTTGTGTATAGTCCTGAGACTGCATTTGTAGCCGTGGTCAATGATCTATGCCTAGGTATCAATGGAAGAAATTGTACTTTGTTGATTCTGTTAGATCTTTCTGTTGCTTTTGATAC
Organism: Sphenodon punctatus; assembly: GCA_003113815.1. NCBI lineage: Eukaryota > Metazoa > Chordata > Lepidosauria > Sphenodontia > Sphenodontidae > Sphenodon > Sphenodon punctatus. The sequence goes on along the minus strand of QEPC01002853.1, from coordinate 185,875 downwards.
AGTTGATCACAAGGAGTTGCTGACACGACTGTGGGACATGGCAGGGGTGCGCAGGACGGCTCTTGTGTGATTGTTTGTTCCTGTTGGGGAGGTCCCAGCAGGTGGTAATAGACGATTGCTCGTCATCCGATTGGGACCTTTCCTGTGGGGTCCCACAAGGTTCAATCTTGTCACCACTCCGGTTCAATGTGTGTCTGAGACTGCTGGATGCAATTGTACAGAGGTTTGCCATGACGTGTCTTCAGTATACTGATGACACCCAGCTCTACCTCTCTTTTTCTCCCACTCCAGGGCCACACGGTCTTGATCCTTACTCAGTGCCTGGCTGCCATTGGGGACTACCCAAGGGTGAGCCGAATCTGAACCTGAATCCAGCCAAGACTTTGGTTATGATGGTTGACTGGCCCTGCGACCTCGGGGGGAGGGAGTAGTGGGATTGGGACTGGCATCATTGATGGGACCCAGCCTCCTCTGGTCACTCAGTTTCACAGCCTGGGAGTGCTCCTAGATCCCTTTCCACACCTGGAACATCAGGTTGCACCGGTGTCCAGGAGTGCTTTTCACCAGCTCCATGTGGCGAGGAGGTTGCAGCCTCTTTTGGATTTGGACCTGGCCACTGTCATCCATGCTTTTATAACATTGAAGCTAGACTACTCCAATGTACTCTATCAGCTCTACACTTTAGGGCTGAAACGAGAGCAAGTGTTCCCGTTCCACAGGGAAATACTGACATTTTGAGAGCACTTGCGAGTGTTTGTTGGTACTTCAAGCGTTTTTAGACGGGAGTGCTTTCTCCTGTATTTCAAGCTGCAGCTTGGGGAAATCCCCATGGAGGGGGGTTAGATGCTTCTCTGTGAATCGGAAGTCACCCGGGCACCATTACAAACAATGATGCAGGACAACTCCTGGGTATTTTGAGATTTGAACCTGGTAAGATCCCAATAGCTGAGGTCTTACAAGTCCGTAGCTCAAAACACCTGGAAGTCTCCCGGCACTGCTGTTTATAATAGCGCCTGGGTGACTTCCGGTTTGCGGAGAAGCGTCTAACCCCCTACCCCCTTGGGGTTTTCCTCAAGCTACAATTTTAAAATACAGGAGAAGCACTCCCATCTAAAAATGCTCTTCATTTTTCTCCAGTGATTCTGCACTTCTACCACTGTTGATATCAGCACCTGTGATTTTTTTTCATCATTTCCTGTTACCTTTTGTCACTTTACGGCATTTTTGCGTCACTCTTCAGGACTTTTACAACAGTTTTCGTCAATTTTCAGAACTTCTTCGACACTTTCCATCACTTTTGGGGACTTTTTCTAGTTTCACAGCACTTTTGCAGCAGCATAAACTAAGGATGAAAACAAATGAGACGGGCAAACTGGATTAGGACTGAAACTTGATTCTTGCATTCTTGCTATTCTGGCTGAAAATCAGGGTTCTCTGTTCGCTCTTGCAAACGAGAACAAAATAATCTCCAGGATTCTCAATGAGAAAAGGTGAGAATCTCAAGAACAGCTCTCCCCCCACACTTGCAACCCACCTCCCCCCCCAAAACAGGCTCCCTTTTACTCCCCTAGATGCCTCTCCGAGTCCAGGGGGGACTGCTCCAGCTGCTAGGTCTCGCCGCTGGATCTCTCCCCACTTCTCTTCTCTGCTGACGAATGGTGAAAGCCTCCGAGGAAGAGGCAAAAAAAATTACTGAGCATGCTCAAAATGGCGCCAAGGCCATTCTCAGTATGTGCAGCCCTTTTCCAAAATGATGCTAGCAGCGTTGGGTTTAAGAATGAAATACTAAACTTTAATTTTCTTTTTTCGTACATCTTTGCTGGACTGTGTTTCACAAGTGGTTCACAGTAAATTATTAGAAAGCAGATGTAGCTTAATTAAAACCATATACTAAAATGTAAATGAACATAAATATATCTAAAGGCAGTCTCTCTTTTTGTCGGAATTTCCATAGGTTTTTGAAAATGTTGACTTGATAGATTTGCAAAGATACAAGGTTAGAGTAGGAAACCTTTCCCTTCCTATGGGCCACTTTGAAAATTAGCTAAAGTATCTAGGGATGGCTTTTCCAGGGAAAGAGGATGGGGAATGAAAGGGAATGGTCCAAGTCATGGTTCTATGTCATGAATCCATCCCCTATCCTCAGCTGCATTTACCTCATCCCTGTTACTTTCCTGGAGTGCTGAGTGGTTTTAATGAAGTTCCTTCGTGCATTGAGGATAGGAGCTGGATTCACAGGCTAGATCCTAGAATTGGAAAGGGGCTGGATAAAAAACAGCTCCTAGGTGCATTTAGCCCAACTGGCCAGGTGTTTCTCCACCTCTGATGCAAGTGTGTGCTTGTTTTTTCCTTCAGACCACAACTTTTGTAAGCATCCATGGCGAAGGCAGAACAAGGCAGCTCCTTCTGCCTTGAAAATTGCCCAGTTCCATTGTCATGTCTTATCTGCAATAAGTTCCCATAAAGCACCACTCATATTGTTAGTACTGCTCAGGAAGCAATATTGTTCTATTTCTAGTACTTCCAAGAAAATTGGATTGCCATATTCGTAGCAGATCCTCATGCTGTATTGATTTAATCAGTATTCTGATTTACATAAATCCCAAGTAAAATTTTCAAGTAAAATACCCTTAGGTCCTTACAGAAATTGGTTACAAAAAGAGTTGGATATTTTACTACACAGAAAATGCAAGGTTTTAAGATGCATCTTTGGTTTCTCAGTACCTTGTACAGTTGCCAAGTTACAAAGCAATCATTCCTCTGTGAATTTCCAATTTGAGACTATGTTCTTGCAGCTGCTCTTCCATACCATTTAACTGTAACAGAACACAATTAATCCTGGAAGGTGCTTAGGATCTTCAACTGCCTTTAAAGTTTATGGCAGCTAAGCATGCTTACCAACATGAAAAATCAGAATTGGGTGGATGTGCAGAGGAGAAACAGCACAAATAGTGGTTTGAGAGGTTTTGGTTCATTTACAGTAAAGCTAGATTGGAGGAAGGCTTGATATAGCTGGAAAGTTGTGTTTTCACAGGGTTTGTTGTACAAACTTTTTTTAAAATAATCTATTGGAAGGGTGAATGGAATTTTCCAACCAGCTGAGCTTTAGTTCAGCTAAGAAAGAAAACCAGTCTTCTTTTTGAGACATTATTCCCTATACGAAAGTCTCTGCATATCTGAACAGCAACTATAATTAATTATCTCTATACCTTATCTACCAAAATGGCACTCAGCGTAAACAATAATTTCTGACTACCCAGTCACCATCTTTACAGACATTAGGTGTCTGTGCCGAGGGTGGAGGGGTCCGCACTGGGGGTCCTGAGTCTGTGGGAGGTGGCAGATAGAATGCCCCGCTAGACAGGAGGCCACAAAGACCAAGGAGCGGGCGGAACTAAATCCCCCCGATGTTGAGCCACCGATGCGGTGTGGCACTGATGCAGAGGCAGAGGGAACAGCTGAGGGAAGGCAGGAGTGGGCGCATGCTCAGTAGCAGAGAAGCGACGCTCAGAACGCTTGTGGCAGTAAGCGCTGCGGCAGGGGGCAGGGTTAGCTGCATAAAGGCAGCGGGCCCGCTCCTCTCGGTGCCAGTAATCAGTGCTCTAGCTGAGAGACTGGCCCCTACCAACCCTGAGGAGTGTGTAGGCCATTGTGGATAGCATGATGAGAGCAAGTGGGAGGTGAGTATGGAGAGTCTGGAGAGTCTGGGGGGAGAGTGCGAGGAGAGAAGGTAAGAGTGCGTGGGTGGGTGTAGGAGTGCTAGACCTGTTCCTTCCCTACCTTTTCCCTGCCTGTGTGTGTACCCTGCCCTAGGGGCCCTCGTCCTGGGTGTCCTCCCTGTACCCTCCCCCACCTGTGTGAGACGTGTGAAAGCATTCACCAGGTGCAGCACCGAAGGTTACTAGGCCCGGTGATGATCTAGGCTTGACCCTGGCTAGGGTCAAGGCCAACTACGATCCTGAGGGCTTTTCTTTAATATACATGAACCTAGGTGCGATCCCTTCTGTTTCCTTTACCCTATACCTCACATTAGGATAAAATAGCATTGTGCCTGCACTCCCCATAAGAACAGACAACGACACGCGTTGGGGTAAAAAAGGCCTTGACCGCAACTTTATTACAATATATGTAACCTGAACAGACCAAATGTTAAAGAACCTGTGTGCATATAGCGGAAAGGAACCATGCTACTCAAAGCAGGTAAAGGGGGCTAAGCTAAACCTCGCCCCCCCCCCCCCAGCCGGGTGAATCGACCCTTCGAATTCACCCTCCCCTTGGGTCAGGCTGGGTTGCAACCCCAAGCCAGCCGCTCCATGCCTGGGCTGGGGCCTCTGGCCTTAAGACCCCCCCTGCTCCCCAAGTGGTAACGGTACAAGCGTGACACCTCGGCTCTTAAGGAGCCTTACCACAGCATGGTTCCCAAGCCGCTAACCGCCACGAAAAGGGGAGAGGAAAAGTGTACCACATTAGGATAAAATAGCATTGTCTTGGACTGCAAGAAAATGGAGGTGGCATGTGTAACTTTTCATTGTTTAAATTCGTGCGGAATTGTAGAAAAACTGGATTGCTGAACTTCCTGTCTTGAGTCGGCTAAGTAGTTTCAGTGGAAGAGTTGATGAAATTTCAGATTGGGAGTGAATAATTAATTGATTGTAAACAACATACTGATATTTGAAAATATACCATTCTTATAACTATATTTGTAGACTAATATGATATTCTTCAGCATATGAGTAAATTAAATATTTAGGTTTCATACCTATTTTGTACACCCAGGCTACAATCCTCAAACCACTTTCTCTGTGTTTAGCCTCAATACAGTTAATGGGCCGACTCTAGAGTAAGTGATTTGAGGATTGTGCTCTCGTTGGGGAAGTAGGTTGCACAGTTACTAATATTCTGAACTTTTGAAAGATATGTGAAAGCTGTGGTTCAGAGCTGACACTACATAGCAAGCAAAATGGCGGAGGTGGTTTTAAGGGTGTTGAGAGGTTTCTAATAAGAAAACATCCCAATACATTCTCATGAAAATTTTATGAAGCAATAAAAGAATATTATCACCTTAAAAGCAGTCCTCTAATGGTTGTTGTTGTTACAAGTGTCACTCGTATTTCCTGTTAACTTTCCTGGTATAGTATTTCCTGATAAGAAAGAGAACTTTCTGAAATTGTATTTATTTATTTATTTATTTATTTATTCATTCATTCAATTTTTACCCCTCCCTTCTCTCAAAGTCTCAGAGGGGCTTACAAAAATATAAAAGATATATAAACATAAAACCTATATAAACCTATGTAAAACATAAAAGGAATTTAAAAAAAAACCTAAACCCCATCCATCAACCCTCTCCCTAATCCCTCTACCCAATCGCACCCAACCTTCGTAACCTCAGGGCTAGACTATTGCAATGCAGCCCACCAAACCAGCCCACCAAATTCCTGGCCAAACAAAAATGTCTTGCATCTCTTCTGAAAGGTGAGCAGGCTCGGGCTTAGGAGGAGCTCCAAGGGGAGGGAGTTACATAATTGTGGAGCAGCCACCAAGAATGCCTCTCTGTGTGTCCTCATACGAACCTCATGGGCAGTTGGCACTCGCAAGAGGGAACCCTTAGCCGACCTCAGAATCCACGGTGAAACAAGGAAAGAGGCAGTCTTTCAGATAACTGGGGTGCAAGCCATTTAGCGCTTTATAGGTCAGAACAGACACCATGAATTGTGCCCAGAAAAATATTGGCAGCCAGTGCAGACTCTGGAGCATGGGTGTAATTTGCTCCTGGCAACCTAACCCTGGCAGTACGCGGGTTGCCTCATTCTGCACCAACTGCAGCTTTTGAACAGTCATCATGGGCAGCCCCACACAGAGTGCATTGCAATAGTCTAGGTTACGAAGGCATGGATGATGATGGCCAAGCTCAAGTCTGATGAAAAAGGTTGCAACCTTCTCACCAGATGAAGTTGGTGAAAAGCACTCCTGGCCTCCGCTGCAACCTGGCCATCCAGGCACAGTAGTAGATTCAAGAGCACCCCAACACCACTGTGAACCGGGGTGACCAAAGGAGGCTGGACCCCATCAATAAGAGGGGTCCCTATGTCCCCCCCCTTCTCTCAAAGTCTCAGCCTTCTCTCAAAGGCTGGCCATGTCACATGACCAGCCAACCATCATCACCTCAGTCTTGTCTGGATTGAATTTCAATTGGCTCTCCTGCATCCAGTCCCAATGGCAGCCAGGCACCTGGTAAGCACTGAGACTGCAGAGTCTGGGCCAGATAAAAAAGAGAGCAAGTTGGTGTCATCAGCATACTGATAGCACTTCTCTCCAAAGTTCTAACAATATCACCCAGGTGCCTCAGATACACATTGAACAAGAGGGGACAAGATTGAACACTGGGAACCCAAGGGAGTTCGCAGGGGAATGACGAGCCACTGCTTATCACCACTCCCTGGGTTCTCCCAGCTAGGAATGAGCGGAACCACTCAAGCGTGGTTCCATGCACACCTGCCAGGCCCCATAGATGTGTCAACAACATCCCATGATCAACTATATCAAAGGCTGCCATAAGATCTTAACAAAATCAACAGGGTACAATTTCCTTTGTCAATTTCCAAATGGGGAGATTGTTAACCAAGGCCACAAGTGCAGTCTTATGCCCAGGATGAGAATCCAACTGGCATCTGACCAGGAAACCAATAGCATTGGGATGTTCCTGGAGCTGGGAGGCAACCACCCATTCAATAACCTTCCCTAAAAAGGGAAGGTTTGAGACCAGATGAAAGCTGGTGGGAGAGTCAGGTATGGCCAACCTGAGTTTTGAGGCTGTCAGGCACCCTGCCCTCCCATAGGGAGGCATTGATAAGAAAACGTTAGGGCAAAACATTAAAAATGATCGAAAATAGAATCCCCATCAGCAGTTAGGATAAATAAGCTCTTCATATCCAATAAGAAAATAGTGAAATAATGTTAATGTGCAGCCTTACTTATCCACAGTTTTGCAGTGGTTTTTAAGGTATTGCAAAAAAAAAAAAAAAAAAAAGAGCTCAATTGTTGAGCACCCTGTTTCATCAGAATCAGTGGGGGGGACTCATGTGTTCAGAAGTAAATGTTGCATGTTCCTTGATCAGCAACTCACAGGACTGAGCTCTTATTTTGTTTTCTAAATGGAGATAAATACTGTGATAACACTGAAATTATGTTGAATCTGGGTAAATGTTGACTTAGTAGGGACTTGGGAGGGAATAGCCATTTACATTAATAATTAAAAGGAACCTCACTGAAAGCATGGTGTATTTTTTTGCCTTCACTACACAAAATAAGCTAGCCCTTTTTCTGCTAATAATATACTATTTCATGGACATGCAATTTAACTACAGTGTGTCAGTGCAGAATATTTGTCATAAGGATAATAGTTTGTCTTACGTTTAGTGTTATCATCGGCAAATAGTTTAACAAGGTGACATATATATGGACGCATTCCTATCCTAATTGAACAGTGGGACATGTTTTGAGTCCTAATTTAGTCAAGCTCATGTTGAGTTTAACATCTCTCATCAAAGTTCAATGGAAATTTTGCAGGAGTAAAGATTTTTTGGTTCAGTAAATGTTTCCTTTGTAAAGCTGTGCTTTCATTTGCACCGTAAAGTCCCTGCCACCAGGGTTGAGTGCACGTGTGTGTAGATGACAGCTGAACTTGGCTTTTCTGTTATTTTGCCTTTCTACCAGCCTCAGTTTAAGTCTCTCTGGGATTTAGTTATATATTATGTAACTGAAATAATACACTTTCCCCCATTGGTTTGATTCAAAGGGTCTTTTCGCACAGACATGCAGCGTCCATGGGAATGCCATGGCCGGTGGGTGGGGGTGTACGCGCGCTCCTGCACTCCACCCACCTCCACCCATCACCCACTCAAGGAGCAACGGGCGCCAATGTCGGATGCTCCATGCGTGGAGATGGGTGCAGTTCCATGGGAATGCACTGCCACATATTGCCCACCTGCTGTGACGCCCACCTATCCCCCCACTCACAGTGGCCTGTATGAAAAGGGCTAAAGAAAGAAAATTATGAATGTTATGTAGCCCTTCATTTGTTTGAGATAACAGGACTATATTATCCGCATATAATAATGCTATAACTGATTGATTCTTGATTTTGGGGGAGCAACAAAGAAAGGGCTTCAGTGTCTGCTAGCGAAGTTTAATGACTACTGTATTGACAATGGGATGGAAATGAATTACGGGAAATCACAGATTATGGTAACTAGAAGAAACACCCAGGAATATACTTGGAACTTAAAATGAAACCAACGTAGGCAAGTTTCCTCCTATGTCTATCTAGGTGTTACTTCTTTGAGTATGGGTGTATGGAATAGACATAGGAAGGAAATGGCCTTAAAGGCACTCTGCTCTTCTAACGGAATCTTGAAACTAGCGGCATCCTTGGGTAGCTTTAAAGTATCGTCAGCCCTAAAAGATTTTAAGACCAAGATACAAGCACAACTAGTCTATGGAACAGAGATTATACCAATATGTAAGGAGGATGCTTTGGAGATGGTGCAGAACAAATTTTTGAAGAGACTGGCAGTATCACAGAGTGTACCTGAAGCGGTGGTGAGAGCTGAAACAGGTCTGGATTCAATTCACTGTTTGAGTATCATGGCAACTTTAAGGTATTGGATTAAACTATGCTCCCTGAATGAGGATTCAATGCCCCATATGTGTTTACTGGAACAGCTCGAACACCAGGGAGCACAGAAGTATCCTTGGATTAAACAAATATTCCTGCATTTATCCATAATGGGATTATCTGTGGAACAAAACTATGGAACTCGTACTATTGAGTGTAGGAGATATTTTGCATCAAGAAATATGTCTTGCATGGCTTCATGGAAGTAGCCCTGTGGTATGTGAAATTTAAAATAATCTTTAATTTTGAAGAATATTTAGATAAATTAGTCGATCCAAAATTGAGCAGAAGTTATTCTTTATTACTATTTCAGTTGTTCGAATCTGCCATTACTCATGGCAGGTACAAAAATAAGCCCTATGACCAGCGGGTATGTCCCTGTGATTTTTCTAGGGTTGAAAGTCTAAAGCATGTGATATTAGAACGTCCAATTTATGAAAATCTAAGGTGGCAATGGATAGTAGGGAAAAGTGTTTTATACAAACTATAAAAAACTTGAGATAATACTGGCATCAGTAGTAGAATCCGATATCAAATCAGTAGCAACTTTTTCTTGGTTGGCAATGAAACTTCATAGAAAATGGGTTGGAAATATTTAAGCTAAGTAATTTATTAATGTATGAGTTGCTATGTTTTTGCATGGATGGATACTTTCTTGTGTTGTTTGCCTTCTCACCAAAATTGAGAAAGCTAGGCAAAGAACTTGGAGGATAAGAAAAATTTAATGTAAAAATTATATTATGATCATTGTTTAAAATTTGTTTGGAAGGGTGTTTCCCTGTGCTGTTTGCGCTTGTTAAAATAAAGGAAGTAGGTAGAAACTCAGAATAAGAAATTTTAATGTAGAACTGTACTACCAATATTGTTTTATAACCCTAGACGGGCACTGTTTTGTGTAACTCCCTTTGCGTTAAACCCGAGGAACTTAGTTAGAAATTTAAAGAACAATGCTTAATGTTAATTGTATTTTAACATTGTTTTATATCTTGCGTTTGGAAGGGTTTTCCCCGGTGTTGTTTGCTGAGAGTCATGGCGAGAGCCAGTACCCGTAATAAACTAAAAAATGTTTAAAATGTTATGTCTGTTATATAACTGTCTTTCCACTGTTAGTATTGAAGTTAGTATCGCTAAGATTAATAGGAGAATGGTGACCTAGAATTTTGATTTCATACTAAAGAATATCCTCACTTTTGTTTCCCTTTCCAACAGAGATCTACGGTTTAATAAAATTAAAGAAATTCAGACTGGAGCATTTAGACGACTAAAAAATCTGAACACATTGTAAGTTCGCTCTCCTACAAATCGTATCTTCCTTTCTTTTATTGATAACGGGTGTTAGCACATATAATGCTAAATCTTTGGAAATCCATCATGTGTTGAAGTTGCTGATGTCATCTAGGTCACATGGCTGGTTTCACCAATGTTTATGCCACCATGTGTTTTATTTATTCTGCCCTTCCCATTAAAGCTGAAGGAAGATAGTTCTGATAGTCCTCGTAGTCTCTTCCCACCAGCTGTTTGCTGGAAGATGTGCTTTGATACAAGGGATCCTTATGGTATCTCAGGCAACCAGAAACCAGAAGTGGGGCAGCAGCAGGTTTATCTACACTTAACAGCATCTACATGCATGCAGATGCTATGTACTGACTGTGACCATGCTTTCTGGGATCACAGGCTATGTTAAGCGTGTGGTACAAAGCATGTTTGCTCAAACAGATAGAACTAATGAATACTTATTTGAAACCTAAACGGGTGGCTAGTGTTGCATCTGGTACAACCATAAATGAACTGAGAGTTCGTGCTATAATGCCTGCTAATATTGCTTGGATGAGTCAACAGGAATATTCACCTAAGGATTGCAAATATGGTGCGATTCGGCCCATTGCAAACTAATGTGTGGTGTTCTTGAGGGTAGAGGGTATATATATTGGATGTACAGTTAAATCTTTTGAGTCCTCAGAGCATGACAAGCCTCCTCTTTCAATTAAACATTTTAAAACTCTGATGTGAAAGGTATGAAAAAAATTATATATTGCCATTCGCTATTGTTGTGCACGTTATCAACCTTCTTTTTTAAAAAGCCATTTGGGGCCCAGTGGCAGTTGGATTAGGTCCTTAAACCTTATCAGAACGCCAGTAGTGCATTGGGGTACAGGCCATCAATGAAGTAGTTATGCTGAAGGCAATGTAGTGTGGACTTGCATGGGGAAGACAGCAGAAGAATACTGTTAGAAGAATTGCATCCATGGCTGAATAGGATCCATTTAGAGGTCTCAAAGGAGCACTAGATATTTGAGTCAGGGATGAAGCAGGGGCATAGCATCCATTGAGCGAACCCGGCATGAAGCCACTGCCTGGCCCCATGGGGGCAGCCCTGTGCCTGGGCTGGGCAGGAGGAGACCTGGGTGCAGGGCACCCCTGCATCATGGGGGGGGGGGAGGTTTCCCATCCCTCACCTGCCTCTGCCTGCTAGTAATGTGCAGCAGCAGCAGCAGCAGAGAGACACTCGGACTGGGAGATAAAGCTGTTTCAAAACAAACTTCTCCCCATATGAATGATCAGAAGGTTGTTGCCTTGTAAAGAAGGTTCTTTGAGATGGTTCTTAACAGTCTTACAACTGGTTTGTGCATGCTCACTATATTCAAATAATAGACCATATGATGGTCTCGAACTTCTCTAGCATAAAAAGCACTCTTCCCCCCTCAGAATGACAGTTCCTTCCAACCCTTTCTAGGAATGTAAGAAAATTCCATGCAGGGCTGGAAGGTTGGCTGTTGTGAGAATGTTAAGAGACATCTCGAAGAACCTTAAGATGCAACCTTCTGTTCTTCGGGTGGCTCCTCACCGGCCCTTTTTACACGGCTCCACCGGGTGGGGGGTCCGTGGGCATGCTGGTGCATGGGCAGGGCGTGCACATGGCCGCACATGCATCCCTACTCATCTGCACCCATGGAGCAACCGCTGGTTGCTCCGGGGGTGCAAATGAACTGGTTATGGGCGGGGAACAGAAATGGTTATGGGTGGGGGTGCAGCATGAATTGATTATATGGAGGCAGGGGCGCAAGTGAACTGGCTATGGGGTGGGGGCAGCGTGAATTGATTATGGGGCCACAGTTGAACTGGTTATATATATGTCTCTTTGCGTGGCATAATGCGCTTAACAGGCTGGCTGCATTTGGGTGTTTTGTGTGTTTGATAGCAGCGCCCCCAGGCCTGCTGAGCCGGGTGGCACCCCTAGGCCTGCCGGCAGGACACAATGGGATGTGGGGTGGGAAACAGCCTGGGGGGGTGCGGGAGGACTCCTCCCGCACCCCCCCAAGGCTGCTTCCCACCCCACCCCCAAGGCACCCCGCACACCCCCAAGGCTGTTTCCCACCCCGC
>QEPC01002853.1:139279-173734 GCA_003113815.1 Sphenodon punctatus | reverse complement strand
CTCCCTGCACCCCCCCAAGGCTGTTTCCCACCCTGCACCCCCCCCCAAGGCACCCCTCCCCCAAGGCTGTTTCCCACCCCGTGTGCGCACACATACCCAGGCTGTTTCCCACCCCTTCACAATGCTGGAAATTTTGTGCTTTTGGGTTTATACTTTATTTATTTTAAGCTTGTGTGCATGTAGACTGTGATTTCTGATGTTAACCCTGGGAACTCGTTGCTGCTGTGTTTTGCCAGTGTGTTCTGTGTTTCCCTGTGCTTTGGGTTTATACATTATTTATTTTAAGCTTGATGTGCATGTAGACTGTGTTTTCCGATGTTAACCCTGGGAACTTCTTACTGCTGTGTTGTGCCAGTGTTTTGCCAGTGTTTTCTGTGTTTCCCTGTGTTTTGGGTTTATACATTATTTGTTTTAAGCTTGATGCGCATATAGACTGTGTTTTCTGATGTTAACCCTGGAAACTCCTTGGTGCTGTGTTTTGTCAGTGCTTTGCCAGTGTTTCCCTGTGTTTGGGGTTTATACATTATTTATTTTAAGCTTGATGTGCAGTGCATGTAGATTGTGTTTTCTTCCATTCGATGTTAACCATAGGAACTCCTTGCTGCTGCGTTATGCCATGCCACTGGCCTACCGTCCCCCTGGCTCCGCCCACCGTCCCCCTGGCTCCGCCCACCGGCTCGCCGGCTGACCTTACTGCCACTCCAAACTCAAAACCCACCAGCCGCCCCTGGGTTTTGGCAGACGAGACAGAGAGAAAAGGGCGAATCTTAGCAATGTTATGGAGGGAGAAGCGGCAGGATTTAGTAACAGAGTCAATGTAGGGTTTAAAAGAAAGGGATGAGTCAAAGATGAAGCCTAGGCTATGGACTTGGGGGACAGGCAGGATGGTGACCCCATCAATAATTATTGACAGCGAGGAGAGAGAGGAAGGATGAGGGGGGAAGACAAGGAGTTCAGTTTTAGGAGTTCCTATCTTGCTTACAAGGTAGGAAACTCAAGAGTGCTTGCTGACCCAATTACATCAGCAGGTCTGACACATTCCCTCCCAGGAAGGATTGCCCAGTGGGGATTGCTACCATGCTGTTGCTTCTCCACATGGACCCCATGTCACTATGGCTGCTTATCTTCCAAATAGCTCCACCAGAACGCTAGAGAGCTGCAGAAGCAGTGAGGCCTGCATGGAAGAACAGCATCAGGGCCAGTAAATACTCCCTTTGTGGATCTCCTGCCAACAAAAATCCTGGAGGTGGGGGGAGCGGAAAGGGAGGCTTTCCCTGAAGCTACTGCCAGTGACTTGATTAGTAGTTGGAGTAGGAATTTTTCCCTCTTTCCACACTCCAGACATCTGCTTGAAGTCAGAGGTCTGAAGCTTTGCATGGGTTTCTTTAATTTTGCAAGGAATTATTTATGGGTTTGGTGCTATGATATGTTGAACGTGCTTGGGCCCATTTCTTTATTGCACTTTTATGAATGGGGGCCAGAGTATTTATCAGGTTTCGGGACTGATCTTCAGTTCTTTGTGACAGCCTATTGAAGATATCTGTTAGCATTGGCTGAGATGTAACTGTTTTCCCGATCCATTCTTTATGCAGTTTTGCTTTTCTAAGCATATTCAAATATATATTCAAACTATCTAAAATATGAAATGATTGTTTGAGATCCTTTTTGTTACAGTATTTAAAAATATATATACACCAAGAAAAATAAGGAAGTAACTCCTTTCATTTTTTTCCAGGCTTTTAAACAACAATCAGATTAAAAGAATACCCAGTGGGGCTTTTGAAGACCTTGAAAATCTAAAATATCTGTAAGTTAAATTCATGTAGCCATTTTATATCAAAAGAAAATTGTACACGACTTTAAAAAGGATGGGAAAGAGGTGCCATTTATTCACTGAAAGCTCATTTGAAAATTTGAATCTGTTTTCCAGCTAAAGAGGTCAAGAATTTGGTGCACGATGGTAAATGAATGGTTTGAGATTGTTAAAGTGCCACTGAGCCTATCCCTGATGGGATTCTACTTTAAATCCAACAAAGATAGGTAGTAAAATGCTAGTTAGCAACTACAGAAACATGATGGGGAATTTGCGAAAGATCTTTGAAGAAAGAGATTTTGAAAGGAGACTAATGTACTGTGCCAAAAATTGCTTGGAAATATTTGCGTAGATTTGCAATTGAGTAATTATCATAGCTTTTTGTTCACTTGTATGTGTGCCTTAACAGTCATCAACATTATTTTTATTCATAAAATTGGAATAAAAGTAGGCACAGAGCACTATTTTGTTTCTTGGGAAGTCAGTGACAAAATTCCCATCCACCACAGTGTAAGCTCTACGATATCAGTCCTAGAGAGTGTACTTTGATGAGCTAAAATATTTTTGTGGGTATTGCTTACTTGTTTAAGTCATATGTTGACTATTTATTTCACATGAAGTCAAATGTTTCCCCTGAAAAATAATATTTCTGTTAAGGATATGAAGATTCTAAATAGTTATGAATAGATAGTTGTGTAGAAATCTCATTAAAGTCGTTTATATTTTGGCCTGTTTTATCTGCTTACCTTATATAATTTTCAGGAAACAAGATTTTTTTTCTCCCTCCATAGAAGTTGTACAAAAAGCATGCGTCAACTGACAATACTGGGTATTAATATACATGATGGCAGAGTGCCACCATCACAAACTGATCCAGATCGGGAAGCTGCTTGCTTCCCCATCAGAATTGGGTTCACGCGGCTGGGCCTGGAGGCGGCAATGTGTGGCCATGGTGGCCGCTCAGAACTGGGCCTGGAACAGCAGGCCTCCGTACGTGATAGCCCGCCATAGCCCCGTCGGGCCTGTTCCCTGGACATGTTGGCAGCTAGCCCAGGCTGTGACTACAGATATCTCTGGGGTCACAGCGAGTTAGCTGCCAACATTCCCGGGTAAACTGCGGGTCAAACGTCTAGATGGTCTGTAACAAACATGACGGTGGTCCACAGGCCACCGCGGGCCACCATCACATTTGTTAACACTCACTGTCTCTAAGCGTGATCATCTGTTTTAAACTCTAAGTCAACGACACCTAGAATTTGACTTGCAAGTGTCTTGTCAGTTTATAAACTGCAGTCTTTCCCAGCTGTAGCCACCCACTGCAGTTCTGAATACTGATTAGCTGTATTTAGTGCTCAAGGCTGATCAGCATTCAGAGCTACAGCTTGTTCTTAGCCAAATCCTATTTAGCATGTTACAGAGCTGCCCGTAGCTCTTTGGGTTACCAGTAGCTGGCTCCTGTGGCACCCTTAGGTCTGAGGGTCACTTCTCAAAACGCAAAAGCTAGCCCCATTATCCAAGAGGGGGATCAGCTAGTTTTTTTGCTTTTTAAAATTTTTTGAGCCATCTACCAGCAATATTAAACTTCATAGGAATCAATGCTACATAATCCAAAATGTTAGATTTTGCTTACTGATAAGGCCCCTGATTCCACAATCATTTACAAATTTGAATAGCTTCATGCAGTGGAGCAGTCCCATTGAATTCAGAGAGATTACCTATGGGTGATTTTAATCAAGCGCCTCCCTACCTATCACCCACCCATCGTGCATGTTGCAAGACCGCATTGGCACCCTATGCAGCCCTGCAACATGCATGATGGGTGGGGAGGCACTTGTCTGAAAACACCCTGTGTGTGTTGGCACGGGTGGAGCAAAGAACAGATGCACTGATTAAGAACCCATTTCCTATATTTTTCCTAAAAGTGAAAATAATTTTTCCTTTTCTGAAAATACTAGCAATTCTTGAAAGGATTTGAAGAAATAAAGCCAGCATTTGTAACTGAGATAAGTATGTATGTAAATGTAATGGTTACTCTTTGCCCTACAAGGCCGTCATCAGTAAACGCTCATAGTGTACTCAGTATTCCGATACTTGCGTCATACTGTCATGTATCTTGTATATAGGCATATATACAAGCCACTCTGTCGATGTGCTGGTACAGCATTGGAACATCCTGTTAGCGGCGGCCATCGATAGGGTGGCTCCGAGACGTCCCCTGCCCCCGTCTCGTCGCCACAGGGCCCCTTGGTTTACTGAGGGGCTGCAGTGTATGAAGCGGGTAGGCAGGAGACTAGAGCGATGCTGGCATCGGACTCACTCTGAATCTGATTGACTTCTCCATAGGACCCATTTGCGGTCCTATGTTGAGGCTGTGAGGACAGCAAAGAAGAAATTCTTTGCTGCCCTCATAGCGTTTGCAAAGTCGTGTCCAGCGGAGCTGTTCCGGGTGGTGCGGGGACTGGTCAGTCCGGCCTCCCTCCGCCTGGACGGGGACTTGTCCCAGGCCCGCTGTGAGGAGTTTGCCACCTACTTTGCAAACAAGATCGCTCAGATCCAGAGTAACTTCGACACCAGGTCAGATGCAGTAGGAGAGGAGCGTGAGGTTATGGAGGCACCGTCTGGTTGATCTTTCTGGGAGGAGTTTCAGGAAGTGACGCCGGCCGATTTGGTGTATGTCTTGGGGTCTGTTCGAGCCACAAGTTGTGAATTAGATCCGTGCCCGTCCTGGTTGGTAAAAGCTTCCAGGGAGACATTGGGGTCGGTTCTGGCGAGGGTGGTCAATGCGTCCCTTTGGCAGGGGAGGCTGTCGTCCAGTCTCATGGAGGCTGTGGTGTGCCCCCTGATGAAGAAGCCATCGCTGAATGTGGGCGCGCTCGCCAGTTACCGTCCTGTCTCTAATCTTCCCTTTTTAGGGAAGGTTATTGAACGGGCAGTGGATCTGCAGCTCCAAGTACATCTGGACCGTATTGGTTTCCTTGACCCTTTTCAATCTGGGTTCCGCCCTGGCTATGGCACTGAGACGGCGATGGTGGCTTTGGTGGACGATCTCCACCAGGAGATGGATGCAGGATGTTCTACATTCTTGATCCTGCTAGATTTCTCGGCCGCTTTTGATACCGTGGACCATGGGCTGCTGCTGAGATGGCTGTGAGACCTGGGGGGTCTGGATGGGACTGTCCTTGGGTGGTTCCACTCATTCCTCTCGGGGAGAAGCCAGCGGGTGGTGCTGGGGGCTGAAACATCTAGCGCCCGGGCCTTGACCTGTGGGATTCCGCAGGGTTCGATTCTATCTCTGCTTTTGCAGCCGTTGGGGGAGATTGTGAGAGGGTTCGGGGTGCGTTGTCACCAATATGCTGATGATACTCAGCTGTACCTCTCATTTTCGACTGACCCAGGTCCCGCTGTCTCGTTGCTTTCCCAATGTTTGGAGGCTGTGGCGGATTGGATGCAACAGAGCAGACTGAAGCTCAATCCTGATAAGACGGAGGTGATGGCGATGGATAGGGCAGGGGAGGTGCCGACCCCTCTGGTGGGGGTGGGGTCTGCCCTCCCATAGCCCAGCAGGTTCGGAGTCTGGGGCTGGTGTTGGATCCAGGCCCCTGTCTGGATTGGCAGGTGGAGGCGGTAGCTAAAGTCGCCTTCCGCCAGCTGTATCTGGTGCGGAGGCTGCGCCCATACATCTCCGGGCCCGACCTGGCCGCTCTTATTCACGCCTTCATCACCTCGAGGCTAGGCTACTGCAACACGCTCTATGTGGGGCTTCCCTTGGTTCTGATTCGGAGGTTGCAGCTGGTGCAGAATGCAGCGGCCCATCTCCTTATGGGGACAAGGCGACAGGAGCATATTACAGCTGTGCTCCGCACTCTACACTGGCTGCCTATAGCATACCGAGCCAGATTCAAGGTGTTGGTGTTGGTTTATAAAGCCCTATATGGCCTGGGCCCCTCAAACCTTGGGGACCGCCTTGCCCTCCGCACCCCAGGGCAGCCCCTGTGGTCTGCTGGGGCGCCACGATGGAGAGGGCGTTCTTGGTGGCCGGGCTGCAGTTTTGGAACTCCCTCCCGGAGGAAGCTCTCCTGGCCCCGGGTCTGATGGCTTTTCGCCGAACCTGTAAGACCTGGCTGTTTGCCCTGGCCTTTGGAGGGGAGGGGAGGGGAGGGAGGGGGAATGTTTGCGGGTGTGTGTGTGTAGTTTTAAATTATTTATATTGAGGGTTTATATATTTTATTATTGTTTTGTTGTGAGCCGCTCTGAGATGCCGTGGGCATGAGGGGGCGGCCAATAAATGTGAAGAAATAAATAAAATAAATAAATAAAATATGTTTGACCATCTGTGTTTCAATATATTGGAAATCAGAATTAGCCTCTCTGTATGACGACTCCACGGAGCGACCTGGACTCCAGAGGGCTGCGTTTTGGAAGTGTATAACAGTTTGCTTTTTAAATGTATGTTCTAATGTTGTAAGTAGTTTTAATTAATGATAGCCACAATGTGTTTGTGGTTTGGTGGTGCTGTTTTAGCTGTGTAATGTAGCTTCCAATGTTGACAATAAAAGCAAGAGGAAAGTAAATCTTGTTGCAATTGGAGAACTGGCTTTTTTCTGTTTTCAGGTATATATTTCCTTTTATTTCAGTTTCAGGTACTTAGATGAGTGAGACAATCTTTAGATAATGACAGAAAATCACAGAAAACTAGGCCTTGTACATAATAGAGGTAATTCATGATATACAGTAACTTCATATTAATATTTGCTATCTGACATTCCTGAAAATTCTGTTGTATGCACAGTTTTCCACAACAAAGATGAAAAGTTAACCTTTGTTAACTAAATAAATGATACAATATGGTTATCTTTTTTTTGTTCTGCATTGCTCAGGATCTTTGTGTAGATTTTGTTCACTCTTCGTAACTTGTTGCAGGATGGTGGGGAAACATCTTTCCTGATTTGACAATAACCAGATTAGAGTGCAAAATATTTCCATTAAATTCAAAATAAGGAAACTGCCATTGACTCCAATAGGTTTAGGATTGCACCCTTAGTTTTAAGAGCCCAGTCTTCAAAGTGCTCCACAGACAGAAGCCCAATTCACTTGTCTGGAGTTTGCTGAGGTGGAGCACTTTTTCGATTGAGCCACCGGAGAGGCGGCACTTATTAGATGAATACAGGGATACTGGTGCAGTCATGGCGGAGGTGGGAGGGGACAACATGGTAAAAATGAGAAACTTCAGAAAAGGGGAGATGTAAGTTGAAAAAATAAGGAGGTGTACTGGGACAAGTTGTAGGCAAAACATAAGTAGAAAATTTAAGTATGGTCAAGATATTAAGGAACCTCATAGTTAAGGTAAAGTGTTAAGCAGGAAACCAGCTAGTCAAACAGGGTCTGGATGATGGGAAAATATTATTTTAACAGTCACATTTGGGTCATTCTGCTGGGAGTCAAGTTATAGGTCTGAGGCTAGACAGAAGAAAGGTATGTTAATTAAGATGATAGGTGGCTGGACATGGAGCAGCTAGCCTTAGCTATGAGGAAAGTGTATAGGGTTTGGAAATCCTGAAGAGGAACAAATGACATGATTTACTGAAAGCTGGGTTCTGATAAGGGGAAGGACAGAGAAGTCAAATGTAAGATACTGAGACAACATGCTGAATAGACTACTGAATTGTATTCTTTTTCTCTGGCCTCCCAAACACACAAACTGCTCTCTTGATTCCATATAATTGCAGTCACTTAAACCAGCTTCTTTCTTTGAATTCCTCTGCTAATTACCTTTATTCTTTCACATCAGTTTGAAACTATTGGCCTGTTCCTATAAGGTGCTATATACATAAATCTGCCTTTTGCCATGTATACTTACATGTTGAGTTTTTCATCATCCTTCACTTCAGATTCACTAATGTCTCCTTCCTCTTGCACCCATTTATCAGTTTCCCCCAAAATCTGCCTTTGTATCTTTTTTCATACAACCCCCACTTACGTGTCTTCTAAAACACAGTTCTGCTTTACTGCCTATGTTGAATTTTGTATGCAGTGTCTTGTTCTTTTTCTCCTTCCCTGTTGTCCGTCCATACATAGACCGTGAACTCATTTGAGACAGGAAGCATCCTGTGTGGAAAGTGCTTTACTCATTATGGATGCTACTGCAAATGAATAATATCTACAGAGAACTCCCTGAATAGCCACTGTTTTTCCCCTGCTTTTCAAAATTCTAACAAGTTAGATTTTTAACAGGCTAAATAGCTTAGTAAACCAGGTGACAGGCAGCTCACAAACTGTTTTCCTGATAAAAGAGACTATGTCCACTGGTTTATAATTCCCAGGATGATTTACGGGACTTTATTTTTTTAAATAAAGATGAGTACAATCCTTGCAAAACTCCAGTTGTTAGTTACAGTTGAAGTTAGAAAGATAAATATTGCTTAAAGATAGTTCTTTTTTATTTGATTCATAGCCTGTCTCCCACTGGAAAACACTTTTGGAATAGTTTTCTTTATCTTCTGTGGTAAAGAATGATGCAAAGAATTCATTAACTTTTCTGCGACCTGCCATCTGCCTTTATTGGTCTCTCCTGCTATGACAAGTATTGGTACTGGAATATTTTAAAAGCTGGCCGATTGTCAGGGAAAGACCAACTTTGGGTGAAAAAACAGATGTGGGCAGTGTGGCAGCTCCCCAAGGCGGAGTGGGCAGGGAAATAATGGCTGCCACTTTGCAGGTTGGGGAGGGACACTGACCAAATGTGCTGTCCCACTGCTCGCATGCCCTGGGTGGGGGTGCCTGCAATAGATGTGTGGCCACCCCCGCCCCACTCCTAGTCCCTTGCCGTGATGGGGTCAAACAAACACGTTGGCCCACTGTGACCTTCAAGGGCAGCCCTTAACCGAGAATGACTGCCTGGGATTACCCGGAGGACTCATTCTGAACCAGCCACCTGCCCACCCCTGGGCAGTAGCGGGCCAGCAGGGAAACAGACATGTGGTGAGTCCTGGCCATATCTGTTTTCACCCTTTGCTACCTGAAGTTGTTTTGGGAGGGACAGAAGTAGATTTACCTTAACTTTGCTTCGGTGTTTAGTCCTAATGAGGCTGCTGACAACACCAATCTACTGAGAGAAGCATTTAATCAAACTTCAGCTCAAGGTAAATATAGCAGTATATCCTACAAGCTCATCAATGAAAGAAGCTTCCTAAAAGGAAAGGTAGGACTTAAGGCCTCCCCCACATGTAGTGATATGTGTGGAAACCCCTTTATCACCCATTATCCTTCTCGTAGGCAAAAGGGATGAACTCTTAAGTAAGAAGTGTCTTTTTTACGTGTGTGTACATGTTTTGTTTTGTTTTGTTTTTTCTTAATGTGTTTTTGGAAAACTCTTCATGTGCCAACTCAATTCTTCTTTCTCACCTTGATGTAGCTCTTGTTTGTGTACTAATATTACTGATTGTTTCTTGTTTCAGCTATTTGTACAAGAATGAAATCCAGTCAATTGACAGGCAAGCATTTAAAGGACTTGCCTCTCTAGAACAACTGTAAGTGCCTTTTCTCTTCTGTGCTGTCATCTGCTTTGTTGTCTCTCAGAGGAAAAGTGCACGCCTTGGTCAATATTTCCTGCCTGCATGCTTTGCATGTCTGCATTGAATGGGATGTTAGTCAAGTATTTCTATAATGCATGTAGAAAATGTGTTCATGTCAAATTCTTTCTTTCTTCGTCCATCTGTTGTTTGTGATTTACATTTCAAGTGTCCCAGAACACTGCATAGTGAATTTAAAGAATCAAGCATGATCACCAGCAAGTATTGAAAACTAGCAGTGCATACCAGTTTGCTAGCAGTGCGTACCAGTTTGATTCTGATTCCATTTATGTGAGCTTTAAAATGATCTTACTACTTCAACTTTTAGTTTTGATTTATGTAAGCATTCTCGAGAGCAGAATCAAGCCTCTAAAGCTGATTCTAGTAGTCACCTTTAACTTAAAAGCTTTTAAAAATTAAAATACTAATATTAATGGTATGTCTTTGGCTAATCACAGAGGGAAAATTAAAATCTTGTTTTACATAATGTAGCAACTTTTTAGTAACCTTTTAACGATGGATTAGCAAAGTTGGCTTAAACCAGTATTCTGAGTTGCAAGCAAAGAACAATTTATGTTGAAAATCAATGGAAAATCCATTCATCCTGTAGTTGTGCAACAGGTTTGATTATACATAGGTCCTTTTCATACAGGCTGGTGTGCGTGGGGGGATGGGTAAGAGGTGTGGCGGGTGGGCAGTACGTAGAGGAAACAACTCACTGTTATGCACTTCTAAAAACATTTCTTGGAGAGTTTGGAGCAGCATTTATTGTATGAACAACACAGGCCTTTCCTTAAAGACATGAGAGGGTGGTTGCTATGCTGGTCTCACATGTAAGCGATGGAGACGAAGTAGTTCAGATGATATCTTTTATTGGACCAACTAAGTTGGTGAGCGTATGCAAGCTTTTGATCCACACACATCCTTCCTTAGGCACAAAACAAATCAGGGAGCTGTTAGGGTGGAAGTATATATGCCTGTCCTGCATTCACTCAGTCTAAAGTTTTGCCTTGTTATATGCCTGAGGAAGGACACCATGTGGCCCAAAAGCTTTCATACTTTCACTAATATGGTTGAAGCAATAAGAAATAACATCTGAACAATTTTGTCTCCATCTCTTAAAGGCATAGAATATTAAAATTCAACAGTTCCTACTAGGCGTTTTCTGTTTGGTAGGGATGAATCCTACTGAATTTGCTACATCACATGAAGAATTTTGAGGTTCTATACCAAGAGTGGGAAACCTCTGGCATATGGGCCAAATCTGGCTTGCAGCTGTTTTTATTTGGCCCCTTTCCTGGGTCTGTCCCATGAATCCAGTCCTTTCCCTCAAGAACTAAAAGAATGAGCCTCAGGGGAGTGGAGTGGATATGAGAGGGCATGAAATCGAGGGTAAGGGATGGATACATGGCACTGATCCACAATCTAGGTCCTCCCTTCCTTTCCCCATCCTGAGCACATGCCTTACTCACCCCTACTCCTAATTTCTATTCAGATAGTGGAGTTTGTTCTAACTGTTAGATTGGCCCGCAGGAAGGGAAAGGTTCCCCACCCCTCCTCTATACTAGGTAAAAACAGACATGCTCATAACTCCACCTTAACTCTGCTTTAACACTACTTATGCATGTTGCAGGGCTGTATTGGCACCCTGTGCAGCCCTGCAACGTGCTTAAGAATTTTTAAATCAGAGTTAAGGTGCACGTCTCTTTCCACCCACTGTGTATTTATATGTTTTTGTTTGTACACACACCTGTTCCTGCATTTCTGCTTATAATGTGAAAACTTCAGTGCAAGGGAACTCTAGAAAATACACTCAGAGGTCACTGGCTGCCTTTAAGACGCATTTCAGAAGAACATCTTTTCTTAAGATAAGTGCAAAGTGTGAAACATCCAGCAACTCTCATTTGTCTCCTTAACTTCATTCCCTCTTTTTTCCCTCCATATCTAGCACTTGTTACTGCAAATAATGACAGCAACTAGTAGGGCTTACTAGTAAACTGACAGCAAATCTTATTTTATTCATAGAACACTAGTTATTGAGGCACAATTGTTAAATTATTGGCTTCTCTGAGAAGTAAGTTCTCATCTCATCTGTGCCAGTGATAAGGTGCAGGTACCAGAGGAGAGCATTCAATTAAGGAGGGAATCTTCATTAATACCAGGGGATTTAGGGGTAAATTAACACATTCTTCATGTTTTCTGCTCTGTATGTCATATGTACACGAACTTGGAGGTCTTCTTATTGAGAGATACTATACCATGTCCTATTAATTTAAGGAGTAATTTGAGACCCTCAAACTCCCCCATCTCGCTTATGAACTTCCCGTCTGAATCCTAGTCACTTAAAACTTATTTTGGCAGTTTTATGTTTGGTTGTAAAAAAGTAGAAGTGTTTGACATCTTGCTGCACTTTAAATGCTTGTTGGCCCAAGCTTTACATTTTACCTTGTTTCCCAATTTGAACTCTCTCTTGTTAGTGAAAATAATACTATCCTCTTAATTATGTATAACATATTGTTAGCTTATATAACATTCTCATCTGTAGATCCCCAAAAGAAGAGCCTAGGAGTCTAATCTCCAATTTCCACTTGATTTACACTCTACTGAGTGGGGCCGCATCTTGGCCTGGACGTCACAAACCAGACCTCCACCCAATGATCCCTCCACCCCGGGTGGTGAATGGGGAGCACCAGCGGTCCCCACCCCCCCCGCCCAACTCTTAAGAATCCTCACCACAGCACAGTTCCCAAACGGCTATCCGCCACACAGTTGCAACAAGATAACTCAAGCACCACAATGGACCATACAGACTGGGAGGAAAAACCCCAAAATGCTGTGGAGAAGGTGAAAAACTACTGGCCCGAAGACCAATTCGGTCACATGGAAAAATCCTTCTCAGTCCTGAATACAGTGAATAGCATCTGTCCACAGGAGTGTCCCAAAGTTAACACATCCCAAAACAAAAACACATGGTGATAAACTGACATACTGTGTTTATGGGGAGAGTTGATGAGAGCTCCTCATGGTCTGGAGCAGAGAAGGGAAGGTAGGTAGCTGCCAGCTCAACTTCAAGCTCCAAGGCAGCCCACCTAGGCAGGTCCATCCCACCTGCCTGATAGGGCAGGGGAGTACCTGTATCATAAGGAGGGGCGCAGGGAAAGCCATCCTTGCCCCCTGCTTCCTGTCACACAGCAAACTGGTTTCCCGGGTTGACGGGCACAAACCAGCCCTCCACTAAGGTCAGGGGCTTTCTAATTGCAGGAGAGAGAGGTCCTCAGTAGGCCATGCTTGGGAGAGCATCATTAAAAAGGCTTTGGTTATTCTTAATGTGTTCAGAAGAAGGAACAACTTTAAATTGTTTGCATGCTCACTGAAGGTTGTGGATGTGATCCACTATGGCTAGGCCATATTTTGGTGCAGAGGAAGGACTCCTTCAAGGTTAAATCCATTATATGGATGTTGCTGTTTGCTTATTGGCATCTTAGCTGGATATTTTAAAAGTGGATACCAACTTCTCTGTGCTCAGGATTTTGAATTTTTAAATAATTGAAGAATAGGTACTAATTTTGTTTTCTAAAAATTCTGTGCTTTTCTCCCTTAAATTATTCATATTTGTTATCCTGTCATACAACCTGTGATCATCAAGATGATACGGTTTAACAGGAGAAAACAATAGATGCTGGAGAGAGATCCAGAAAACATCAGGAAATATTCCCCTTAAAACATTGGTCTGACTAAAATAAACGTTTTAATTCTTATTTAAAAGATTATGTTAAATTTCTTAACATAATTGGCATTATACTTCAAAGCTTACATAATAAAGCCTACCAGTTCTTTAAGAAAATCGTCTTATGGCTTCTTCAGGGTTACCACCTTCTGAAGCATCTAGGCCATTTTTGAATAGGCATGGCTGGGGGGAGCAGGTCTGTGTGCACTGCGTGGAATGGCCACGGACTGCCCATGCATGTTGGGTGAGGGCACGGGGGGGGGGGGATTCAAATGGGCATGGGATGGGTGTGTGCCCCTAGCTGCACACATTTTGGCCTGCCCCCGTACGGAGCAACCTGGATTTCCACCCCCAATGCTCCATGAGTGGGCTGTGCGCACGTCACGGAAGCGCGCACACAAACCACCACCACAATCACCCCCAGCCTTCAGATGGGCGTGTGAATGCATGTGGGGTGGGTGGACCTGCAGGGGTTTGTCTCCTCTAAAAACGGCCCTAGTGTTGGCAACTTTGGGAGACACTGTGCTGGATTCAGTGGAGCAAAGATCTGGTCCAGTGTCACATATCCACTGTTCCTCTTTGCTTACCTGTCCTATTTTTTTGATGGCCTCTGAAATTGCACAGTATTTTATTTATAAAAATTCAAGCTTGGCAACAGAATGCTTAAAAAAATTATTGATTGCTCAAAAATTATACTATTGGTAGGACCAGTTTTGTTCTTGTAAAAAGATGGGTCTAAATGGCACCATGAATTTATTATTAGCTTTCAGTTATATTTATACATGTTAAACCGCATCAGCAAAAGTTTATATGAATGTACTACTTTTATGAAATTAAATTGTTTCAGTGCTTTGTTTGTCTATCTTTAATACATTTACAGATATCTGCACTTTAATCAAATAGAAACATTGGAACCTGAATCATTTACCCATCTTCCAAAACTTGAAAGGCTGTAAGTTTTTTTTAATTTGTTTTGTATTGATATGATATAGTAGGGTCAACTTGCTTCCTTGTGTGAACAAGATAACTAGCTTTGAGACTGGAAAGAGAAACTCTGGGTGATTTCAGACGTTACGTGAACACGGTGAACCACGGTGAATACCCACCTGTGGTCACCGTGTCTCGTACGTCTGTTCGCAGCGCGCCAGATGTTGGCCACGGTCAATCCCCACATGGGGTTCGTTTGAACCACGCTTCCCGGGCTAGCCGGGGGAAGGTCCCGGGAAGCGTGGTCAAACGGACCCCGGGCCGTGACCAAGGAAAAGTCACGTCTGGCCGTGGCACGTTCGGCCGGCCGCGGTGGCCGCATTGGCCCCGCTGCCCGCCCGTCTCCTCGGAGGGCGGGCGGCGGGGTGCGTGGAGGGGGCGGGGCCATGCGGCCGCACGTTGCGCCGCGCGGCCCCTCCCACTTTCCCCGCCGGGATCCCCCCGGCACGTCTGTTGTGCCGTTACGGGGTGACCCCGGCGGGGAACGAAGCCGGTGGTGCCGGTACGGGGCCAACGGCCCTCGTAACGTCTGAAAATACCCTCTGATGTTTAACACAGTATCATTAATTTCCAAGTGACTTCATTTGTTTCGTATCTTGCATGTTCAGACACTAAATTGGGAAAATTATGTAATAACTTTCTTTGGGGTATGTTTGGGGGAAATTGCTCAGCTGGTTGCTTTTCTCTTTCAGTTGTTGTGTTTTGTGTTTGACATGACATGAAAGTATTTCCAAATCCTAATTCATACATGCAATATTTTAACAGATTTTTACATAACAACAGAATAGCTCACTTAATTCCTGGGACGTTTAGTCATTTGGAATCTATGAAGAGACTGTAAGTAAATTTCATTTATTTTTATTGGAAAAAAGTTGAAACAGTGCAGTAACACTTCTTTTCCACTTTGCTCAGCATCCTGTCTCATTGCCTGATTGTATTATTGTAATGTATCTTCTAAAATATTCCTTCAATAACTTTGGGCCATTGTGCCTTATCTTATGACCTGCAGAGACTGTTAACTAAATCCTTCTTCATTTATTATCATGAGGTTATTTACAGTTTGGCCTTCTCTCCAGTGAGTCTTCTGTTGTGTAGACTAAATAAACCTCCTATTATCAGTCTTCTCATTTAATCCTTGTACCTTCTTTTATAGTTTCTGTTGCCCTTTTATATAGGTTTTTACAATGCTGTTCCTAGAGCTGTTCAGAACATGAATGTGTTGGCACACTAGGGTTCCTTTCATTTGGCTTTCAGTATTTGAAATTGGGACATCATTGACTTTGTAGGTGAGGACGGGGGAAAGTAAATGAAGGACTATTTAGCTAGCTACCTGTGAATAACTTCTTTAGTCTGTCAGGAGAAGCAAATAATTGCTCATAAAATTGAATTGTATCACATAAAAATCCCAAAGTTAACATGTCATCCATTCTAGTATAGACAATACTAACCAATAATGATCCACAATTGTCAGCTAGTTAAAAGTATAAGATTTGCAATAGTTAGTTAATAAGCACTATGGAAGAAGTAAGTGTGTTTTGGGAAATAGGGTTTGGAGGACCATATGCAAATAACAAGCTCTCCTGTAAATCAAGATTTACCTCCACCACAAAAATGAGTATTCTCTTCATTGGGTGTATTTAATTGGTTTGTCTAGTGTTTCCTCTTCTTCTGTGTGCCCCACTTTTCAATTTCAAGTTCTTTGGGATAGTTTTGCATTTTGCATGGGCCCAATCTATGCCCCGCATACACAGGGTATGCGCCAGGCATTTCATTTAATTTCATTTATTTCATTTCTACCCCACCCCTCTCACCTGATGGCGACTCTGGGTGGCTCAGATACAGTGACTGCAATCCCATTCCCAGTGGAGCTTATGCGCACAATTTCCACACAGCACATTGCCAACTGGATCCACAGGGAATGGGATTGAGAACCCATCATAGAACACATTATCAAAAATATCATAAAACAAAATAAAATATCAACATTAAAAACATCTAAACATAAAACCAGAGCTGTGTATAAAGCAAAAACCCACCCCAAATCCTCTATCCCATCCCACCCAACCTCCTTCC
Organism: Sphenodon punctatus; assembly: GCA_003113815.1. NCBI lineage: Eukaryota > Metazoa > Chordata > Lepidosauria > Sphenodontia > Sphenodontidae > Sphenodon > Sphenodon punctatus. Next base: position 157,566 of record QEPC01002853.1, on the reverse strand, counting down.
CAAATGCCTGATGGAAGAGCTAGGTCTTATATGCCAGGAGATCTGGGCTGAGACAGATCTCCACCGGGAGTACCTGGCTGGAATGAGGTCAGCCAAAATTGACCCCGACAACTCATCCAACTACGTCACACGCACGAGGTTGGCAGCACAATTCCAAGATGGAATTATGGATAACAGATGATTCGTTGGCTACCGACATCGTGTTAAGAAGCACCAGTGACTAGCTAGGGTTATCCAAGACCGTGATCTCACAGTTACCTGAGCTAGGAGGGACTGAGCAGGGAACCGGTACCAACCATTGGTCTCTCCACCCATGATGACACCTCCCTCCCCATTTGGACCATAGAGCCCCCTGGCCCATGACAACCCCAATCGCTGCTGCTTCCTCTTCCGGTGAACCTCCCCAAGTCCAGCCCTCACCTGCCACAAGCACAGGCATGTATTGGCCCATTGCATATCTTTAACAGAAATAGTTATTTTTTGATGGTGGTGGTTGCAACAAATCCTATATTTAGAATATCCAGCACTCCTGTGTTTATACGCATTATGATGCAGTGCTTCAGTACATTATCACATACTCATTTTTTTCACATAGGAACCCTTCTTTTTTTAGTATACTCCATGCATGCACATTAAGGGAGAATGTAGGTTTTACTGAGAAGAACAAATCTGGCTTTTCCTAAATATTCAGAAGCTAGACTTTGCAATTGATTGATTATTGGTTGGTTTATAAAGAAATATAAGAATATATTTATAACCAGGCATGGCAAAAAAACCATATCCTCCATCATACAGAAATATAATACAATATAACGTTGAACATTTAAACATAAATAAATATAAAATCAATTTTTTTTCATACAATAAAGAACAGTGCTAACAGTCGTTCTTAGTCCCGGATCCCAAACATAAAATACATCATATGACAATCGGGCGATCTAAGTCCCTGAGTCTCAAACAAAAGCTCACAGGGGAATGTCACAGACTAGAACTATATGATCTAAAGTTCAGAAAAGCCTCACGAGTTTCAAAGGCTGTGTGGAGAAATCTAGCAACTGCTTGTGATACCTCAAGGTATTGATCCACTAACAATAGTCGAACAAGTTCAGAACTGGCCTACCAGGGTATTTTTCCAAAATGGGAATTAAGAGCTGTTTCCTAGCTTTTCTATATAGCTGGCAGTCCAGTAATATATGATCCACAGTTTCGACTTGAGATTGATCGGAAGGACATAATCGCTCGTCGAAGGGTAGCCTGATGGACCGCCCCTCCATGATTCTGGAGGGGAGTGCATTCAGACGGGCCAATAATAGTTTCCTCCCGAGGGCAGAAGACATGCCCTCCTGCCAATACTTGGGCAATTCCCAAGAATCAGGAACTAAGTCCAAGTATTGACCAAATGAGGGGGAAGCCCTGATTTCTGCGATGTCCTCCTGGCAGGAAACATCATCAGTCTTAGTACGGGCTTCTGATTTAGCTGCCTCAATGCTCTTTATCTGGAGATATTCAAGTGAGAGTCCCAAGTGAGCCAAAATTGTCCTTATTTTGCTGAGCCAGGTTGATCCAAAAGTATCTCCAGCAAGAGATGGGAACAATCCAATCCAGGGAAAGATTTCCACACGCAACCACAGAGACAGGGCATACTTTAAGGCCCTTTTGTTCCAGCTAAGTTTGCCCGTCTCGATTCTAATAGCAGCCGAGGGTATTCCTGGCGGGAAACGGAAAAGCTTTCTCAAAAAACCCCAGACTTCACCCTGTCTAGATTGGAGGATCGGGCAATTGCCCATATAGCTGCCCCATAAAGCAATTGGAAATTTGCCTTTGCCACCAGTACTTTCAATGACATGACTTCCCGTCTGACTCCCTTAGTTGAAAAATAATTCAAGATAGCCAATCCAGTACCCCTTGTGCGATTTAAAGCTGTTTTAGCCTGAGCTGCCCAACAACCGGTCTTGTCTATAGTAATTCCAAGGTATTTGAACTGATTTACTTGTTCTACTTCCTCTTGGCCTATTTTCCATTGAAACTTTCTCCTACACCTACCAAAAACCATTATTTTTGTTTCCCCATAATTTATCTGAAGCTCATTAATGGAACAAAAGGCCGAAACTGCTCTCAGTTGTTTCTCCAAACCCATTTTGGTTTGGGACAAAATTACCGCATCATCTGTGTATAGTAATACGCCTACTGCCTGGGTGGCCAATCGTGGTGGAAAAAATTCCGCAGTTGACACTCTAGCAATAAGGTCATTTAGGAAGAAATTGAATAGACTGGGCGCTAGAGTACATCCTTGTCTGACACCAATACGAACAGGGATTTCTTTAGTTAATTCCCCTGTAATAGGGTTAGTCTTGACTCTTAACGTGTTGTTTACTTGTAGAATCTTGATTTAAAAAAAGCAGCCTACGATCAACTGATGACTCTAATTTATCCCACAAGTGAGCTCTATTGATTGAATCAAAAGCCGCTTTTAAATCTATAAAGACCGCATAGAGTTTCCCATTTTTCTCAACGTACTTTTCTGCTAAATGTGCCAATATTAGGATGTGGTCGATCGCAGTACGGCCTCTCTGGAAGCCTGTCTGCTCTACATATATGATTTTTTCTTTTTGCAGCCAGTGATCAAATCTCTTGGCCAAAAGCTTAGCATATAGTTTCCCAATTACGCTGAGGAGACTAATCGGTCGATAGTTGGCTGGGTCTCCTCTTGCACCCTTTTTAAAGATTGGTACTACTACTGCAGTAAGCCAGGATCTAGGTATGAAGCCTTTTTCGTTCACCCAAGAGAAAAAGGCTGCCAGGAAAGGAACCCACTAATCCCTCTGCGCTTTTAGAAGATCGGCATAGTCAAATCCTGGAGCCTTACCTGGCTTTAGGCTCCCTATCAGTTTATTTATTTCTGACAGATCGACTGGGGGCCATACTGGGGTGTCTAGAATATTAAACAGAATACTTAGGTCTTGGTAATCTGCAAATTTAGAGGAAAAAAACCTTTCCTTGTCCTCGTTCGGAATCTCAATTTGATTGGTTAAGTTTTCCCCCGATAGGGAGCCATTTACAATCTTCCAGAATACTCTAGACTCGTCAGTCAAAGCTACAAAGTATAAAGTCTTCCATTGGCCAATTTCATATTTCCTTTTCTTGTTTCTAATCAGTGCTTTATACCTCTTCTTAAGTTTTGGGAATTCTATTAAAAAGTCCAGCATCTTACCATTACGGTACTTAAAGTACACCTTTTTTAGTTCTGCTTTGGTAATTCTACACTCATGGTCGAACCAGGCGTGACTTAATGGATTTTGGCTAATTTTTCAAACTAAAGGGCAATTAGTCAGAAGATCTTTGAAATGATTAATAAGTTGAGAGTACTGACAAAGCATATCGTCTTTTGATATTCCCTCAGGGCATCCCTTCAGCACTTCCACGCAGGATATTTGCTTACATGAAATCTCAATCTTGGCTGCTGCTTTTGGGTTCCATGATGTTTGGAAGAAAAACTTTTGGACAGGGGAACCTTCCCCCGTGTCCTGTCCCGGGGCATCCTCTATTTCATCTGTTTTTCCTTCTTGCTGATTTACCAACTGAACTGATAGAGGGAGGTGGTCACTAGAGTAGCAACCACCAATCTGAAAACTCCATCAAATAGAAACAGTCTCAGGATACTATAACATAATCAACTATGCTTGAGCCTACATGTGAGATGAAAGTAAGTTCACCGTTCTCATCTCCAGGAGAGGAACCATTTAGTGGAAAAAGATCCAAATTCACCAAAAGTTCAGCCAAAGCGAGGCCTGAGGTGTTTATTACCCTGTCTTTAGCCTGTCTTGGAAGGAGTGGGGGAGGATTTGCCCTTCCTGCTAAAGCTGAGTAGGGGGCTAGACCTTCATCATTTCCCCCCAACCTAGCATTTAGATCTCCTACTAGGATAAGCCGGGCGAGAACTGATTTGGACTTAAGTTCATTTAGAAATGTCCTGAATCTTAACCAATAACATCTCAGAAAGGATCTAGCATTTACGGGGGGAATATGAACAGCCACGATGAGGAACTGGGAGCTTCCATAAATAATCTCAATGCTCAAGGCAGTAGGGGGGGGAGATAGTTTACCTGTTCAACCTTGATCCCAGAGTTATTCAGTACCAAGCATGCAATGCTTCCTCTTGGTCTCCCTTTTTTGGTAACCATGGTGGCACTGATTTCATAGGTCTTATACCCGTCAAAAATAACAGGATCCCGAGACATGTCTCTAGTAATATAATAATCTCAAAATGATGCAAAAACCTGCTACCTGAGAATCACGATATTTAGATCTCCACCCTGCAATGTTCCATGAACATAAATTACCCCTAGAGGAAGGAAAACGTGACGAATTTCAGCTTAAGGAAAGTTATTGGTCGGGGAAATGCGTGTCACTTGTCTTTACAATTGGCTGGTCCACCGATGAGCAAGCCTGGCCTTCAGCTGACCGTTCCTTAGCTCCCAATGAACATAGAGGAGAGACGACAGGCCCGTCACCATTTGAGTTATGTGTAGATAAATCTACATCTCATAACTCACTAAGTAAAGAGGGTGTGATTTCAACAGGAATCACATTTTTTTCCTGCAGTCAATTCTGTCAGTTCGTCTACTGGAGCTTGATTTAAAGCACCTGATATTTGAATGGGCTTTTTAGCTCCCCCTCTCATTCCCATAAATTCATTGGGATCTAAAGTCTTACCTAATGAGATAGACCCCTGCGATTGTATTTGGCTGACAACATGTTGTGTTGGAAGATTAAAGGATCTTTTACTAAAAGTTCTTGAATTAGTAGCTATTTCAGCTTGTGTTTATGCGCTTGTGTTTATATGCATTATGGTGCAGTACTTCAGTACATTATCACATACTAATTTTTTCACATATACTCCATGCATGCACATTAAGGGAGAATTTAGGTTTTTACTGATAAGAACAAATCTGGCTTTTCCTAAATATTCAGAAGCTTGACTTTGCAAATGAAATAGCATTCTTTTATCATAGATGTGTGTGTGTGTGTGTGTGTGTGTGTGTGTGTGTGTGGTTATATGTTGAGAGAGAGGGGGGTTGGGGTGGAGTGAGGAGAACATGAGACAGAGAGTAGTGAAAGAAATCTGAATAATTGTTCAGTTTCAATCTAATTGTGTGTTCCAGTGTTAATCATGACTATAGTGAATTATTCTTGCATTACACAGGCGTTTGGATTCTAATGCACTTCATTGTGACTGTGAAATACTGTGGCTGGCAGATTTGTTGAAGACATATGCTGAGTCTGGTAATGCCCAAGCAGCAGCTACTTGTGAATATCCAAGGAGGATCCAGGGAAGATCAGTGGCCACAATAACACCAGAAGAACTAAACTGTGGCGAGTTTTCCATTTATTTATTTTATTTAAAAGGGGGAAATATTTGCACCATACATCAATTTTTTCCTCTGGATTTTTCCCCTCATATTTTTTCCTATGAGTGGTACTAATGGGCAGCTTTCTGGCAAGCATTAAGAAACAGCTTCTCATTGGACTATCTGCTTTGTTTGATGCCACTGATCACTCCATTGAGTGGGCTTCTTTGTCTGAACTGTCTAGCTTCTACTCCTAGTTCTTTATGTAATTGCCTTTGCCTCCTTCTAGTTCTTCTCTTCCCATGGGCTCTTCCTGTTGTCCACTAAATCATTTGGTCTTTTGTTTCATGCCCTTTTTTGATCCTATATTTTACTCTGTTTGGTGTGCTTTTCCACCCTGGAAGTTCCCTCTATATCTACTTCTGCTGTCAACACGTCTTCAGTTATGCAGTTCTCACTGCATCTTGTCATCAAAATTCTCTCACTGTTGCAAACTCTCCATAAATAAAATTGAACTTCTCATCATTCCTGCCAGACCAACGGTAACTTACTTTTTGCAAACTAAATCGAAGCTACTCATTCCAGTGTATTTGTTATACTGTGAAATGACATCATGTTTTAATGTCACAGTATAACAATACACACAGTAGTACATGGTGGGGTAAAAACAGATGTGCAGATGACATGGCCGCTTCCCACCCTGAGGCAGGAAACAGTGGCCTCCCCGAGTTGGAGAGGGGCGCGGAGAGCCTTCCCCCGGCCCGCATATCCCAAGTAGGGCAGGGAGCCAACTAATGTGTGGCCAGACCCACTCCTGTCCTGCTCCCAGAGCCCTGCCCCCTGCCGTGACGAACAGCCATGGTAGCTCCCACCCTATGGATGGGGATGGTGGAGCCGAAAAAATGTGCTGGTCAGCGGTAGCTCATGTTGGCCCATGTGGGCGGTTCATGGCCTGGGATGGGTGCCTGAGATCAGGCCAGGGCACATCCTGGGCCAGCTGCCTGCCCGCCCTGGAGCTGTCCACATCTGGAGGTGCATGAACACACATACCGGTGGGTCCCAGACCACAGTGCGCTGAAGTGGGCCACAGCGGGCCGCTGTCACATTTGTTAACCTAGTGTAGATAAGGTTTGCCATGTTTTAAATTATCACATGGTCATCCAGTTGGTAATTTTCTACACAATCGTTTTTGTATACTTAGATGCTAATATGTGTTGCACATGACATTAGTTAACAGGTTACAAAACAATGTAATTTTGGAGTGTACAGAAGACCTTACAGAATGAAATAGCCTGAAATACTGAGTGTGGTCATCCTCAATTTTTTTCTCCTACATAATTTTTTGTGGTTTTGCCTTTTATAAATTCCAAAAGTACCCAATTGGCTTTACCTGCGGAATATCAGATTACACTGTTATCCCACATAGTAGGGTAGTTACATGAATTTGGCAAGTTGCCAGAAATCCTATTTAAAATGTGTGCTGTTTAAGAGATGCATGAGTATAAAATAACGGAGTCCTATTTGTTGAAAGTAAAACTAGAAAGGTGTTCTGAGATATATTATCAACATTTTATTATAAGCAATGGATCCACAAAATTATGTGGCCTGAGTTTGCATTTCTTTTGCACTTAGAACTCCTGTTAACTCCAAAGGAAGACTGAATGGGAGAAAACATAGGATATATGAAAAAGGGAGAAGTAAGGAATTGTTCCCATTCCCATTGAAGTTAATGTCAAAACTCTCGTTGATTCAGTGAAAGTTGGATTGGGCTTTGGATTTCTTTGTCTCAGTTAATTATGAGCTTGAAACGATTATTCTTTACATACACTTGAGTTTGATTTATAATACTATGCGATAGAGTGAGAACAAACTTAACACTAACTCCACTTCAACATCACTTTACATCGCTTTTAACATTTTTATACATGTTGCAGGGCTGCATAGGGTACCAATACAACATGCATAAGAAATGTGAAAGTGGTGTTAAACTGGTGTCGAAGTGGAGTTCACGTTATGTCTGTTTTCACCCATAGTATAGCCCCTAAATATAGCCAGTCCGCATACATTTAAATGACACTGTGCGGGCTGGTTCAAACGTTTTTCTTGTAAAGGCAAATTGAGTGAGAGACCTGCAACCCAAACCAAGCTCAATGCCCGCTGAAACCCATTGAACTCGGGAAGGGCTCTGTGGGCCCTGCCCCTCACAGAGTACTTTTATATCACAGTGCTTTGTGGGGGGTTAGGCCATCTCAAAACGCTGTGCTTGAACAATGCAGTTAGTTTTGAATTAGGTTGAAGCCCAAATTTCTGGCCTGAGTAGGACAATCTTAACATACTCTCTGTTGCAGAATATGATACAAGTTTGTGCTATGCAAAAACAAATTTTCAGTTACCTAAGTTGACATAGGGGTGCAGCCACATGGGCTGCAGAGGGCTTGATCCCTGCGCTTCCCCATGGCGGCCAAGTGCTGCTGCCACACTCAGGGTAAGCACGGTGAGTTGGTCAGACAGTCCCCCCCCCCCCCCCCCCAGGGTACCTGGCAACTGTCGGAACTCCCCTCACGGCTGGGATGGGCTGCAGTACCGGCCAGATGAGCGGGCCGGCTCTGCTGCTACTACTTATCATTTCTATAGTGCTACTAGGTGTATGCAGCACTTTACAGTTACAGATTTTCGGAGACAGGTCTCTGCCCAGTCGGCTTACAGTCAAAGGTAGACAGACACACACATTCCCATTTTACAGATGGGGAACTGAGGCTGAGAGGTTGTGACTTGCCCAAGGCCACCTGGTGAGTTCATGGCTAGGTCAGGATTTGAACCCTGACTTCTGAGGTCCAAGTCCTGCACTTAATCCACTATACTGGCTCTCTAGACCAAGGGGTCGTGACTTGCCCAAGGCTCTGGCTTGGCTCCCTCACCCAGCCCAAGCAAGATCCTGCCCCCCATCCATGATGTGGCCATGCACAAAGGGCGACAGCACCTACTGCTGAAAGCCCTGCAGCAGAGCTCACTGCATGGCGTGACAGACGAGGCCCAGCCACACAAGTTGCCCCGCCTTGGGCAGTCTTACCTCATTTACCCCACTTACCAGGGTGGGGGGGAACATCTGGCAGCTGCCGGCCTCACGATGCACTGCGTCACGTGGCCAGACTGCCCAGAGTGGGTTAAAGCTACCCAAGGTGCCGTAGCGTTCTCACAGAGTTTCGGGTGCCTGCTCCCAATGTAATACTAAGAGAAGTCAGTTGAAAATTCTGTGTAATGAAAAGTGTGGTTAATCCTGAGAAGACCCCACCCCCATATTTTCAATTAGAACATTTGTGGAAAGTAGTCTCTTCTATAAGGTATGTGAAAAATAACTAAATATCTCATTATTTATTTTATTTCACAAATTTAACTTGAGGAATTTTTCCTTTATACACTTTATTGTTGATATATAGAGAGGCCAAGAATTACGTCAGAGCCTCAGGATGTGGACGTTACCTCAGGGAATACAGTATACTTCACTTGCAGAGCTGAAGGCAATCCCAAACCAGAAATTATCTGGCTTAGAAACAAGTAAGTTTATTTTTTTTAAAAGGTGCGAGGAGGACAGGCGGGGGATTGAGAGCGTGCGAGTAGGAGAGACAGGCAGCAGGAGAAGAAGAGATTTTCTGTGTGTGTATGTTTCTACAATAGCCTAACGTGAAATGCTTCAGAACAACATCATATTTTAAATTTCAGAAAGTGATAATGAATTTTTAAAATTGGATCAAATTATTTCTAATTGAAAATATATCAGTTTTATAAGAAAAAACATTATGAGTACTTGTATGTTGCTGCATATATAAAAAACAACTGAACAAGACCTGCTCTGTATGATATGGTGGGCTAGATTTTTCAACTGTAATTTCCACTGCTAAATTTCATTCATCTACAAAACACTAGACTGACTGTTCAAACAGGCATTTGGGTATAAAGACTGGGTAATCCTTCATAAACACACAAGTACACACTCTGCAAAAATAAACATGGAATATGCAAGTGCAGCAGCTGTGCACATATTTTGAGCTTAATTGTTCAAGTTCGTGGGTACGATAGCCCTGATCTAAAATATACATGCTTAATGCTAAGTTTATTCTTAAGTGTTTTGCGGATGAAGGCAGGAGAGATCAGCATCTTGCAGGATCTGAACATTTGTACAGGAGTTCCTATAGTTTCATGACTGAAAATGGGATGTCTCTTGTGATGCCAATATGAGGGCCTGATGTTGCAGAAGATTAAATACCATTTTAAAATGCTTAACAATTTAAAGAGGAACTTGTTTTTTTCCCTGATGTGGTATGGTAAAATAATCCATACAGTTGTTTTTTAAAGCATCATTTTCAAACCTTGGCACTAAAAACTTTCCTTTCTGATTCTTATTCCATTATAAAAATATAACAAGTGCCATATTGGGTCAGACCCATGGTCCATTGAGCCCAGCATCCTGTCTCCAACAGTGGCCAGCTGAAGTAGCTTGAGATAAGTACAAGTACAGGTCATAAAGGTGTGACCCAGCTCTTGCTAACCACTCCCAATACCAGTAGCCATGACTTAAGCCAACTAGTAAGCATTGATGACTCTATCCTCTAAGAATTTATCTAGTTTCTGTTTGAAGCTAGTTATGGTGCTGGCTTTCACTGCCTTTTCTGGCAACGAGTTCCACAACTGTATTGTCCGCTAAGTAAAAAAGTACTTCCTTTTGTTTGTTTTAAATCTGCTGCCATTTAACTTCATAGAGTGCTAGGGAGGGCTATAGCTATTTCTAGGGGTGTCCCTTCTTCTATTTTCGTGGACGTTTATCATCCAACGGTTATAGCCTCGGCTCTCTTTGACTTGGAATTGGTACCTAACCCTAATATTAAGCCTCTAGGAAAGGTCCAAAATAAATTTCTTCGCCGCTTTCTTAAAGTCGGGCCAAGTGTTCCTGGTGCTGTCCTTAGAGCAGAAACCGGTGTCAACTCTATGACTGCCTTGGCCAAGATGGCATTCATTAGACTGTGGCTGTGTTTGCTAGTCCAAAAGGAGGGGGCTTTCCCCTTGCTCTGCTTTAAAGAGGAGCTCACTGCACTAAATTCTAGGGCCTACCCATGGCTTCTTTATTTGGCCCAGATTATAGCCAATCGTGGCTTCTCATTTGACTATTTTAAAGGGAAGACCCTGGGGTCTATTAAAGCAGAAATCTGTGAGAGGATTAGCAATATTGCACATCAAGAAGATATAGCTGATTTAGCCAGGTGGAGGGTTGCCCCACGTTTACATCAGTTTAAGCCCATTGTAAAGTTTGAGGGGTATTTGGACATGCTCGCAAATTCACGTTTACGTAGGTTATATACCTACCTTCGTTTTCAGCTTATTCACTCAGCAGTTACTGAAGGTAGGCACAAACAGGTGGTATACAACCAACGCCTGTGTTCATGTTCATTAGCAGAGGTGGAATCAACTGAGATAATCAACTCATACTGAAATGTCCATATTATCAAGCCCTGAGGGTGACTTGGCTTTTGCCGCTATTAAAAAAGGACCTTGATTTTGATACTGAAGGCACTTATTTATTTCTTCTAGCCTTGTCAGAGAAGGAAGACCTGATGGCAATAGCTACATTCTTGAGTTTGGCAGAAAAAATAAGAGCTCGATTCTGCCAGAGGTTTGGCTCCTCATCCTTAGGCTGAGTTCATTTTGTTAGTCCTGCCTTGAATAGTGGCAGTCATTATACGGAAGAGGGAAGTAACAAGCTAGAAGTCTGGGATCATTATCCAGAATGTTATTTAATCCTGTGGCCTTTGATATTGGCTAATGGATTATGGACAATGGATAGTGTCTAAATTGTGGAGTATGGTGACAAACTGTATATGTATTTTGGCAAACGATATGAATTACTGATGTGTTGTTTGAATGTTTTTGCCAACCTTTGTTGCCTTATTTTTGGTATTTTGTTTGTTGTTGTTGTTTGGTGGGCCGATGGCGAAAGCTAGGGCCGAATAAATATTTCTTATTTACTTAGAGTGTCCACTTGTTCTCTTATTGTGAGAAAGGGCAAACAGTAGATCCCTATTCACTTTTTCCACATCTCTCAAGATTTTATAAGCGTCTATCGTATCCCCCCTTAATCACCATTTCTCCAAGTTAAACAACCCTTACCTGTTGAGCTTCTCCTCATATGGAATTTGATCCATCCAGCCTATCATCCTTATTGCCCTTCTCTGAACCTTTTTCATTTTTATTATATCTTTCCTGAGATGGAGCAACCCAAACTGTATAAAATATTCAAGGTGATGTCATAGCAAAGATTTATAGAGAGGCATTATGATATTTTCCCTTTTTATTTTCTATTCCTTTTACAATAATGCCTAGCATTTGTTTTGCCTTTTTGACTGCTGCTGCACACTGAGCCAGTGTCTTCAAGGAACTAACCACAATTACTTCAAGATACTACTCCTGAGTAGTTACACCCAGATCAGAACCAGAAGTGAGAATTACTTTTTCCCTATGTGCATCACTTTGCATTTATCAACATTGAATTATATTGAATAACATTTATGTTATTTATGTTGTTTTGGGGGATAATGGTGGGGTTTTTTTTGCCAGGTCTTTGATTATTGTGTGATTCTAATCGATATTTTATTTATTGTATTTTGTATTTTATATTTTTATATTGTGTGTTTATGCATTGTTCATTGCCCTGGGCTGCCTTTGGGCCAGAGGAGATGGTATAGAAATATTGATATAAATAAATATAAATATAAAATTGGCCGTTTTACTGTCTATTCACCTAGCTGTGCAAAATCCCTCTGTAGTTCCTCACAGTCTGCCTGGGTTTTAACTATCTTCAATAATTTGGTGTCATCTGCAGATTTAGCCACCTCACTCTTTACCCCTTTTTTAAGCTCATTAATAAATATTTTAAACAATAATGGTCCCAGTCCTAACCCCTGAGGCACCCTGCTGTTTACCTCTTTTCAACTTAAAAAATGACCATTTATTCCTACCTTTTGTTTCCTATCTTTTAACCAGCTACCAATCCATGACAGGACTCTTCCTCTTATTGTATAACTACTGAGGGTGTTTTTAACGAAACAGCCCCAAGCATGCCCGCCCCACCCACCCCCCGTCACCGTCCAAGCGGAAGCTGCTCATTTGGAGTTAGTGCATGGGGAAGCATGCTCACGTGATCCACGCACCAGCCACCCAGTCCCCGCACAGAGCACTCCTGAAAAATCTGGAGTACCACACGCAGGGACTGGGTGGCTGGTGTGTGGCCGGGGCAGCCATGCAGGGAGTCGCCCGTGTGAAGCGCTCCACACACTTCCTGTGCGTGGACACCCCGCCCCTGCCCCATGCACTGACCATGGACCCTCACTGCCGTTCTCATGTTAAAACACCCTTAGTTTGCTCAGGAGTCTCTGGTGAGGGACTTTGTCAAAAGCTTTTTGAAAATCCAAATATACTATATCAACTGATCACTCCTATCAATGTGCTTGCTAAGAATCTCATAAAATTCTAATAGGTTATCGAAGCGTGACTTCCCTTCTTTGACCCGTTTCAATCTGGGTTTCGCCCCGGCTATGGTACAGAGACAGTGTTGGTGGCCTTGGTCGACGATATCCGCCGGGAGATGGATTCAGGATATTCAACATTATTGGCCCTGCTAGATTTCTCGGCCGCGTTTGACACAGTGGACCATGGGCTGCTGTTGAGACGATTGCGTGACCTAGAGGGGCTGGATGGGACTGTCTTGGGATGGTTCCAGTCATTCCTCTCAGGAAGGACCCAGCGGGTTGTCCTGGGGGCAGAGACATCTAGCCCCTGGGCCTTAGACTATGGCGTTCTGCAAGGTTCAATCTTGTCTCCATTATTGTTTAATGTGTATATGCAGCCCTTGGGGGAGATTCTGAGAGGGTTTGGTGTGCGTCGCCACCAATATGCTGATGATACCCAGCTTTACCTCCCTTTTTCAACTGACTCAGGTCCTGCCATCTCTGTACTATCCCAGTGGTTGGAGGCCGTGACGAGATGGTTGTGACAGAGCAGACTGAGGCTCAATCCTGATAAGACGAAGGTGATGGTGGTGGGTAGAGTGCGGGAGGTGTTGGCTCCCCTCGTGGAGGGGGTACGCCCCTCCGTGGTCCAACAGGGGTGGAGTCTGGGGGTGTTATTGGATTCGGGTCTCCGCTTGGACCAGCAGGTGGATACGGTGGCAAAGGTGGCTTTCCGCCAGCTGTATCTGGAGTGGAGGCTGCACCCATACATCTCCAGGCCCGACCTGGCCACCTTGATCCATGCCTTTATCACCTCAAGGCTGGACTACTGTAACGTGCTCTAAGTGGGGCTTCCCTTGATATTGGTTCGGAGGCTGCAGCTGGTGCAGAATGCGGCAGCCCGTCTCCTTATGGGGACGGGTCACCGTGAGCACATTACACCAGTGCTCCGTTCTCTGCACTGGCTGCCTATAGCGTACCGAGCCAAGTTCAAGGTGTTAGTGTCTTAGTGCACTCTGTTCAAGGATCTGCTTATTCCACTCTCTCAGAGCTGAGTTCCTGACTCCTGGGTCTCTCAGTCTCTGCAGGTATGGGATTTACTCCCCTCAGAGGATTCCGGTTGCCTGGCTATCCAACTCTACTTTCTATACATTGGTTCACAAACTGAGCTTGACCCTTCTCATTGGGTGCCACTGTCATGGGTTGGAGGTCCACACCCCCACTTTACCGGGGTTGAGTGACTCAGTTTCCCTCGCGTACAGCCCACTTGAATCAGTTTTTTTCGCTGGTCGATTCAAGCCTGCCGCAGGGACAACCCCTTTGTCACCCAAGGGCCCAATCCTTCCCGTTTACAGACTCTTTAATCTCTGGGTTCGCAAGAGCTTGAGAACTCTTGTTGCTCACTTGTGTTCCAATGTTAGACACAGACACTTCGTAAAAATAAGTCAGTTTATTGATTACATAAGCAAGATTGTTGATACAGAGTGGTTACTAGAAATCAAAGGTAAATATAACGCATTCCTGAGCTATACTGGTTGAGTTCCTAAATAAGGATCTTACCCTACCAAGGTCCATAAGTTCTTCTCAGTCCTTGATGTAAGCGACTGGGTCTTCAGTCTTAGAGTTGCTAGAAAGCAAAGCCGTGGTCTCAGTCCATAGTTTGACTCAGCCCTCCTGACTGCAAGATGTTGAGCGAGTTCCTGATAGTCCCTTTTCCCGTCTGGGGTACCACTCCTTATATCCCCAGGCGGAAACTCCACATATCTTCTCGAGGTTTCTAGAATTCCTTTTGTTCTCTTTATCAGCTTTTCTGTGTCTCTTGCACATAGGCAATGGCTGCCTGCATTAGCATATTAAATGTCTCTGGTCATTCGTCTGGGGCAAATCCACAAACTGTCTTTCCATTTCCTGGAGCTTGGTCAAGTGTCACAGTCTTGATTTGAGTTTTACAGTTCTTAATTGTAACATTACATACATGTTGAACCTTTTGCTTTACATATTTACTAGACTTGTAGTCTACATGTAGGCCAGTATCACACGTGTGTGACCCTATATTCCTCNGTGACCCTATATTCCTCTGTGACAGTTAGTATTGGTATACAAAGCCCTATATGGTCTCGGCCCCTCTTACCTTGGGGACCGCCTCGTCTTCCGTGACTCAGGGCGAACCCTCCGATCTACCAGGGCCGCCTATCTGGGGGTCCCCTGTGTAAGGCGGAGGCCCACCATGGAGAAGGTGTTCTTGGTGGTCGGGACACAGTTGTGGAACTCCCTTCCGAAGGAAGCCCGCCTGGCCCCAGGTCTGCTCGCCTTTCGGTGGGCATGCAAAACTTGGCTGTTCGCCCAGGCCTTTGGAGGGGTGGGGGGAGGGAGGGGTAAATGAGGGAGATTGGTGGGGTGGGGAATTTGGGGGATTTGGGGTAGGGTTAGGATTGGGGGGGGGGGTTAAATTATTTTTAAACTGATGTCGGTTTTAATGTATTTTATTGTTTTACTGCATTGTTAGCTGCCCCGAGATGCCGTGGGCATGAGGAGGCGACATAGAAATGTCAAGAAATAAAAAATAAATAAATAAAATCCTTTGTTGTCACATGGATATCAGTGGAAGTTCCATATCTGGAGATGATGCAATTCTTTTCATTCTTGCCTTTTAAATAGATGTTATAATTATTTGACTGCAGGTTCTTTTCTATTGTGGCATCTTTCATATTTAATCAAACATATTTTCAACATTCATATCAGGAGGAGTTTTAAGAAGAAATAATCACACCTGTTCTGATACTGTGCTATTGAAACGATTATATCTTAATTTCTATGGACGATGGGTGAATATAAAATTGTTGCTTGTTAAAATATTTGAATAGGAACAATAAATCGGCAATCATTCTAGAAATTGCACATAAAGCAACTGGCAAGTTTATGCAGGTTTAGAACTGTTTTAGGCAGAACAACAAATTATTAGGACTAGTTAGAAAATGCTATTCCCATCCCACTAGAAATTCCCAAGACCCTAAAACATTTTTCCTCATAAAATTGAGAGGAAAGATCAGGGTGAGGATTTAGGAATTTCCCATCAAAACGTTTAATGGGATTTAATATATTTTGTTCAGTTTAGACCAGAAAGGGCCAAAATGAAAATTATGGACATGCTGTGCTGGGCATGGTATATCTCAAACAATATCTTTCCCTTGAGATGAATTGACAACAAATGACTCATTCTTTGATTCACAGTGCACACACATGCACACATGTGAACGCAACAGTTTTATTTGGGCTCTTTCCTGATGTAAACAAACATTTTTGGGCAATGAAAACAAAACTTTTCAGTGACTCGACTTTTTATCTAGTGGAAAATTTAGTTTGGAAAAATGCTTTTCCGCAGCCAAAAAAATGTGTCCCCATCATACTGGGCATATTTCAATGGGAAAAAGTTTTATCAGGATTTTGTTGTTCAACTCTGCAGTTTGTATCCTTAAAATAAAATGGGAATAGATTAATTTTCTTCAATTTAAATAGAAACTTGGACTGATAAAATAGTCTGACTTTGGCTTTTCAGTTCTGGGCTCAGAATAATTACATTTTAGAAACACAGCATTTTTAGGTTTGTACTTCAGCTATTTCAAATGCATGTAAGATTAAAATGCTTCTTTTGTGTCTGCTTCTGTATTTTGGATTTTATCAATTTATTAGAGTAGGCTATTTTTATGCATTTTTAAAAATTCTTTGATATTTTGCTATGCTTGTGATCTAGAAGTTTTAGTCCAGATTTCTTTCAACAGTAATGAGCTCAGTATGAAAGGAGATTCCCGTCTAAACCTGCTGGATGATGGCACACTGATGATTCAGAATACTCAAGAGACTGACCAAGGCATTTACCAGTGCATGGCAAAAAATGTGGCTGGAGAAGTGAAAACTCAAGAAGTTACTCTTCGATACTTTGGGTCTCCAGGTATGTTGATTTCAGATAAAGTACTGTTCTAAAAGGAGATCACTTCAGTAATAAGACATCTTGGGTTTTGTACATTAAGTGCAGATTTAGGCCCGTTTCAAATGGGCCTTGGTGGGTGGGGGGGTGGGTGTGCAGCTGCGGTGGGTGTGCAGCCATTCCCACGGGCGCACACCCATCTCCAACCATGGAGCATCGGGCACTGGAGCGGGGATGCGCATGCACCTCTACCCACCCCCCGTGGCATTCTCAGGGACGCCTCCACCCAACTCCACGCAGTGATGCTGGTGGAGATGGGTGGAGACGTCTCATGTGAACGTCTCTTCTTTTGCATATTTTTGAAATTTCCTTTGCATAATAATTTATCGCGAAGCCAGAGCAAATATTACCATCCCACAACAAAGAAGTCATTTAGTGGTGGTGGTTGCCTCAGGAGAGTACACAGCAGGTTACAATTGAGTAATCCATTTCCTGCCACCCCGAGTCCCCCAGCTTCCGACAATCAAGGGTCTTGTACTCCTGACCAACCCAACCAGTTGTTCTCAATGGACCTGGCTTTCAAAAATTCATCTAGTACCTTTTTTAAGTCTGCTTAAAAAATGAATTTCCTTTTGTTTTACATTTGCTCCCAGTCCCTGTTAACTTCATGGAGTGATCCCTGGTTCTATTATTTTTAGAAAGGGTAAATAGCAGCTCCCAATTTACCTGTTCCACACCTTTCATGATCCTGCAGACTTCTATCATTGTCCCCTCTCAGTCGTCTCTTCTCCAGGTTGAATCCTGACAAGACGGAGGTGATGTTGTGGGGGGTGCCAGGAGAGTGGTGGCCCCTGTCGTAAATGGCGGCCGCCCTCCACTGGTACCCCAGGTCTGTAGTCTGGGGATGCTCCTGGACCCACAGCTCCAGCTGGATGTCCAGGTGGCAGCTGTGGTAAAGGGTGCATTTTGCCAATTATGTCTGGTCCGACGGCTTAAGCCGTATGTCTCAGATGTGGACCCTGGCCACTATCAACCATGCTTTTATCACCTCAAGATTAGATTGCTGTAATGTGCTCTACGTGGGGCTACCTCTGATGATGGTTCGGAAACTGAATCTGGCGCAGAATGCGGCGGCCCGGCTCCTTAGGGTGACGGGTCATCGCGAGCACGTTACACCAATGCTCCATTCTCTGCACTGACTGCCAATAGTTTTCCGGGCCCAATTCAAGGTGTTGGTATTAAACTTTAAAGCCCTAAATGGCCTGGGTGCCACCTATCTGTGGGATCGCCTCACTCCCCGGGTTCTGGATCAGTCTCTGCGGTCGGCCAGAGGTGCCCTCCTTGAGGTCCCCCGGTTTTCCCAGGTGGCGATGATGTGGAGGGTGTTCTCGGTGGCTGCACCATGGCTGTTGAACTCCCTCCCAGTGGAGGGATACCGCTTTCCAATGACATTGTACGATCTGGCTGTTCTGCTAGGCCTTTGGTGAGGGAGACAGGTGATTCGGGGGGGGGGGGGAA
>QEPC01002853.1:91377-136625 GCA_003113815.1 Sphenodon punctatus | reverse complement strand
GGTGGTTTTGGGGGGGGGGGGGGAAAGGTGGTGGTGGGGAATACTTTTGCTGTTGTTTTTTAGCTTTACTATTAGTTGTTTTAAATGTTTTTATGCTTTTGTATTTTAAAATGTTGTAAGCCGCCCCGAGCTGCGAAGGTGCAGGAGGGGGCAGCATAATAATCTAATAAAATACAAAATAATAAAATAAGTTAACGAGCCCTAACCTATCCAGCCTTTCCTCATATGGAAGCTGCTCTGTGCCTTTGATCATTTTTGTTATCCTTCTCTGCATCTTACCTGTTCCTCTTATCTCTTTTTTAAAATGGGGCAACCAGAACTAGACAAAGTATTGCAAGTGTGGTCACACCATAGATTTATATAGTGGCATTTGATATTATCCGTTATCTATCCCTTAGTTAATTATCCCTAACATGCAATTAGCATTTTTTATTGCTGTTGCGCATAGAGCCAACGATGTCAATGACCACAATAACTCCAAGGTCTTTTTTCTGTGTAGTGACACCTAAATTAGATCCCAGCATCGTGTACGTATGGCTAGGGTAAATTTTCCCTATGTGCAACTGCAGAATAATTTTAAAAATATGGATAATAAATATTATCAATTCTGGGCAACCTTCAGCAGATTGCCCAGAATTGTAGGACCATAGAACTGGAAGGATAGTTGCGTTTAGCCCCCTGCACAGTGCAGGATCTGCCATACCTAATTCATCTTGGAATAATATTATTGTTTTTATAATGCCCCCTGCCAAATAGCATGCAGCGGAGTGCTTCACAACATAAAAATACGATAGAACAGTATACAATTCATTTTAAAACAGTTTAAAAGGAGAAATTGAAGAGGGAAGAGAAAACAATGGGAACTCGCAGTCAATCCTAATACCACCTTGAGAAGAAATAAGTCTTCAGGGTTGTTGTATTTTTAAGGATGAGGAGAGAGAAACAGAGATGGACATCTGGAGGGAGCAAGTTCCACACGGAGAATCCCTCCACAGCAAATGCCCAATGATTGCCTGCTGACTTAAGTGTGATGGTGGGATAGCTAGTCAGAGGGTGGTTTCCGAGTGCAGATAACCATTAGAGCAAGGCTCCACGAGCAGGTCTCAAATATAATCAGGTTGATACCGTTCAGGACCCTGAAAACCAGCCTGCACACTTTTAAATTCTATCTGCCGCTCTACAGGTAACGGATGTAGAGAATGCAGGATAGGTGTAATATGATCATGGCTGCCCAAAGCAGGAAACAGCCGATGCATCCGATGTATCAAGCTGTCTGTATCTTCCAGGAATTCCTTCAAGGCAGAGGCCACTCACCCCTAAACCCTATATTGACTCTGTTGCTAAATCCTGTCGCTTCTCCCTCCATAACATTACTAAGATTTGCCCTTTTCTCTCTGTCTCATCTGCCAAAACTCTTGTTCATGCTCTGGTCATCTCTCGCCTCGATTACTGTAACCTCCTTCTCACTGGCCTTCCCCGGTCTCACCTTTCTGCCCTCATCTCTGTCCAAAACTCTGCTGCCAGGGTCATCTACCTTGCCAGTCGCTTCGACCATGTGCAGCCCCTCCTCTCTTCGCTTCACTGGCTTCCCCTTCCTGAACGAATCCTGCACAAGCTCCTAGTCTTCACCTATAAAGCTCTTCACAACCTTGCTCCCCCCTACCTCTCTGCACTTATCGCCCTCCATACTCCAGCCCGTGCACTTCGCTCCTCCTCTGTCCCTTCTCTCACCCTTCCATGCCTTCCCTGCTCCCCTAAGCGCCTTCGTCCCTTCTCACTTGCTGCCCCCCATGCCTGGAACTCCCTCCCTGTCCACATCCGCCTTGCCCCCTCCCTTCATACCTTCAAATCTCTCCTTAAAACTCACCTCTTTCGCTCTGCTCTGTCTGACTCTTTATCCTGCTGAGCCACTATTCCTATACCTACGATCGGTTTACCCTTATCCTTGCAACATGGACCTGCCTGCTGTCATTCTCATCGTAACCAAGCCAAGTACGTGCACTTGAGACCTCGCATCTTCATGAATGTTAGACCCCTTGTCTCTCCCTCTGTTCCCCTTCCTAAGTCTCTCCCCCAGCTCCTGTCTCTCAGATTGTAAGCCCTAGGGGCAGGGACCGTGTCTATTTTATTACTTTGTAAAGTGCCAGGTACACTGCTGGCGCTATATAAATGTTTGTTAATAATAATAATTAGACAGGGGCAAGGCTCATGAGGGAAGAAATATGCAGTTTTACGCTTATCTAGCCTCTCCAATGATGGAGAATCCACAGCTTCCTTAAGTAAGCTGTTTCATTGCCTGACTTACAGTCAGGAATTTTCCTCTAAGGTTCAGTCTAAATCTGCCTTGTTTCAATTTGAACGCATTGCTACTTGTCTTGTCCTTCATAGCAAGGCCTTGCTGAGAGCCTTTGAAATATGTGTAAATGTATCATTCCCTCCCACAACCATAGTCTTCTCTAAGCTAAACATACCCAGCTCCTCATATGATTGGTTTTCCATATTCTTCATCATCTTTATTGCTCTCCTGTTTGTTTTTTTTAAAAAACCTTCTTAAAATGAGTTGCTCAAAACTGAATGCAGCACTCCAGCTGGGGCCTAAACAGAACTGAGGAGAGTGGCATAATAACATTCCGTGTCTTGCATTCAGTGCTTCTGTTGATGCAGCCTAAAATGGCAAGCAAGGTACCTACTTGTCATTGATCTTAGTATTGTCAGCACTAGCAGTTAATGCTGGCATGAGCCCCACTGAAGTGAATGTGGCTCTCTTTAATGCTGAGTGTTAGCTCTGATGCTAAAGAACTGGAAGATTGCACTGTTCAACTGAAAAGGCTTAGTTAAGGCTGAAAAGACCTTTATAAGCATCAAACTGCAAGGAGAAAACCTTGCTTATTAAAAAGGATTTAACAAAAAAATATCAAGATACACTTAAGATGTAATCCATCAGTATGTTTTGGAGGTTGTATTTGTTAATATAAAGAGAAAATGGAGTTGTAAATATTCTTTTAAAGCTAGTCAGAACTTGTTTCAAAACAGTATTATACTAGTGAAAACTGTCCTTTATCATGGTATTTTTTGTTTTTAAAAAAAATATATATTTAGCTAGACCAAGTTTTGTGATCCACCCGCAAAATACAGAAGTATTGGTGGGTGAAAGTGTCACTTTGGAATGCAGTGCAACGGGTCACCCCCAACCGCGCATTACATGGACAAAGGGCGACAGAACTCCTTTACCAAATGATCCCCGCATCACCATCACCGCTTCAGGAGGACTTTACATACAAAACGTGAACCAGGAAGATGGTGGCGAGTATATCTGTTTTGCAACCAACACTATAGATAGCATCCATGCAAATGCTTTTATCATAGTGCAAGGTACGTAACATTGAGCAAAGAGAATTGTGCTTTGAAATATTTTTTCCAAAACTATAAATTATTGTGCTTTGCGAAAAACACATTTTATTTTCTTTTGTCGGTTCATACCAAACTGGGTTAACCCAGAAATCTATTGGTTTAACTGGGAGGTGTAAATCTGTCCCCAAAATAATCAGAAAGAATTTTGCTAATCTCTTCAGCAGGAGCAGGGTCTCAATATAGTGTAATAAAGAACTTTGAAAGAATTATACCCAAGTTTTATATATTCACTCATGTTCTAGTTTTTGACTGCTGAAGCTTTTCACCAAGTGATCTCTTTATAACAATCCATATTTATTCTCACTGTCAAAAATCCAATTTGTGCGGGATTCAGATGTTTTCCCGCAATCAGTACACTTGCTACCTGGAAGCTATGAATTTATCCAGCCCCTTGCCTCATATATGTAGCACTTCTGTGAACTGCAGTTTCAATAGTACAAATGTTTGTAATAATTGTAATTTTATGTCCAGCACACTGTGTAGTATATTCCCGGAAGAAGTATATGCACTATTCTTCTTTTAGACCTACTATACTGCTTGCTCTCCTTTGAAGGCTATATACTGGAAAATATATTGCATAGGTTTTGAATATCTATTAATATTCAATTCATGTACTATTTAAATTTATGATTTCCAATATTAAATTTATTCTTTCTGTGTTAGTTTCATCTTGAAACAAGAGCCAAGACAACAAATGAATGATTTATCAAACTTTAGAAAAGAGCTCACCGTGTGTTTTATTCACTTATTCATCAACTAAAGGATGGTTGCTAGGGATGTGCGAACCCCCGGGAGTTCGGGGTTCAGTCTGTTTGGGGTTTGGTCGAACCCAAAACCGTTCAGTTCGACCCATTTGGGCCGAACCCGTTCGGGTGGGGGGGTGGCTTTCCCTCCCCCCTCCAGGCTGCATGGGATTTTTTTTTTTAACCCACCCCACCCCAGGGATCACCCTACCTGGTGGTGCTGGGGCTTCGGCCCTGGTTCCGGCGGTGGCGCTCCGGAGCACTGCCGCTGCCGCCACCGGGGCCAGAGCCCCAGCACCACCAGGTAGGGTGATCCCTAGGGTGGGGGGGTTAAAAAAAAATGTAAAAATTCCCAGACTGGGCGGGGGGAGGTGCTCCCCGGCGCCCCTTCCACCCGTGCAGCCTGGAGGGGGGAGGGAAAACTGGTTTCCTCCCTACCCCCCGCCTCCATCCCGAACACGTTTGGTACCCGAACTTTGTTCGGTCAGTTTGGGCGGGGGTCGGTTCAGATTTGGGGTGTTTGTGAATGGGACAAACCCCCCCGAGTTCGGGACGAACCCCGAACCTCCGAACCACGTTCGCACATCCCTAATGGTTGCATTGTGAGAGCTGAATGAATTGTGTTGGCAATGATAATGCCACAGTGTTGCAACAGAGACTGGACTGACGTGCATTTCATCCACTCTTTTTTGTTTTGTTTTTTTAAATGTGCACTGTGTATGTTACCAGAACAAAGGAACTCAGACTAATAGTAAGAACACTGTGTAGTCTTCATAAAAAACATAAGATGTTTCATACTTGGTTACACTAACGGTTCTAGTGCAGTATCCTGTCTCTGACAGTGGTTGCTTCAAGGAAATGTACAACAGGTCATTAAATGGGAGTGATCTATTTCCTGCTATTCACTCCCTGCCCCTAACAGTCATGCATTTAGTTGAGGCTTGTTGTTGTTGTTGTTGTTGTATTAAAGAAGGAAATAAACCAAGTTATTTTGAATCTAGAGAACATTCCTACTTGATTATATCATTTTTAAGGTACATCCTTTTTTGGATGTTTGACTACTCTTATTTATTTGTATTATGGTAGTTCTAGGGCAGGGTTGGGGAACCTTTTCCTTCCGAGGGGCCACTTTGAAAATTAATGCAAGCTCCAAGAGCCGATTAGAAGCTGAGGATGGGGATGCTTAAGGAGTGTTCTTGGCAGGAGGAGGGTCAAGATTATGGCTCTGCCACCTATCCTTGTATATATTCTCTTATCTCTACGCCTTTGCCCTGGACTCAGTTTTTCAGACCTTGGGAAGTAAGAACTGGATTCAGGAACTGGGAACAGGCAAAAAACTTAGCACGTGCCACATTGTAACAGGGTGGCTCTTGTCCACAGTAAGTTCTTGCAGGATTAGGGCCCACACAACAGTCTCACTCAGGGAATTAGCTCCACCTGTATTTATTTATAGTGTCCTCCACCATGCATCCCACCAAGCAACCCCTGTCTGCTGTTAGGCTCTCAACCTTGGCTTCACTTCCCCAGCAAGCTCCTTAGCCACTTACAGTCTCTCCAGCCAGGCTTCCCAGCTTTGACTATCACACAAGTCCCTTGTCAGTTCCCTCTAGCTTAATTCTTTAAAGGGGCTTACAGCCCCACTCCTTCTCCATCTGCAGCCTGGATACAACTGCCTCTCTAGCTCTACTGCTTCCCTTTTGTATCCTGAGCCGCGCCCCAAACCCTGTCAGGGCTATTTTGTATTTGGCCAGCAGCCATTTTGGCTCCCCTTAAGGATACAGCAGCTTCTTGTGGCACTTCCCTGCTACACACATATAGCCCACGGGCCCGAGATCTCCCATACCTGTTCTAGGGACTGCAACTGAGACCTCATACTGGGTTCACTGCACATATGTAGATTTCAGTCTAAAACGGGGCAAGCATCGGACCTGCGGTCCACTTCTAGCCCCCGAGTAGGGTGACCATACCTCCCGTTTAAAAGAGGATGCTTATGAAAAATACGTTGTGCAGAGCTGCACTGGATCCAGTGCAGCTCTGCAACATGTATTTTTCATAAGCATTCTCTTTTAAATGGGAGGCATGGCCACCATACCCTCGAGGGCTCTTCTCTCTGGCCGGTGGTGCTTCCTCTTTGCTCTCATTCAATGAGACCCGCCTTCCTTGATAGCGTAGCCCGCAATCTCTCCAGGGGGCTGCACTGAAGGAAGCCCTGGAGGAAACACCACAATCCGGAGAGAAGTGCCCATGTGCCAGAAGAAGGATTATATAACAGTTGGCTGAAATGAAGCCAGGTGCAGCGCGGCTGAAGTGAAACCAGGTGCAGCGAACCTGGAGTGCTGTGTAAGCCGCTTTGTTCTTCAGAGATCTTGCTCTGTGGCTCATAAATGCTCCTTCTGAAGCCCCCTCCCTCTTCTTACTCAGCCTTCCAGGCAAACAGTGCCACCCCACCTGCTCTTGGGGGCCGGGAGAAGGGGCCACCACTAGAAAGTAGGCAGAACTGTCTCTTGCACAGCTCCTGCGCTGTGCTTACATGCTCTGCTGCTGGCTGGGTCTCTCACAGCTTTCCTAGTGAGCCTGCCCGGGATCATGCTTGTGTTGCCGCACTGCCTCCCACCTATCTGGCTCCCTCTCCTGCCTGGACTCGTGGCACCTGGGCCAGCCCAAGCCTCGACACACATAGTCCCTCTGACTCATTCTTCTGCTTTATCATATTATCTGCCTGCCCCAGCCTCTAGCCCCATTGATGCCTATTTAGCCCCGCCTCCCTCACCACTCTGGTATACAGAGGAAGGGACATTTTGCCCTGAATGGCTTGTTGGGGGCGGGGGATACAGAGGGTTGAGGGAACAGGCCTTTGGTCAGGACCAGGGAAGCAGGATTCCTGGGTTGTTTTGGGGAGGAGCAATAGAGAGTCAAGGGAGAGGGGCTTTGGGCAGGGTCTGTGACTCCTGGGTTCTTTGAGGGGATGGAAAGTGGATGGTTAAGGGAAAGGGGCTTTGGGCAAGGATCCAGGATTCCTAGGTTTGGGGGTGGGGGGAGGTTAAAATCTGATTTAAAGCAATGGAAGTGTTAAATATTCAAACCGACAATGCGACCCCCGGAACACAAAAGGTTCCTCACCGTGTTCTAAAAGGTCTTTCATATCCAGCTCTCTCTACTGATGAAATACAAACTGTACTACATCTTGTAGTAGTTGTTGTTTTAACCATGTTCTTTTCTTTTTTTATTCAGCTACACCTCAGTTTACAGTCACTCCTCAAGACAGAATAGTGATTGAGGGACAAACTGTTGATTTCCCTTGTGAAGCACAAGGATATCCACAACCTGTTATTGCCTGGACGAAAGGAGGTACTTTTAAAGATTTAATAATATTGCAGCAATTTTAGAGTAACTTATTAACCAGGTGAATATGTATGTAATCATTAATATGCATAAATGTTTAATGCAAAACCTTTAATATTTTTTCATAGATTTCAGAACCTTTAAATCTGTAGTGACATTTCTTGTTTGCAGAAGGAACAATCTTTTCTCCTTCTGCCCCCTGTCAGTGCTCCGCACGGGTAGCTCTGCGTATGGCCGACAGGAGGCAGAAGAAGAATTTTGTCCTGCGCATGCGTGGAGCTGCCCTGATCCAGTCTTATCTTCTGCCTTCGGCCGATAGGACGCGTTCTCGGCTTCGCCGTGTAACTAAAAGAAAAACAGGAAAAGAAACTTAGAAGAAGAAGCTCAAACAAAAGAAAAGGAAGAACAAGGAACGAGGAAGTTCCATAGTGCGCGCCCGAAGGAGACCAGGGCGCTGCACAAGCGGGCGCGGGGCTTACCGGAGACGCTTCCCCCCCCCCCGCATCTCCCACGTGTTGCCGCGCAAACGCCCGGGAACCAGGGAGCAACAAGGAGCAAATCCCTCAGTTGCCACGCAATGTGCCTGGGAACTAGGGAAAGTTGATCCGGATCTCGATTGCTCCACGGGGAACCTCAGGGACCTGAGACCCCCTCCACCTTCCCGCTTAAGCCACGGGCGCCGCGCAACGTGCCTGGCAGCCGCAGTGGCAGAGAGAGGGACAGAAAAAACCGTGAGTAAGAGCCCCGAAGGGCTAAGGATATTCCCCTCCGCCCCACTCGCCTAATCAGCAGAGAGGCGCCTCGCAACCCTGAGGCCAGGCGTTCCTCTCTCCGGCTCTCCTGCCCACCGCCCGTACTACAGCCTACAGGGACAGGGACAAGCGGGGGCTCCCGCAACTCCACCCCCCTCCCTCCCAGCCTAGCACAATGCAGGCGCTTGATGAGGGACCATCCGGGCAGGCAGACACAGCCCAGCCAGCCCCAGGGCAGGGGCAATCCCCCACAGATATGGCGTCCCTGGCCTCAGCAGTGGCACGCATGCAGCAATCCCTGGATCGCCTATGGGAGCTGCAAGGCAAGGGAGACGGCAGGCCTGCCCCTCCCCCCCCCACACAGCCTAGGGCGGGAAAAGCCTCAAACAAGGCAAAAAGAAACAAGCGGCCACCAGGGGGCTCCATGGCTAGGCTGCTCAGCTCTCCACACTCCTCGGCTGAGGAGAGTGGGGGGGAATCACAGGCAAAAAGAGCGAGGGAGATCTCGCACACAGGCCTAGACTCAGAGTCTGATTGCGACTCAGGGCAGGAGTGGGAGGACTTTGAGGACCCACCTCAAGAGGTGCAGGACCCTAGAGACAGGGAAAGGAAGTTCCCTCTGGCATGTAAACCCGAACTAATCGCTCAGGTCACCAAGACCCTCAAAGTAATAGAAAAACCCCTTAAAGAGGCTTCCTCGGACTCTCAGGATGACGAGGAGCGGGAGTACCTACCTTCCTGCCACGGCAAGGAATTGGGGGTGCCCCTAGATAAAGCTTTCGAAAAGCTGATCTTGGGTGAATGGAAACAACCTGAAAGAAACCAAAGAATGAATAAGACCCAGTCTTCCCTTTATTCACTATCTCGCAAGAAAGACCCTTTGCTAAAAAACCCCAAGATAGACGCAGCAGCGGTCTCCCTGGCAAAGCAAACAGTATTCCCCACAGAAGGGGATTGCTTCCCAAAGGATGCCACTGACAGGGGGATAGAGTCATCCCTCAGGAGGGGCCTAGAGTATTCAGCCATCTCTATCAGAGTGGGTGTGGTATCCTCTTACGTGGCTAGAGCCTTACTAGCTTGGACCCAAGAGGCCCAGAATGCTAACATCTCAGATAACAGGGCACAAATCCTTTCAGCCAGAATTAACTTGGCAACTGCATTCCTGGCAGACTCCACCACTGATGCCATGCTATGGTCTGCCAGATCAGTAGCATCCTCAGTGGCGGCCCGACGTAAGCTCTGGCTCAGGTCGTGGCAGGGGGATGCAGCAGCAAAAAACCTACTCGCAGCAGCCCCCTACAAAGGTTTTAAACTTTTTGGTATCTGCCTCGACACCGTCTTGGCAGATGCCAATGACAAAACAAAACAAAAAAACCTACAACACATGGGTAGTAAAAAGAATCTTTTTCGCACCCCTACGTACAAACCTAGAGGAAGCACTGGTACCAGCTATACCATATTCAGAAGACAAGGGCAGCACAGGTTTGACCAAACTAACCGATTTAACCCCAGAAAAGGGGGCAAGCCTCAGGGATTCAGACAACAAAGACAGAAGGCCTTTCCTCAATCCCAAAGAAAAACAGAAGCATGACTATCTGCAAGTGGGAGGCAGGCTGCAACTTTTCTTAACAACCTGGGAGCAGTCAGTCTCCGACGCCTGGGTGTTAGATTGCATAAACAACGGGTATCGCATAGAACTAAAAAGTTCCCCTGCCCAAGGCTTCATTGTGTCCCCAACATCAACGAACCATCTCAAACACTCTGCCATGCTGGGAGAGATCCAAAGGCTTCTCACAATCAGAGCCATAGAACCAGTACCCATGGGTCAAAGGAAACTGGGACTATACTCCATCCTATTCCTTGTCCCCAAGAAGTCAGGCGGCTGGCGGGCGGTATTAGACCTCAAGAGGCTAAACAAGTCGGTACGATATCACCGCTTCAAGATGGAGACAGTTACATCCATCTGCCAGGCCATCAGAAACCAGGATTGGCTGGCTTCGTTAGACCTCAGGGATGCATATCTACACATTCCGATTTACCCCTCTCACCGGACGTACCTCCGATTCTGTTATCAGGGACAACACTACCAATTTCAGGCTCTCCCGTTCGGGCTATCATCCGCCCCGAGGACATT
This sequence comes from Sphenodon punctatus, assembly GCA_003113815.1. Classification (NCBI taxonomy): domain Eukaryota; kingdom Metazoa; phylum Chordata; class Lepidosauria; order Sphenodontia; family Sphenodontidae; genus Sphenodon; species Sphenodon punctatus. The sequence continues at coordinate 126,243 of QEPC01002853.1, read as the reverse complement.
CACAAAGATCCTGGTTCCGTTAGTAGCCAATCTCCGCAAGCAAGGGATTCACCTGTATCCGTATTTAGACGATCTCCTCATACGGGCGAACTCCCAACAGAAACTTCAACAGGATCTGCACAACACCATAGTATATCTCGAGAGCCATGGGTTCCTCGTGAACAAGGAAAAGAGCCACCTAGTCCCGACCAACAAGCTGGAACATCTAGGGGTAATCATAGATACTTCCTCAGGCAACGTATACATCCCGCCAGCCAGACAACAACGCATCAGACTCATGATCCAAGTTCTAAAATACAAACAGCGAGCACGGCTAAAGTACCTAGCACAACTGTTGGGTCTGATGGTATCCTGCACAAAACAGGTACAGTGGGCACGCTTTCACCTTCGCCCCTTGCAACAGCTGCTCAGGCCTATGCAATTAGAGCTCACCAGAGGTCTCAATCCATGGGTCAACATCCCACGAACATTCAAAAACTCAATGTCCTGGTGGTCAGACCCAAAAACATTCAAAAAAGGAATGCCCTTGACCGAACCAAATCGGGTGACCATCACCACGGATGCCAGCCTAACCGGATGGGGAGCCCAGATGGGGTCCACATCAGTTCAGGGATTATGGTCCCAGACAGACACCTCCCAGAACATCAATGTATTGGAGCTCAGGGCAATTCGACTGGCGCTCCAACAACTGAGCCCCCTCATGGGGCCGGCACACGTCCTTGTTTACACGGACAACATTTCGGCAAAGGCATACGTCAATCATCAAGGGGGATCCAAAGCCATGGCACTTCAGCGCGAAGCGGTGAAGCTGTTCAACTGGGCACAGACCAACCTTCGGTCATTGAAGGCCCTACACATCAAGGGCACCGACAACGTCCAAGCGGACTGGCTGAGTCGGCAGATCCTCCAACCACACGAGTGGCAACTTCACCCAGACGTATTTCTGTTCTTGACACAGAACTTCGGACAACCAGTGATGGACTTGTTCGCCAACAGAAACAATGCCCAACTGCCAGAGTACATGACGATGACAGCAGACGGAAGAGCGCAGGCAGTGGATGCCCTGAATCAGTCGTGGCCAGCAGGCCTCCTCTACGCCTTTCCCCCCTTTCCACTTATAGCAAGGGCAATATCCAAATTGATCAGGGAAAAGGCCCGGGCCATCTTTGTGACACCTTGGTGGCCCAGGAGACCCTGGTTCTCAGACCTCGTGCATCTGAGCCAGGTCACCCCGATACAGCTCCCACTGAGACAGGACCTACTATTACAGGGCCCCCTCCGGTGCGACAACCTGCACACCCTAAAGCTGACAGCGTGGCTCTTGAGCGCGCAGCCCTAAGGGCCCACGGTTACTCAGAAGCAGTCCTAACCACATTACAACAGGCTAGACGCCCAGCCACCAGACGGGCTTATAAAGCTACCTGGAGGACCTTTGCCAATTGGGCGGGGGAAAGACACCTAGATCCCGCTAAGGCGGGAGTGAATGTCATTCTCCAATTTCTCCAGGAGGGCTTGGAAAAAGGGCTAAGACCTAGCACGCTTGCCCGCCAATCGGCAGCGATTGCTTCAGTCTTACAAGCAACCTCTAACAAAAGAATCCTTCCTCATAGACACATAAAACAGTTTTTACGAGCGGCTCGTAATATCAGCCCTCCAGTAATTCACCGATGCCCCTCATGGAGCCTCAGCCTGGTACTAGATGCTCTCACCAGAGCTCCTTTTGAACCACTCCGCCACGTGTCATTATATATGCTCACCCTTAAGGTGGTCTTTTTGGTGGCCGTGACATCGGCCCGTAGGGTTTCCGAACTGGGAGCATTGTCTATTGATGACAACTATTGTTCTTTTGGGGACCAGACGGTGACCCTGAGGACTGATGAGGTGTTCATCCCAAAAGTAAATTCAACCTTCCATAGGTCACAAGAAATTATCCTACCCTCCTTCTGCCCCAACCCAGTTCACGCCAAAGAAAAAATATGGCACACCCTAGATGTTAGGAGAGCCTTAAAAATCTACATTAGGAGGACCCAGTCCTTAAGGTCAACTTCGGCCCTCTTTGTGAACATCAGGCCTAGCTATGGCGGTAGGAAGGCTTCAAAAGCCTTAATAGCTAAATGGCTTAAACAGGCCATCACTGAAGCCTATAAGGCAAAGAACAAGATTCCACCCTTGCAAATTTGGGCGCACTCCGTCAGGGGTGCCGCTACATCATATGCTTTTAAAGCAAGGGCGTCCTATGACGAAATATGCAGGGCGGCAACCTGGTCCTCCCTGCATACATTCGTTAAACATTATAAGTTGGATTTCTACAAGTCCGCGGATGCGGCTTTTGGCAGGAGGGTCTTACAGACGGTTCTGGACGTTCCCAGGGCTGTTTGTTCCCACCCATAATTGGAGCTCGGGTACATCCCGTGCGGAGCACTGACAGGGGGCAGAAGGTGAAACAAAAATTGGTCACCTACCTCGGTGAATTTGTTTCTCTTCGTTCCACCTGTCAGTGCTCCGGCCCTCCCTGCCAAACAGCATTAGTTTAAGGGAGTCACCCTCTAGCAGTTACCAGTTATTTTTCTTCATTACCTAGTTATGTAGTTACAAGTTAACAGTTCAATGAGCCCATTATGTCCAAGGGACGGATCATGCTCTAATGATTGTACATAAGCCTTACAGGGTACACGAATCGACTCTTGGCTTGGCTATCGACTGGATCAGGGCAGCTCCACGCATGCGCAGGACAAAATTCTTCTTCTGCCTCCTGTCGGCCATACGCAGAGCTACCCGTGCGGAGCACTGACAGGTGGAACGAAGAGAAACAAATTCACCGAGGTAGGTGACCAATTTTTGTTTCAAGTCTGTTAAGCAAATGGAGGATTTAGAGCTCTGATCCTACAAACAGTTAACTAACATATGCCCCAATCCAAGTTCCACGCATGCACCTCAGGCATGCATGCAGACCAAACTGCAACTGCATGTGTGCAGGGTGACCCAGGGAAAGTCCCCCGCCTACCTTTCTCTCTGTCTCATCAGCCAAAACCCTTGTTCACGCCATGGTCATCTCTCACCTTGACTACTGCAACCACCTCCTTGCTGGCCTCCCCCGCTCTCACCTATCCCCCCTTATCTCTATCCAAAACTCCGCTGCTAGGGTCATCCACTCAGCCCGTCACTTTGACCACGTGCAGCCTCTCCTCACTTCACTGACTCCTCCTTCCCGAACACATCCTTCACAAACTCCTGGTGTTCACTTACAAAACCCTTCACAACCTGGCTCCCCCTTACCTCTCAGCCTTAATCTCCTTACACACTCCTGTACGCACTCTCCGCTCCTCCTCTGACCCCTCCCTCGCTCTCCCTCGTCTTCCCTGCTCCCTCAACCGCCTTCATCCCTTCTCCCTTGCCTCCCCACATGCCTGGAACTCCCTCCCTGCCCACATCTGCCTTGCCCCCTCCCTCCACACCTTCAAATCCCCCCTCAAAACCCACCTCTTCCTCGCCGCCTTTCCTGACGCCTGTTAGAACTGTTTCTCGTCCTTCTGGTCGTGGTGTGGTTGAGAGACAGAGGACTTTCTCTGGGTCACCCTGGTAATTTCAATTTTGGTCTGCATGCACACCTGAGGTGTGCACACGAACCTTGGATCAGGGCAATATATTTCTGTTTCCAAACAGAACCCCACTGACAAAATTAATTCAGACTCAGAGTTTATGAAGGAATTAGCTTCCGCCATTTCCTAAGAACAATAAGGAACATATAATAACTAATTTCATACAAATAGTTCTGCATCCAATAATCAAAACAGCCTCAACATTGCAACAGATCCATGACATAAAATAAAAGCTAGGGCCAAAAATAATAAAATGAACAGCTACAACAAAAAGTAGATAAAAGCCATATGACTGGAATCCGGATTTATAATACAATACAATATCACACAATAGAAATTATAAAGATTTCCAAGACAGATTCAGAGTTCAGCTCTGTATTCTTGTCCCCTCTACCAAAAGTCCAAAAATAGCCGGGGACTTCATAGTCACAAGGTCCTTAGATGTCAAAAGAAACACACTATTTTGTTGACAGGAAAAAAGCAGTCTCTGACTCAACAGAGGCTCAATCCAAATTGTCCTAAGCTCAGCATAATGTGTGCAGACAAAAAGAACATGCTCAAGATCCTCGATAATATCAGATGTCCAATACTCTTTGCTTAAGGACAGAAGTAAAAGCACGTTGTGGTAGAGTGTGACAAAAAACAGGAGAGAAACCAGCCTGCTGTAAATCATGCTTATGGTTCTCTCCACCGTCTATATTGTTCAGTATTCACATTAATTGCCAAATTGGAAGGCAGAACTGAAGTTAATGGGGCTTGCAAAGGTGGGGAAGGGAGGTTCACTCAAGCATATTTTGTTACAAAATTGGAGCCTTACATATTGAATGAATTTAATTTGGGGGTCGTATAAATGGTAGTTTAGATTATATCAATAAATAGCTATAATTTACCTATCAAATGAAAGTTAGGCCATAGAAGAAATCCCCAGGAGATTTAACAGGTATCAGATAATGAGGGAGTATAGAAAAAACTTGATTCAGAGGAAACTTAGGCTGCTTGTCCACATTCAGAAAGAGGTGGGGACTAATGTGAGTTTAACTCATGTTAGAGCGGTCACATGACATCCCGATTTGGGGGGGGCGGGGGCATTGGTGTTATTTTTCCATTCCCTCGTTATTCCATTCCTCAGTGGGACTGTCAGATACTCCCTTTTGGCTGCAGTGATCACCAGCCTTTAGAGCTGACTATAGGGTGCAATCCTGATCCTGCTAAGATGACATTAATTAACTTAGATACAGCCCATTTGATAACACAAGGCCTAAAGATCCTGCATTGGAATGATAAGACAGCCAAGGATAGTAGAGAACTTCTTTGGTCAAGAGACTTGATAGTCCTCAGGGGTAAATTTTTGGAACTTGATCCAATTAGGGATAATTTAATTCCACCTTATCTTGATATTGCCAGATTAATTAAAGACGTAATATTTGCCCCCTAATCATCTAAGTTTATTCCTAACTCTGAGCCATGGTATGATGGGGAATGTAAAAAAGCCAAAGTTGACCTAAATAAGGCCAGAAGGCTAAAGCTTCACAAAGTCCCTTAATCTTTTTGGCACTGATTAATGCTAAAGTCTGCTAAAAGCGGTTGTTGAAAAAGAAAAAATGAAGTTATCACTATCAGCTTTGGAGGCGATTGGAGGACATAATGGCCAACAAGGATGCCAGAGCTTTCTGGGGGCTGGTAAGAAACAGGTCATTTGAGCATACAATAAGATCTGACCCTAATATCTCAAACTCGGCATTTTATCAGCATTTTGTGGGCATTTTTAATAGATGTAGAGGAACAATTGGTGAGTTGGCAAGGGACTTGATGAGTTATCCTTCTTGGCCTTCTATCACTGAACAAGAACTGAGGGCTTTGCTGAGGAATATCCCCTATAATAAAGCATCCGGCGAGGATGTTCTCCCCGGAGAGCTTTTTCTCCAGCATATTGACTGGTGGGCCCCTTGATTGTGTAACCTATTTACTTTTATAAATTACTCAGGATGTATCCCCCTGGGCTGGAATTCTAGCATGGTAGTTCCTATTTATAAAAAGGGTGACAGGTCCTCCCCTGGTAATTATAGGCCTATAAGCCTTATTGATATCTTGGCTAAGGTGTACGCCCGGTTTTTGCTAAGCAGGTTGGAAGATTGGGCCGAATCCAATCATCTTATTGCAGAGGAACAAGCTGGCTTTCGAGTTTAACATTCTACCATTGATCAGTGTTTTGTATTAGGTCATTTAATCACCAAATATGTTACAGTAAAGCGTTCCAAACTGTATGCTGTATTTGTGGATTTGAAGGTAGCCTTCGACCTATTTGACAGGAATTTACTGTGGTAAAAGTTAAGGAGAACAACCGTAGACTGTAGTCTGCTCAGTCTGATCGAACTGCTGTATAATGATACTAACATGCGAGTGAGACTTTGTAGTAGCGGCCAGCTCTCAGACCCTATTGTTTCCACTAACAGTGTGAAACAGGGTTGTGTTTTGGCCCCTTTTCTTTTGGATTTTTTTGTTAATGATATTATAGGATTTTTGTCAAAGAAACAATGTCATCCCCCTTGAATAGCTCAGAGGCATAATTCCGCCTTACTATATGCAGACGATATGGTCTTATTGTCACTTACTAAGGTAGGCACCCGTAGACTCCTAGATGCTTTACGAGACTATTGTGCCCTTAATCACCTGGAAATTAATTACACCAAAACTAAAGTGATGGTATTTGTTAATTATTTTTCGTCCAACCAATGGCAAATCGGGCGTTATTCTATCGAACAAGTTAAGACCTATAAGTACTTAGGAGTTCTATTTCACTACCTCGGTAATTGGTCTAAACACCTAGATTTGACAAAACTGAAGATTCTGGCGTACAGTAGGCGGCAAATTGGTTAAACCAGTAGTAAGGTTAATTAATCAGAAACTGGTTCCACAGAAATATATGGCGCTGAGGTGTGGGGTCATGCATATTCTCCGGGACTTGAGCTGGCCCAATTGAAGATATGTAAAAGGGTGCTGGGCATCCCCCAGTCTACCCCTTCAAGTATGGTTAGATCTGAACTTGGTATTTTCTCCATAGAGTATAAAAGCAAACTTAGTATTTACAGATATGGAGGAAGATAGACTGCCAAAAATGTATTTTAAAGAACAGAAAAAATTTAAAGACAAAACGACGTGGAGCTACAAAACTTGAAGGGTCAATGCGAGCATACGGATTACCTATTACCGAGCTAGCTGTAATTCTCCAGAGTAGGGCAAGGATGCAAGCGGCTAATAGAGTCATTGATGTTTTCATCCAGGCCGAGATGGCCCAAATTAGGGCCTGCCCAATTGCTCCTGGTTTTATAGAATTTAAAAGTATATTCAAGTTTGAAGTCTACTTGTCCTACATTGAGAACTCACTGGCAAGAGTGGCTTTTACTCGTCTGAGCAATATTGGAGGAGAACAGCTGCATAAAGGTATCCCACATAATTTAAGGCTTTGTAGTTGCTCGCAGAACAAGATAGAAGACCTACCACATTATATTTTTGATTGTCTCTTTGCAGTCCAAATATGTGAATTTGTTTGTCAGGGAAAGAACATTGAGGTATAGATTGGAAAATTTCATATTTGCTGTCAAACTCTAACGAAAAAGTAACAAGGGCAATGGCAAATTTTGCTAGGTTGACCGAAATTATTAGGGTAAAAAGAACTTCTGAGAGGAGTGTAAGGGACCAGAAATCCCTAACAGGGTAATGATGTTACATCTGGGAGCTTTAACTCTACCAGTCTGCCACCTTTTAGGTGGCGGGCTCTCAAGGTTAGCGTTGATAACATAATTTTTAAGTTGGCGCCAGGATGACGAGGCGTACAACTACACTCCTTCCCCTATTATAGGAGTATTTTTACTCTCACTATTGAGTAATCTATCTTATTATTGATCAAATTCAAATTAGTTTATTGAGAGCGTGACCAGAGGCCATTGCTACAAACACAACAAAATAAACATACCAAACAATCAAACATCCAAGGGTCACACATAAAGACATATTAGACAAACAAAGATCAGGAGATCCTAATTCAAGTGTTCAATATACACAATAAAATAAAATACAATTGAAAAAAAACCAAGTAACAGGTATCAAATATCCAAAACTTTCTCCCAAACCGCTCCATGTATCATGACTCCTTAAACAAATTGCAATCGAGTGGTTTAAAAGCCAGGAATTTATCCCTCATTTTGATTGCCTGAAGTATAAATTTAACTACAGAGATTGTGAGAACTGAGTCTGAGTCCGATAATGCTCTTTCTACTATGAAACGGTCAGTACGACCCAGATATTTGTCCAACAATGGCTGAAGATAAAAACCCCTAGGAGCAGCATATAACTGGCACCTCACAAAGAAGTGCTCTAGTGTTTCCACCTCCATACAGTCAAAGTGGCATAATCTCTCCTCAAAGGGAATGCCCCCAAGGCATCCCTCCAAAAGTGCAGTAGGGAGAGCATTGCAGCGGGTGCCCAAAAACAATCTCCTAGCTGTAGCAGGAATCTCTGAGTTTAGATATGTGGCAGCCTGATCTTTAGGTGGCATCCAAGACAGGTAGCCCGCCATATGTGGTGAGGCCCTAATCTTTGCCACATTCATTTGCCAATCCATATCATCCCAGCACGTAAAAATCTCTGAACGAACCGCACTGGGGTTCCTTCTCTACAGATAGTCCAATGAAAAGCCCATCTTGCACAAATGTGCTTCAATGTTAATCCTCCACTTACTTCTGAACTTATCAAGCCCCCAAAATCACACAAGACCAGAGGCAGAAGGATCCAGTGTTTCTGACCATGCTCTGAGGGCCATGCCCCAGGCTTTATACTCCCAACTTCTTTGCCCCAATTCAGACCTAATCGTGGCCATCGGAGTGCCTCCAGGGGCTTTAGTCAAAAATCTGAAAAAACTCGACTGGGGGATATCAAGATTATCAGCTATCAAAGGGACCCATAGTTCTGCCCCGTACAAAAACTTAGCTCTGGTCTTGCAGTTAAATACCTCCACGGCCATCTTAATTAAATCTTCCCCTGATCTTGAGACTAGTCTCCTTAGAGGGGAGATTAATCCTTTAGTAGCAAAGAGTGCCCTATTATACTGTTCTTTCCAGGAACCAGAGTAATGGAAATGCAGTCCCAAACATTTAAAAATCCTGACCTGCTCAATTACCTGGCCATCCGAGGACCAGCTATAGACCTTCCTCCTCTTTGAGAACACCACAATCGTGGACTACTTATAGTTGACTGTCAACTTATTAGATCTACAATAAATGGCAAATGCATTGAGCTGCCTATTGAGGCCTACACAAGTTTGAGATACTAAGGCCAGGTCATCAGCATAAAGTAGACATCCAAGTTGGTGGGAAGCCAGTCTAGGAGGAAAGAACTTTGGGTGTGCCAGCAGCAAGACAAGGTCATTGATAAACAGATTAAATAGAGTAGGGGCCAGGACACAACACTGTCTAACTCCACCAGGAGCATCGATTTCCCTTGTGAGAGTTCCTGATCTACTGACCTTAACCACAAGAGTAGAATTCCGATAGAGGCTTTGAATAAGAAATAGCAGTCGCTTGTCAATAGTAGAGCATGCTAGTTTAGCCCATAGAATATCCCTATTGACTGAGTCGAAAGCTGACTTCAAGTCAAGAAAAGCGACAAAAAACCTGACGGTTAAGCTTCATGTATTTATTACCAATCAAGTGGTCCAAAACAATACAATGGTCAATAGCTGAACAGGACTTCCTAAATCCCGCCTGTTCAGGGAGAATAATATTATTATCCTCTATCCAAGAGATGAGCCTAGCCAACAAGAGTTTGGCATAGAATTTACTTATTGCAGAAAGGAGGCTTATGGGCCTATAATTTACTGAGTCCTTATTATTATTGATCTGAGATATTGCAGTATGAACGGGTAATGATCCCCCTCAGTGTAAGAGTAATTAGCTGGACAGTTGTTATCCTTGGAAAGCCTCCTCTAGGGGTAAAGGCTAAAGGGTGCCTGATACATGCCCGTTCAGTTTATGGTTATGTAATGTATTATCGTAACTGTTTTATTTTATGTTTTAATTTAAAATCAGGCTGCGGTAACATCTGTGCCCATTTTAATTGTTTTGTACATTATTTTGTTTTATTTAAATTTTGTTTAATGTTGGTACAAAGTGATAATATTTTTGTTACAGCCATGGGCTAAACAATAAAATTACTACACACACATTCCTCAGTGCTGTTTTGTGTTATTGACTTTAACGGGAGAATGGAAAAATAACGCCAAAAACCCCCATGCCCACAATCGGGGATTTCATGTGACAGCTTGTCACGGGGGTTGGGGGAAAAGGTTTGGAAGAAAAGAGAAAGGAAAGTGAGAGGGGAAAGGGGGCAGGGAAAAAGGGGCGGCTTCCTCTTGTCGTAAGCAATCTGAGTATAATAATCCCTCAGGGTGTTGGGTGGGCTTTCCCTCCTACTCAGAGGGCAACCCGTCTCATCATTGGGATAGTAGTGAGGAAGCCAATTGCCCCAGGGAAGGAAAAGCACAAAGGAATTTCTCAGTCGTTCAGGGAGATATACAGGAACCTGGACACCGTGAAGATCTGTGGCAGGAAGGTAGGGGGAAATGGTTCTGGGGAAGGGAGCAGACGGGAAGGGATGGCAGGGAGTAAGGAAGGTGAAGGTGGGTAGGACTTGCGCTCAGGGAAAGGGATATGGTAAGGGAAGAGAAGGGAGGACTTGAGGATATGGAACAACAGGAGCTAGGGAACCAAACACCAGAATCTTAAACCACGTATACAGGAGCACAAACTAAGACTTAACAAGACAAACAGATCACCACTCTTACCACCATTCACTCTACACCAGGAAGGGGGAGAACACCAGGAACAGTCACTCAGGTCTCGCTCTTGATCAAGGTTTCAGGCAACAAGGAGCAATACAAGATACCAGGGGGCCAGCTTCTCAAAATGATTACCGGCAGCTGCTTCTAGCCCCGCCGGTGTATTATATAGCCCGAAGCCCAAAAGGGATTAGCGTGCTCAGGGCGGGGTCTCAATCTGCCTCTGAGCCTCCCCTTACGAGCGGCATGCTTGGAGCCTGGGCGGGGCCTGAGTTCTCCTGCAAGCATGGAGAGGCCCTGCCCCCTAATCTCTCTTCTTCCTAGGATGCCTGCTGATTCCAAACCCCTTATCAGCGCGAACCCTGACACAGCTCTAATGTGAGTTAAACTCACGTTAGTTCCTGCCCCTTTCTGAACATGGGCAAAGCAGCCTTAGATGGACTAGATGCTGATAATGGGTGAAAACAAATGAGACAGGGATGAGCCGGGTCCCCTGGTCACTCCAGGGAGGGCCACTGCAGCCTCCACTCCTTGAGTTGGAATGCAGGGCAGTTCAAAGGAGGAGGAGAGGGGTTGCTGTCACAAGTCCATCTACGCCACAGGTCAACTGAAGAGCCGTCCACACAGGACAGGACTGCAGGACTTCTGTTGCGCAGCAGATCGGACCCCTGGGAGGAGCTACCACCAAACAGCTGATGGGGGGGGCAGAGACGCATGCTCACGTGGCCTGCCAAACAGCTGATGGGTTCACCCATGCTAGGTGTGCATGCCAAGCAGCTGATCAGGGAGACCCAGAGCAGTGCCTTCAACCAGGTGCATGTGCCAAACAGAGGAGCCTAGAGGAGCTCCTTCATCCAGCCCGGGTACTCATGCCCAACAGTTGATTGAGGCCCCCTGCTCCTCCAGCCCCATCAGCTGTTTGGCAGGCCAGGTGAGCACGCTCCTCTGGGCCCTATACTCGGACCTCACCTTGCAGCCGGATTGGGCGGGTTTTAGCAGATGGGAGCACACATTAGCCTGGATTAGCCTGGCTGGGTGAGTTTTGACCCAGACTGCATCGCCAAACTTCTCCGAGCAACAGGTCCCATAGCACCCAGCCACCCCTCCAGAAGTGGAAGTGGGTGAACATCTGGTGGCCACTGAACTAATGAGCATATGAGTCGTGGGCTACTGTCTTGTTTTCACCAAATGTTGACCCTTTTCACACAGAGACACTAACTGATAAAATGGATGTTACATTTTATTATACATGTTGCAGGACTGCAGGTGTGCTCCATGGCTGCCCTGCAACATGTATAATAAAATGTAACACTCATTTTATTAATGTTAGAGTATCTGTGTGAAAAGGGCCTATGGGTTTCTGCTCTCTTGAGGTGACCCTGCTTGTGGCTTCAATTTAATGTTATGTATTGTGGTCACAGATGAAGAGTAACAAAGCGTGATGGTATGAATGGAGAAGACTGATACTCAGTTTTATTTGGTACCTTTAAAATATTTTCCCTTGTCTTGTGTTAACTCTGCAGGGCTAACTGTTTATAACTGGAGTGGATTTTGGTCTTTCTTACTAGTTGGTGATATGAGAGTTACATTGTTTACCATTTGCAGTATTTCCTATTGTCATTTGTAAATTGGATGCTTTAACCCTAGAACACCTGCAGGATCACGTGGTGCCCAGAAGTTGTATAAAAAAATTCATCAAACTATATTAGCAAGTCTGTACCTCTTAATATTCTATGTATTCCTCAAGGATAATGGGGTCTGTTGTATCCCACTAGTTGATGTCCTCACCCCTATGCCCATTGTAGTTTTTTTTAAAAATTCAGTGAATACTAGAATACTAGTGGGGTACAGTTGACCCACATTGGAATGAATGGGAAAATGAAAGCATTATATGTGTATGGTTCTGGGGTCATATTCGCCCCAAATTCTATATAGAATTTTGTCTGTTTTCATAATATGTAATTTTCTGTATGTACAGAAAAAAATGTATTTATCTATTTCTTAGCATTTTTACCCCACCCTTTCCCAAAGGCGCAAAATATTACTACAAGGGCGTGGATGTGTGTGTGTCAGGGGGTCAGTTACACCCCAAGTGGAATACTCCACTTACCAACTTACGAAGTTTGTTTTATAGTTAGATTGTTTACACAGCAATTAACCTTTTCATAGTGTGAACTTCGGTACTGTTCTTCAGTACTGATCTTTTTACTTGCAATATTGTGTTGAAAAAAAATTAACCTATTAGGCTTAAGGGGTCATTTCAAACCCTCCATTATTTACTATGACCTGAGTCTATTGAATTGCAGACAGGCTGTCTGCACTGTGAAGTCATATCACCTACTTTATCTGGATTGCCTATGAAGGCATTGGGATGTTAATATTTGTTATCACCTAGATGTTATCTTGTTTGCCTATGAATGTGCTGTCCCTGTCACAATGCAGTCTGTTGCAAATCTATTCACTTTTATTAATAATTAGTAAAAGTAATGTTCAATATAATTGAACAATTAGGGCTGAAACTAAGCACTAAAAATGAGTTCCAGCTCTTAGTTGTTACTTTTGCAGTTTCTGTACATCTTACGCTAAAGTGGGGGTCAGTTCACACCAGTACAATTACTGTTGGGATTTTACTGATAACATTGGGGGTACTATTGACCCCCAAAACTTTCATGTTGGAGATGTATTTCTGTACCACAAGCAATACAATTTATTTATTTATTATGTTAAACTGGAGTCATTTTCAAATATATCATATTTATATTTTTCAACTGTGACTTAATTAGGGTTCATTATATCCCAATAGCAGGTTAATACAGATTCTTCTTGGATGTGATAGTCATTCTTTCCTGTTGTTTTTATGATTAATCAATTAGCACCAACAATGTGCTGATGCTGGTCATTCATTATTAGAGATAGGTTTCTGCCCTGAGGGGCTTACAGTTTAAGATCTTGCTCTAAGCATAGATGTGGAAGTTTTTAGAAATGTGAGTGTGCCTATTTTCTGTAAGGAACAAGTTTCAAGAATACTTTTTAAATAAACAATTTGATTTGTCAAAATGTATTTTAAAAGTTGATTAGGTTTTATGAAATCCTGATCTTCTTTGGTTTCACCTGTTCCTGAAATAAAATAGCGTTGCAATATCTTATATTAAACTGTTTTAACTAGTGAATGTTGTGTTTCAGGGAGCCAGCTTTCTGTAGATAGAAGGCATCTGGTCCTATCATCTGGAACACTGAGGATTTCCAGAGTTGCTTTACATGACCAAGGCCAATATGAATGTCAAGCAGTCAACATTATAGGATCTCAGAGGATTGCTGTGCATCTGACTGTACAACCCAGAGGTAGGTGTTTATATATATTCTTATATATATATTTGCATCTATTTAAAATAATAAATTCAGAATTAAGTTAGAACATTTAGTGAGAAATTACATTTGTATTTCTTTCCCTCGTGAAACTGCATGAAAATTGGAAATAATAATGTCTAAAAGTTCTTCTATGTTGTTAAAGTCAATTTTTTAATTACAAAGCCACTTTTAGTTTACCATTTTTACCCTTACTGAAATAGGATTCACAAATATAGTTAGCAAAGGTAGACTGTGCAAGACAAGGATGCCGTCATCTTTAAATGTTGTGTGCTTAGCAAAATAGAACTCTGATCTTGTCAAAGTCTTTAGTGCTACCAAAATGCCAATAAAATAGTCAGTCTAACCAAAATGTACATGTGCATGTACTTTTAAAGACAAAAATCTTTTAATGCCTTGTAAAGTTGAAGCACAGAATCTCATTGAGTTAGGCCACAAATAAAACCTCAAATTTAAGATTCTAATTTTATCCTCAAGTATTTGTTAATTTTAAGTATGCAGTAATCAATGGTTAGTAAAGGAAACTTCTGTCTCTATATGTAGTTTATTTTACACAATGGGGTCTTGATCCTGAGTGATAGCAACAGGAATTACTTACATGTGTGTTTGCGTGCTTTGCTGCACTGGGATCTTGCAGGTGAGGATTGGTGTTGTCAGTGGGATAGCCTACTGCCCAGTGAAGCCCTCTTCCTCTACATTCCTAGATCAAAATTTGAGTGTATCTTCTTTCAACTTCCATTTTCTCTTACCCGCTACATCATAAATATCTGTTAACCACGTTTTCTCAGCGTGTAAATTGCTTATTATTTTTAGAAAGTGTTGCTGTCTGATGAGATATTTCTGAGATTTTTTTGTGTGTGTTCAGTGGAAAGAGACATTCTCCCTCTGTCTCTGACTAATCCTCTGCATGGGTAGCGTTGCGGATGGCCGCCGGGAGGCAGAAGAAGAAATGCTCTTTTGTGCCTGCGTGTGGAGCTATCCCTCAGCATACATCAATCCGTCTTCTGCCTTCGGGCAATCGGGTACGCTGATTCTCCTCTCTGGGACCTAGAAAAGAAACAGAGGAGTTTAAAAAAAAGAGAAGAAGCGAAGAGAAAAAGGCAAGGAGCTCGTAAGTCCAGATAAAAGGGGCAGCCTACAGTGAGCTGGCGGGGATCTAAGGGCAGCAATTCCCTGAGGCTCGGGGGAACACGGAAAGCCCAGCTGGTTCCCTCGCAAGGCGCCAGGGAACAGGGGAGCAGAAGGCCTAACCCCCACCAGCCAAGGGGCACAGTAAAGCCTCCCCCCGCCGAGGAAAGGCACTGCACTGCAGGAGCCATTCCAGCCACGGCACAATTTCCAACAGCAGTGCCGAGGCGCGGGCTGAAATGGAGGGACCCACAGGAGATGGGGCACAACAAGCGGCATCTTCCCAGGAGAGCATGCAGGTAGACATGCCCTTCCTAGCCAACACAATGGGGAAGATTTTGCAATCCCTGGACAAGCTATGTGAGTTGCAAAGCAAGGGGCCCCACAAAAACCCCTCCCCCACCCCTGTAGCAAAGAAAACCAGGGCGGGAAAATCCTCTCAGAGGGCGGGCAGCAGGGGGGCGAAAAGGCCCACAATGGGGAGCCATAACCAAACTGTTGGAGTCCTCTGGCTCCTCGGAGGAGAGTGTGTCGGAGACGCAACCAAAGAAACGCAGAGAGACAGAGGAGGGGCTAATTCAGTCGGCCTCAGATCTGGAATCGGGGCAAGAGTGGGGCGATTTGGAGAGGGTAGCTTCCCAGGAGGCTTCCCTAGAACCAAGAGACTGGGATAGACAATTCCCTCTCACATATAGAGAAGAATTTCTGACCCAGGTTTCAAAAACTGTCCAACTGGTGGGAAAGCAGGGTAAGGAGGACTCCTCAGACTCTCAGGAGGAAGAGGAGAGAGAGTACATCCCCTTCCTTCATGGCAAAGAGGCAGGGATGCGTCTAGACAAGGTTTTTGAAAAACTGGTGATTCAGGAATGGAAACATCCTGACAAGAACCAGAGGATGATTAAGGCACAAGCCTCCCTATACTCCTTCTTCAGGAAGAAGGAGCCAATGTTCAAAAACCCTAAAGTAGACGTGGCTGCAGTATCCTTAGCGCATCAAACAGTGTTTCCTATGGAAAGGAACTGTTACCCCAGGGACCCCACAGACAGAGCCATAGATTCAACCCTACGAAGGGGATTGGACCTCTCAGCCACCTCGCTAAAAATTAATATCATATCCTCTTACATTGCGAGGGTCCTCCTAGCGTGGATGCAGGAGGCACAGGACCCAGAGTTTTCCGATAAGAGGGCACAGGTCAGTTGCTCTCGCATTTCCCTAGCCACAGCTTTCGTGGCTGACGCCACCATGGACTCCAATGGATGGGCACTAGCTAGCTCAGTTTTGGCGAGGACTAGCTAGCTCAGTTTCGGCGAAGAGGAGACTATGGCTCAGGTCATGGCAGGGGGACGTCATGGCCAAGAACCTGTTGGTCTCAGCCCCCTACAGGGGCCTCAAGCTGTTTGGCATGTGCCTGGACAAGGTCCTAGCAGATGCGAACGATAAAGCAAAGAACAAGAACCTACAGCAAGTAGGAACAAAGAAGGGGTTCTTTCGCAACCCTGCGTACAAACCCAGGGGGGAATATGGATCATTCAGAAAATTTCAGGGACAAGCTAGGGAGTTCCAAGAAAATTTTTCCTTTTGCAGCAGGAGCAACAGACACACACCTAGGTTTGATAGACAGAAACAGAAAAACCCCAGCCCCAACCTACATAAAAAAAATGCATGCCTATGCAGAAACTCCAGAGGTAGGGGGCAGGCTTCAACTCTTCTCAGAAACCTGGGAAAAGTCAGTCTCAGATGCATGGGTGAAAGAGACGGTGGCCTGCAGCTACCGCATAGAACTAGCATACCCACCTCGTCAGAGATTCCTCGCCTCTCCCATGTCAAACTCCCCAGAAAAACACCAGGCCATGAAAGGAGAAATCCAGAGACTTTTAGCCATAAAAGCCATAGAAACAGTTCCTCCAGATCAGATAGTTCAGGGACTATATTCAATAATCTTCCTAGTAGGGGTGGGAATATCAGTTCTCCCGATATCCGATAGTGCCAGTATTTGGGTGTATCGGCTTTATTCGATAAATATTTACCTATACCGGCATACCGGATTTTTAACATTGGCCACGGTTCCGGATTTTTTACATTGCGGCCATTGAAGTCAATAGCCGCAATGTAAAAAATCCAATACCATGGCTAATGTTAAAAATCCGGTATGCCGATACCGGTAAATCTGGTACCTGGGAGATTCGATACTGGTACCCGGTATTCTCCCCGGTGTCCCACCTCTACTTCCTAGTATTAAAAAAAGCAGACTCCTGGAGGGCGGTGTTGGACCTAAAGCTATTGAACAAAGCAGTAAGGCCACAAAAATTCAAAATAGGGACAGTAAGATCCATATGTCGGAGCCTAAGGATAGGTGACTAGATGACCTCCCTGGATCTCCGGGAGGCATACCTTCATATTCCCATCTGGCAGCCACACAGAAAACGGCTCCGTTTTTGCTTCCAGAACAACCACTACCAATTCAGATCTCTCCCGTTCGGATTATCATCTGCTCCGAGAACATTTACCAAAGTCCTGATTCCCCTGGTAGCGAATCTCAGACAGGAAGGAATCCATCTATACCCTTATTTGGACAATCTCCTGATCAGAGCACAGTCCCACAAAACTATTCTAGAGGATTTTGAACAGGACTATGGGTTACCTCAATTCACACAGTTTTCTGATCAATGAGGAAAAGAGCCATCTATCTCCAGCACACAGACTGGAACACCTGGGGGTTATCCTCGATACAACCTCAGGAGGCGCCTTTATTCCACCCCTCAGACAACGCAAAATAAAAGCACTGACCCACCTCATTTCCCACCAGAAAAGAGCAAGACTAAAGACACTGGCGCAGCTCCTAGGGCTCCTAGTATCGTGCACCAAGCAGGTCCAGTGGGGCCGTTTTAATCTCAGACCCTTGCAGCAGCTGCTGCGACCCATGCAGATAGAACTTACAAGGGGCGCCAATCCTTGGGTAACCATACCCCAAGATTTCACACACTCAATGTCCTGGTGGTTAAGGACAGAAACATTTGCCGCAGGGGCTCTGTTAGCAGAACCAAATTGAGTGATACTAACCACGGATGCCAGCTTGTCGGGGTGGGGAGCTCATTCCGGTCCAAAATCAGTACAGAGGCTTTGGAGCAAAAGGGACCAGACTCGCAGTATCAACGTTTTGGAGCTGAAGGCAATCAGACTAGCGCTACAGCAACTGTCTCAGAGTTTTCACAACCGAAGCGTGTTAGTCTACACGGACAATGTGACAGCCAAAGCTTATATAAACCACCAGGGGGGATCCAGAGCACCAGAGTTGCACAGAGAAGCGGTGAGGCTGTTTGCGTGGGCACAAAAGAATCTCCTATTCCTCAATGCGCTACACATCAGGGGACAGGACAACACGAAGGCAGACTGGCTCAGCCGTACATCCATAGATCCCCACGAATGGGCCTTACACAAGGAGGTCTTCAACAACCTAACGACGAGATTCGGTCATCCGAGGCTGGACCTCTTCACCAACCGAGACAACTCTCAGGTACCAAGTTTTACGTCTAAAAACTCCTGTGGATTAGAATTCGCAGTGGATGCTCTAAACCAGTCCTGGCCGACAGGCCTTCTCTACACTTTCCCTCCTACTCCGTTAATAGCAAGGACGGTGACGAAACTCATCAGGGAACAGGCTTATCTGATTCTAATAACCCCATGGTGGCTAAGGAGACCATGGTTTTCAGACTTGGTAGAGCTCAGTACCACGCATGTAAGACTACCAACAAGACCGGATCTTCTTCTCCAGGGTTCTTTACTCTGCGAGAACCTACATGTATTGAAACTGATGGCGTGGCTCTTGAATGCTCAGCCTTAAGAAAAAAAGGCTACTCAGAGGCGGTTTTGTCAACTTTGCAACAATTAAAATGTCCTTGCACCAGAAGGGCCTATGGAGTGACTTGGAAAGTTTTTGCTTTATGGGCAACTCAGAGGGGTTATGACCCCAGTACAGCAGAGATTCCCAATATTTTACAGTTCCTGCAGGACGGTCTAGATAAGGGCCTGAAACCTAAAACATTAGCAAGGCAGACAGCAGCAATCGACTCAGTGCTGAGAACGGTGGCAAATAGGAGAGTCTCATCTCATAAACATGTGAAACAATTTCTGAGGGCGGCTAGAGCAATATCTCCGCCAGTAATACACGGATGCCCCCTCATGGAGCCTAAGTCTGGTTCTCGATGCTCTGACAAGGCCACCGTTTGAACCACTGAGACATGCATCATTATACATGCTATCTCTTAAGGTAGTATTCCTGATCGCAGTTACATCAGCGAGAAGGGTTTCAGAGTTAGTGGCCCTCTCTATGGAGGATAATATTTGCAGTTTTCAGGAGCAGTCAGTGACTCTTAGGACAGACCAGGCCTTTATCCCTAAGGTTAATTCTTTATTTCATAGGGCTCAGGAAATTATTTTGCCTTCTTTTTGCCCTAAACCATCACATCCAAAGGAAAGATTATGGCACAAGATAGATGTCCGTAGGGCTCTAAAAATATATTTGTCTAGAACTCAAGGGCTCAGATCCACTACAGCCCTGTTTATCAATATCAGACCAGGGCAGGCCGGCTCTAAAGCTTCCAAGACACTCTTGTCCAAGTGGGTAAAACAGTGTATTATTGAGGCTTATAAAGCAAAGAACAGGATCCCACCTATCCAGATATGGGCACACTCAGTAAGAGGTGCGGCCACTTCTTATGCTTTTAAAGAAAGGGCCTCTTACGAGGAAATTTAAACATTAAATTTAAACAACATTTAAAACCACAATTAAAACAGCTAAGGTATATAACATATACCTACCCAGCTTAAAATATTTATTTTATTTTATACAAAAATTATACCCCACCCTTCCTGACATGCACCTTGGGATGGCTCACGTTAGAATAAAACAACCATAAAACATCAATAATATTACCACAGCTAAAAACAGTATAAAACAAATAAACCTACAACTCCAGGAGTCCAACAGATATACTACCCACCCATCCTAACCCATTTCCCTCACCAAAAGCCTGGCGGAACAGCCAGGTCTTACAATACTTCCTAAAAGAAGGGAGGGTTGGGACTTCTGAGTGTATTCATGATTTCTTGGCAGCATGTGGTTAAAATACTTTAGTATATAGTCTGTCAATGTGACTCTGCATTTTAGGCAAGTTGGAGTGGCATTAGGGAACATCAGTTCTCTCCGTCTCCTGCTCTCCAGACATGCAAACACACACTGGTAGCCAGGCAAGTTCTGTGTGTGTGCATCTATGTCTGTGTGTGTGCATGACTGTGTGGGGGAGTAAGAGAAAGCCTGTCCGTTCTGTGGGGGGAGTAAGAGAAAGCCTGGGCGTCTCAAGCGGACTGTGAGAAGAGTCAGCAGGTTTCCCTGTCTTCAGACCACCTGAGACTCCCAGAGTAGGAACTGACAGGATTACACATACACAGGCAGCTCAGCCCCTACTGTCTGCTCTTACTCTTCTGCTTCTGAGTGGGGAGAAGCAGACTGGAGAAGGAGAAACATGGCACTAACATAACCTGAGCATCAGCAATCTCCATCTCCAGGTCCATTTCCTTTAGGTCTGCTTATGCAGGATTTCTGATAAATTGAACTTTTTTACGTGGCTGGAGAAATTGGACTTTAAGTAGACACCACTGTACACTCTTCAGCCACCATTTACCCAGTCTAAACTGTTGCGCAACCCAAATTCTCAATCCAGCTTCCCACCCCAACCACCAGTTTTCCATCAAGTGCTCTTCCTTCATTGCTGATCACTCACTAGCTTTCATAGAACCTTTTGGCTCCATTCTTCCTTTTGTTCCCCCTCTATGTGTCTCGTGAAGGGATCGACACCAAATACTTTGCTTTCTATTGGTTGTAAAAAGTGACTACTATGATGAAAGCCAACCAGGTATGTGAAAAGCTCTTATGAGCAGAGCCATTTTTGTGTTTTCAATTTTTACCAAGTTTAATATGGATCTGCACACTGATGGCTACAATAGTCCCTGAAATTGTGGAACTGATTGAATATTGTTTTCATGTTAGAGAAAGAGAGAGAGAAATACCATGAAGTTAGCTTATTTAAATTTGTTATCCTGCCTTATCTCCAGGGCTCTGGTGGGTTACAACGAATAAAAACACATAAACACATGAATAAAACCCGTTAAAAATCCCTTATCCCAAACCTCCCCAAAGTCTGTTCCCACCTGCCAAGTGCCTGGCCAAATAAAAAAAGGTATTTTCATTCTCTCTGGAAGATGAACAGGGCTTAGGCTTAGTCGAACCTCCATGGGAAGTGAGTTCCATAACTGTAGGGCAATTAATGAGAACGTTTCTCTGGGTGCCCTTGCTATACAAACTTGACAGACAGATGCTACGTGCAAAAGGATTTTCACGGCTGACCTCAGAGGCCATGAGGGGACATAAGGGAGCAGGCAGCCTTTCAGACAAGCCCAAGGACTTTATAGGTCAAAACCAGCACCTTAAATTCGGTCCCTAAAAGTTACCAGTAGCCAGTGCAGACTTTAAAGCTCCGGAAGTCTGGTGCCTTCCTTAGCTCAGTCAATGATTTTAAACTCTATGCCTTTGTCTTTCTCTTTACTGGTTAAAATATTTTAAAATATTTTAATTGTTCCAATGTAATTTTTTTAGTTACTCCTGTGTTTGCTAATGTTCCAAGTGATATGACAGTAGAAGTTGGCACAAACGTGCAGATCCCATGCAGTTCTCAAGGAGAGCCTGAGTCAGTAATAACATGGAATAAGGTAATAATTCTGTGTTTTGCTTGAGAATGCAATGCTTTTTTCAAAAAAAAAACTTCACTACCGTTTAATGGGGCTTTATTTGAATATGCAGTGGCTTATGGTTGCATCTGTAGTGTTTAAGTATGTTAGTTTAGTTTATTTTGTTTATTTAAAATGTATAACCCGCCCCCTCCTGCCAAGTGGAAGGTCGGGGCAGCATACAAAAGACAATAAAAACATAATATAAAAATACAGTATAAAACCATTTTTAAAAAAAAATAATCATCCATTAGCTCTGATTTTATCAGCGGTTTGGGAAGCTGTACTTCAAAAAGCTTTCTAGTGCAAATACCTGAACTAAGTGTTTATAGTTAAGCTGGCACTTCTAATGCAAACAGTGGATTCCATTTTTACAGTTGCTAAGGACTGTCTAAAATAGGGGTGGGGAGCCTCCAGCTTGTGGGCTTCGTCTGGCCGGTGGCTCATTTTTATTTGGCTCTTTACAGTTCCTGGATCTGGCCCAGGGATCCAGTCCTTACTCTCAAACACTGAAAGGATAAGCTCTGGCAAAGGGAGTGAGATGAGGGCATGCACTCGAGGATAGGGTATGAATTCATGGCATAGGTCCATGATCTTGACCCTCCCATTCCTTTCCCCATCCTGAGCCACGCTCGTTAAACAACCCCAACTCCTCGCTGACCTGCGGATCTTGTTTTGTACTCGTTTTCAAAGTGGACTGCAGAAGGGAAGAGGTTCCCTGCTTGGTCTAAGGCCCTTTTCAAACGGGCTGCAGTAGGTGGGGGGGATGGGTATGCGCCCGCGGTGAGTGGAGGTGGGCGTCACACACCCATCGCCATGCATGGAGCAACCAGCATTGGAGCCCATTGCTCCCTGCATGGGTGATAGGTGGAGCTCGGGTGCACTCACACCCCTCCACCCACCACCTGCAGTGTTTCCACAGGCGCCCCCCCCCGCCCGTCGCAGCATTTGCCCCTCCTTCCCACACACACATGTACGGGGGGCATGTAAAAAGGCCCTAAAATGTATTATATGTGTTTGATAAAGGGTGTGTATACATAATGCCAACGTTTTGTTGTTTTTTTCAATCTAGCATTGGCCAATGTTCTAAAAGCTTAATTAACATTCACACCTTCAGAGATATTACAGATATAAATCAAGAACAGGGCAGGATCATAACAAGGGCTGTTGCAGAAGCTAGACAGTGTAGTAGCTTCAACCAGGAGGGTGGTTTTGAGTCTCGCTATGAAGTTTTTGAATTCTGTTTCAGTTATTTGTATACAGGTAAACATGAATAGTACTTTGAGTCCACACAATGAGCAAGATCCCGCTATCTTACTGCACAGGTGAAAGCTGCGCAAGCGGATAGCCCTGGGGCGCTGGCGGCCACTGTGCCCCATCCAGCTCCAGTCCCTACGCCATGCATGGGCCGGATGGAAGGGGCGGGGCAATAGGAAGAGCAGCCAGAAAGGGGTCAAGCAGGGGTGCCCTGACCCCAGAAGCCACTGCACGGGGGCCTGGCCAGCCCCTGAACGAGGCCAACAGATACCACAGGAGCCCTGGAATGTCCCCCAGGGACCCCTGCCCTTCCCATACCTCTCAATGTGCTGGGAGGAGCCGGGTCCCCGGGGGACTTTCCAGGACTCCCGCAATGTCTGTTGGCCCAGTTTGGGGGCTGTCCAGGCCCGCATGCAGTGGCTTCTGTGTTCCAGGTGGCTGATGCCTTATGCTTCATGGCGGCGTCAGGCTTACTCCTGCTCCAAGCAGGAGTAAGGCCACGCTGATGCGGCAGGTCATTGTGCTGCATGGGGGCTGATGGGCTGTGGAGTACCCTGGTGGGGTGCTCCCAACGGTTGTGGGGCACGCCCAAGGGGAGGGAAGCCCTTCCGCGGGCTGTGCCTCCCTCCCTACCGCCGGCGTGGGGGGCATGGCCACCACTTGGTTGTGGGGGGGAGGGTTGATCTGCTTCTGCTGGCATCTGCCCTCCCGTGCTCCTGGCCTGCTACTCCTTTGCCCTACTACCAGCACAAGGCCCCTTTTGCTGGCAGTAGGGGGCATCTAGCTTAATGTATGTCCAAATGAGTATGTGTTGCTGCTTTTTGAATATACATTCTACATGCAAAACATACACAACTGTTAGTACGTTTTGGGTTTTTTTCTTAAAATTTCATTAAAATAGTAAATAAAAGCTACTACTTACTTGCCTGCTAGCAGCCCATTATATCACTGTAAAGTACTGTAAGTTATACCTCCTCATATGATGGTGAAATTTTATTAGCAAAATTACAAAAATTATGTCACAGGAATTTTGTGAGTTCCTCTTGGAACAGTACTGCTAAGTAGAGTTGGCCTATTTGAAAATATTTTATGTGGGATTAGGTTAAACAAGTTCATGCCACTACAAAGGGAAAACAAGATTTAGATTCCAGAACTGAAAATAATTTTGGGTGCTAATACAAGTTTCGAGAATAACTGAACATTGTGCTTTGCTACAGGATGGAGTTCAGGTAACAGAAAGCGGAAAATTTCACGTTAGTCGAGAAGGATTTCTTACCATTCGTGATGTTGGAACAGCTGATGAAGGTCGATACGAATGTGTTGCCCGGAATTCCATTGGCTATTCCTCAGTTAGTATGGTGCTAAGTGTTAATGGTAAGGTCTACTGATTACAATTGCTGGCAAGATAAGAATTTTTCATAAAATGTTTTACCTCTTCATTGCATAACAGTGTGATCCTGCCCACATTCTGGTTGCTTCCAAAATAACCTGATGTTGAATAAATTATACAGTGTTCTCCATCTTGGGTTCCAGCTTCCTGGGTTGTAGGCCCAAATGCTTAGTGTAAGTTAATAAAACTATCACATTTTGATCTGATTAACCCACATTCATTTGTATGCTTTTTCTATCCCTGATGCCCTGTCGCTGCAAGTATCCCTACCCCTCACCGTATCCATTTGATTGTAAGCCCCTTGGTGCAGGGACCTACCTCTGTAATCATGACTGTTTAGCGCTGGGTGCATTGCTAGTGCTATATAAATAATAATTATTATTATTAATAAAAATAATAATAATAAGAAGAAGAATGTAGACAGATGGCTTCTGCAAGAAAGATAGGAGAAAAGCTCTCATAATGGGAGGGATAGGATGTAAATACTGTATTCTCTGCAGCAGTTGCCAGCCAAAAATGTATTAGAAAGACGGATAATTTTGTCTATGATATATTGCATGAACTGAGGACCTGCACCTATTCTTTGAGCCCAGAAATTTGCCCCTTCTCTGTCAAAGTTACATACATAAGGTTCAGATTAAAACAAAGAAATGCTTAAAGGAGAAAGGCTTAAAACTCTCCTTTAAAAGATTGAAAGGATGTTTTTTTTCTTGCTCAATAAACCGAGAATGGTGGCCACAATCTGTGGATCCACAAATGATGAAGCTCTACCTTTTTCCCTTTTGCGAAGCCTCTTTGAATGTACATAGTACTGCAATATGTGTGCTAAAAGAAGAGATGAATATTCTGTGTAGTCAAATTAATAACATGAAATACTACAAAAGAATGCAGGTGGTCCCAGGATCTCTTAAGTTACTTACAGGTTACACCAAAAACAGAAGTTAAAATAGAATGCAAACTTCACTTTTACATATTTATTTATTTGCTTTCGTTGCACTTGTGTACAGCGACGTAATGGACGTAACCAAAGTCTCTCAAATGGGAAGGGGGCACTTTCCTTTGTTGCAGGGACACAACAAGGAGGAGGGTAATAGCAGGCAGAGAGAGGAGAGAAACAACCCTCCCCCTGATTCTCCTTAGATATGCCCCTGCTTGTGTATTAGCTGTAAAATTACCATACAACTATTTTAGTAGGACAGTCTACCCTTCACACCGTATTTTGTTTTGTTCTTAATGACAGGCTTGTTTAAAACCTAATCTTAGAAAGAAATTTTAAAAGTCTTGCCCTTAGCTGAAGCTGTGAAAATGTGTTTTTAATAGACCTCCAAATGATTAGTAATTTTAAGTTCTGGAGGAAGTAAAACTTTCAGAAAAGTGGTTTTCTTTGTAATACAGAATGATGTAGTGTCTAGACATTGCTTTATATGAGTAACACTTGTGTGTGCAGTAATTCTTGCAGTAACATGCATGCAACTATGTCTTTTTCAGTTCCTAATGTCAGTCGAAATGGAGACCCATTTGTGGCAACATCGATTGTTGAAGCAATTGCTACAGTTGACAGAGCTATAAATTCTACACGTACACATTTGTTTGACAGGTATTGTTTCATTGTTTTTCCCCCAACTACTGCAAAACTCAGCTAATAAACCACCTTAACTACATGCTAACTGCATCTGAAAGTGGAGGCAATGCTAAAATAACAATTTTAGGTTTTAATATAACTATAAGTATCAGTCTTGCAACCAGTTACTCAAAGTAATCTCAACTAGTCCTGTGGGACTACTTTCATTTAGTTTCAGAATTTTATATTTATTTATATTTTATTTTCCAAATTTATACCCCGCCCCTCCTGCAACGCAGCTCGGGGCGGCTTCCAACAATAAAAACAATAAAATACAATAAAATTCATTTAAAACAATCAAATATTAAATATAAAATATAAAATATAAAACAGGGCTAGACAGGTAAAATAAATGGGTAGGGGACTAAAATCCTCCCCACCCTCCCTCCCAAAGGCCTGGGCAAACAGCCAGGTCTTACAGTTCCGCCGAAATGTTAAAAGGCTTGGGGCCAGGCGAGCTTCCTCCGGAAGGGAGTTCCACAGCCGCGGCCCTACCACCGAGAATGCCCGCTCCATCGTGGCCCCCCGCTTAACACGGGGGACCTCCAGGAGGGCACCCCCGGCAGACCGCAGGAGCCGCTCTGGGGCGCGAAGGGCGAGGCGGTCCCTAAGGTATGAGGGGCCAAGACCGTATAGGGCTTTATAGATCATCACTAGGACCTTGAACTTGGCCCGGCACACTATCGGCAGCCAGTGCAGAGCTCGGAGCACCGGTGTAATGTGCTCCCGGCGACCCGTCCCCGTAAGAAGACGAGCCGCCGCATTCTGCACCAGCTGCAGCCTCCGAGCCAAGAACAAGGGAAGCCCCACGTAGAGCGCGTTGCAGTAGTCGAGCCTCGAGGTGACAAAGGCATGGATGAGGGAGGCCAGGTCCGGGCCAGAGACATACGGACGCAGCCTACGTACAAGATAAAGCTGGCGGAAGGCAGCCTTAGCGACTGCCTCCACCTGCCGCTCCAGACGCAGGTCTGCGTCCAATATGACCCCCAGACTCCGAACCTGCTGAGCTACAGGAGGGCAAACCCCCCCAACTAGGGGGGCCACCACCCCCTTCGCCCTCCCCACCACCATCACCTCCGTCTTATCTGGGTTGAGCTTCAGTCTGCTCAGCCGCATCCAATCCGCCACGGCCTCCAAACATTGGGATAGCAACGAGATAGCAGGGTCTGGGTCAGTAGAAAAGGAGAGGTACAGCTGAGTATCATCAGCATACTGGTGACAATGCACCCCGAACCCTCTCACGACCTCCCCTAAGGGCTGCATATAGATATTAAACAACAACGGAGACAAGATCGATCCCTGCAGAACGCCACACTTTTTGCCCATATTCTCTGGATGAAAATAGTGTGTCACAAACAAAACTATTCACCTAATGAGAGCTAAAGAATTTACTTGCAATTACCTTGAGAGATATTTTAAAAGTAGTATTTATCATGTAATGCTATTTTACCATTGGCCTAATGTATTTTAATCCACATTGAATTTATTAAAATGCTTAAATATATTTCCCCCTCCTCTTGTATTATCTGTTGATATGTATTTTTTATTTATTTCTGCCTTCCATTTTGGATGACTAAGTAAGGTATAGTTCTTTTATGTGAAGTGAAATATTTGGTGACGAATTTGTGTGTGTGTATATATATAATTTTAAACCACATATCCACGAGTAAGTGGTTTCAGGACTGCAGCCGTAGTTTTTTTTTTTATTATTATAACTCTGGCTTATATACTTACCCTTTATTTTTATTTCTTTTTCCTATTATCTGTTAGTCATCCTCGTTCTCCAAATGATTTACTAGCCTTATTTCGATACCCAAGAGATCCTTACACTGTTGAGCAAGCAAGAGCGGGAGAAATATTTGAAAGGACATTACAGCTAATTCAAGAACATGTTCAAGATGGTTTAATGGTTGACCTAAATGGAACAAGTCAGTGCTTTTGCTTATACCTTACATGTTCTGCAGTGTATAAACCTCCTCATGTCATTATGCATCAAGTAATTATTACCAAATATAGACGTTTAGGACCACCAGTGTGCTGTCCTTATCTATGCTCAGATTGTTTCTTGTATTTAACAGCCCAAGACATAAATAAGGGTTATAAATTTGTTTCTTCATCTGCTCTGCATGACATTATCTGCAGAAATGGTGAGCACGCCATGTGGTTTAATCTGGCCCAACCTGGGGGAATGGGGTTCCCCCCCCCGTGTGAAAGACTCCCAGCAGCCCTGCCCTCGTTCAGCTGCCACCAGCTGCCTCTCAGCTGTTGGAACCGTGAAGATGGTGTGCTCTGGCTGCCTGCCCATCAGCTGTTCGAGTGGACACCAGGGAGGAGGAGAAGGAGCAGCTGCAGCAGTGGAGGGGGTAGCTACTCATGCAGCTAGGGACATGGGGGCTGATCCTCCTTCTCCTCCCGGGGTCCGCTCCAACAGCTAATGGGTGGCACATCTCTCCCTCACCCCCTCCAAGCTGGCAAATAGTTGGTGGCAGCTTCCTCTGCTGGTGGCAGCGATCCTGCTGTGGGCCCCACGGAGCAGCTCCAGCCTCTCTGCCTGTGTGAAAACACCCAGTATTCCTACAGTCTGCTAATTCTAGTTTCCCTAGAAGTTACTGCTACTTGCTTTTACATTGAAGTGCAGTATCCTAGTTAAGGGGATATGTCGAAGCAATTCCCCTGCTCACCCCAAGGGACTGTTTTTAAATTTCATTTGATGACACAGAGACACTGGATTTACTGTGTCAGTCCCCCCGACCCCTTTTTTTTTTTAACTTCAAGAAACAATGTAAAGTTGTCCACTTTTACTTTTTAGCTGCTGAACTCAGAATTCAAACTCATAGGCCACAGTCCACCAACCTCTTACTCTGGACTAGTCCCATAAGGCTTCATTGGGACTACTTCAGAGTAAGTGGTCATTGGATCATGGTCATAATGGCTGCAATCCCATACCCTGCGAATCCTGTGCGCGCATGTGCTGTGCTGACTTCGATACTGTTGACCACTCACTCTTGCTGGACTAACTTCACTCCCTTGGCTTCCGTGGTTCCATCCTCGACTGGTTCTCCTCCTACCTCTCTGACCGCTCCTTCAATGTGTCTCTAGCCAACTCCACCACCTCCTCCTTTCCCCTCTCAGTTGGTGTTCCCCAAGGCTCTGTCCTTGACCTTCTCCTCTTCTCTATCTACAACCTGTCCCTAGGCGCAAACATTGCCTCCCGTGGCTTCCAATATCACCTCTATGCATATGACACTCAACTCTATCTCTCTACTCCCTCTCTCTCTCTCCATCTATTCAAGCTCGCCTCACCAGCTGTCTCTCTGAAATCTCTAGCTGGATGTTTCAACGTCAACTCAAACTCAACATGGCTAAAACTGAACTCCTTATCTCTCCCCTCATCCTTCTTCTCCCTCTTCCCTGTCGATCCTTATCGACGGGGTCACCATCCTTCCCGTCCCCCAAGCCCGTAGCTTAGGCTTCATCTTTTCTGTTAAACCCTACATTACCAAATCCTGTCGCTTCTCCCTGCATAACATTGCTAAGATTCTCCCTTTTCTCTCTGTCTCCTCTGTCAAAACCCTTGTTCACGCCCTGGTCATCTCTCGCCTTGATTACTGTAACGTCCTTCTCACTGGCCTCCTGGGCTCTCCCCTTTCTCCCCTTATCTCTGTCCAAAACTGTTGCCAGGGTCATTCACCTTGCCCATCGCTTCGACCATGTGCAGCCCCTCCTCTTCACTGGCTCCCCCTTTCTGAACGATTCCTGCACAAGCTCCTAGTCTTCACCTATAAAGCTCTTCACAACCTAGATCCCACCTACCTTTCTGCCCTAATTTTCCTCCATACTCCAGTCCGTGAACTCCGCTCCTCCTCTGTCCCCTCTCTCGCCCTCCCACATCTCCCCTGCTCCCCTAACCGCCTTCATCCCTTCTCCCTAGCTGCCCCCCATGCCTGGAACTCCCTCCCTGCCCACATCTGCCTCGCCCCCTCCCTTCGTACCTTCAGATCCCTCCTCAGGACGCACCTCTTCTGCTCTGCCCTCCCTGACTTCTCACTCCCCTAACTCCTGCTGATACCCTCCATCCAGTGCAATCTGTTACCTGAGGTCTGTGTACTCATATCTCACCTCACGGACCAACCAGCTATCATTCTCGATGTAACCAAGCCAAGCGTGTGCACCTGGGACCTCGAATCTTTGTGAATGTTACACCCCTTGTCTCTCCCTTTGTTCCCCTTTCTTTGTCTCCCCCCCCCCGCCCCCCCGTTTCTCAGATTGTAAGCCCTAGGGCAGGGACTGTGTCTATTCCATTACTTTGTAAAGCACCAGATACATTGCTAGCTCTATATAAATGCTTGCTAATAATAATAATAATTTGCCCGCAATGAGTATCCACATGGTTTGCATGCAGCTGTGCATGCACGCAGCTCCGCACAAGATCTGCAGAGCTTGGAACTGAGTCCATTGTCCAGTTTGAATGTTTGGACAAACATCACACTTGAAACGGCCAGTAAGGCCTTACTTTTGGCAACTGATATGCAGTGCATCTGTGTTCGAGAATTATGACCCAAGCATTTGGAAATAATGACAGATTTTTTGGAGAGCTGCTGAGACTTGGCATTTAGCTATCTGCTACAGCTAGACTGAAACTGTGAGAGGAAATATTTTACCTAGAATACTCGGTTTGATGTTAATAACTGAGCATTTTTTCTGTAACTTCCTAAAAATTTAACTATGACCCTGAATTGGGCCAAAATGTGAAAAGCCAAGGTGTGTAAGCTTTGTGGATTTAGATCATTACAAGCTTTGGTAGTAATAGTAGGCAGTGTCACATAATTGGGACGAGCAGATAACTTGCAGTGAGCCCAAAATGTATGTTTGTTTTTTAATCTTCATTCATCCAGTTGTGCAGTGTGGTTGCACATCTGCAAGTTGCATGTAAAGTACTGCATTAGACTTAAGTATATGCCAAATCCTCATTCACAGTGAGAATTATTATTTCCCATCACTCACTCCCATTTGCAAACGCAGTCACCCTCCGGGCCTAGCACAGTCCTTCAATGTGGTCTGGCCACTTGTAAGTAGTGGTACTTCACGCTGCTTATACTCAACTGATTGTAGTGTTGTCATGATCTGAAATAATTAAAAATTTAACTCGCATCATAGGTAACATTATCCTTAAATGATTATCATTAAGCTGGGGACAGTCTCAGCCTGGGTGAAGGCATAATAATATTTTCATTCTGTCACTGCCTATAACAGTTACAGTAGCTTGCCACTTATTTGGCTTTGATTAGCTCAGTGATTCCCCAAAATGTGTACTTGTGTGACTCCAATAAACTGTAAATATAATCCTTTAACCCTAGGCAGCAAGGGTTTGTAAAGTATATCACATCTCAATCAGAACTGATAGCATTACTCCACATGGGGTTACGATGCACAGTTTGGGAACCTTAGATTAAACAGTAAACTTCCTGATGCAGTCGTTGTTCATATGGTGAGTGACTACTTTAGTGGAACACCTTTATTGTGATGGAGACTTTTTTGTTGTTCCTGTAAAATAAGTAATGCAACATAGTAAAAAATTATTAAAGTCATCAGCTACACACATAAGATGATAAAATTCTGAGTCTGTGAAATGTATGATGAATACCAGTTTTATTTATTTATTTATTTATTTATTCAAATTTATACAGTTTATTTATTCAGTTTGTGTTAGACACCTGAGCCTGGCCCAGGCCTGAGAGATCCAGGGCTGGAATTTGGGAGCACATTTTCAAAGGATCTCAGAAGCCACAGTTAGGGTCAGAATTTTCTAAAGAGTTCAGCTTCCAGTTGGGTACTAAAAAAAAACTGGGCAGTTTTTCAGTTGGTCTGGGGCAGCTGCTTAACAGTCTTCCCACTTAGTTTAGATCTTTCAAGAGCTATGGTTTGATTACAAATTCTTTTGAAAATCTGACTCCCTGTACTATTGTTATAATTAATTTTCTTTTTCCTTTCCTTAAGCTGGCGTTCATTCAAGATTCTAGTCTAACCTGGGAGTTGATTCCTGAGTGATTTTAGTGGGATTTTGTGGAAAGGACAATAAAGTGATTCCAGTAACCTTATGTCTTTGTATCCAAAATCAGAAAAGTTATTTTAATTTTTCTCTCTCCTTCTTCTCCTTTCAGGTTATCACTATAACGATCTTGTATCTCCGCAGTACTTGAACCTGATAGCTAATCTGTCAGGCTGCACAGCCCATAGACGAGTGAATAACTGCTCTGATATGTGCTATCACCAGAAATACAGAACATACGATGGAACTTGCAATAACTTGCAGCATCCAATGTGGGGAGCCTCTCTGACAGCCTTTGAACGCTTGTTAAAGTCAGTTTATGAAAATGGATTTAACTTGCCAAGGGGCATTGGACCTGACAGGCGTTATAATGGATATACACTCCCTATGCCTCGCTTGGTTTCAACTACACTAATAGGAACTGAAACTATAACCCCTGATGATCAGTTTACTCACATGTTAATGCAGTGGGGTCAGTTCCTTGATCATGACATTGACTCTACAGTTGGAGCTCTCAGTGAAGCCAGGTTTTCTGATGGCCAGCATTGCAGTTCAGTTTGTACGAATGATCCTCCATGTTTCTCAATCATGATACCTCCAAACGACCCCAGAGTTAGAAATGGTGCACAGTGCATGTTTTTTGTGCGCTCTAGTCCAGTCTGTGGAAGTGGCATGACATCCCTTCTGATGAATTCTGTTTACCCGCGAGAACAGATCAACCAGCTGACATCATATATCGATGCATCCAATGTATATGGAAGTTCAGACCATGAAGCACAAGAAATCAGAGACCTGGCAAGTCACAGAGGCCTTCTGAGACAGGGCATTGTTCAGAGATCTGGAAAGCCTCTTCTTCCATTTGCTACTGGTCCACCAACAGAATGTATGAGAGATGAAAATGAGAGCCCAATTCCTTGCTTCTTAGCTGGGGATCATCGTGCTAATGAACAGTTGGGTCTCACCAGCATGCACACACTCTGGTTTAGAGAACACAACAGAATTGCTACAGAGTTACTGAAACTCAACCCACACTGGGATGGTGACACAATATATCATGAAACACGCAAAATTGTTGGTGCACAAATGCAACACATAACATACAACCACTGGCTACCTAAGATCTTGGGAGAGGTAGGCATGAAGATGCTTGGCGAATATAAAGGTTATGATCCCAATGTTAATTCTGGCATAACTAATGAGTTTGCAACTGCCGCTTTTAGGTTTGGCCACACACTTATCAATCCCATACTGTATCGGCTAGATGAAAACTTTGAACCCATTCCTCAAGGACATGTACCTCTTCATAAGGCGTTCTTCTCTCCATTTCGGATTGTAAATGAAGGCGGTATTGATCCACTTCTAAGGGGATTATTTGGTGTTGCGGGTAAGATGCGTGTGACATCTCAGTTACTCAATACGGAATTGACAGAGAGACTGTTCTCCATGGCTCGTACTGTGGCTTTAGATCTGGCAGCAATGAATATTCAGAGAGGCAGAGATCATGGAGTCCCTCCCTACCATGATTTTAGAGTGTACTGTAATCTTTCTTCAGCCCACACTTTTGAAGATCTGAAAAATGAAATGAAGAGTCCTGAAATCAGGGAGAAACTAAACAGGTGAGCTTAAAGTGAAGGTGATCTTTCTTTAAATTTATACTTTTTTTTTTTTTAAACCTTTTAATTGTTGCATGAGAAATCAGAACTTAATACATCTAACTGAGAAAAAGATAGTAAAGAAGTGAGGAAATCTCAGAGATTCTTTTGCCATGATACTTGGAACGTATTTGGGGTGGTTGTCAAAGGGATACATAGAACAATGCACGTTGCGTTCTAGCCCTGGTGCTGTATGGAATTTAGGAGACAATGGCTCAAATGAGAATGTGTCTCTTTTCGGTCATTTCAGTAGATACAGTATGATTTGAGATTTATTAGGATCTGTTTGAGATTTATTAGGCAAAAAAATCATATAAATACATTGCCATAGTTGGGACTGTGATCTCATATCTTCAGGTTTATATTCTATAATTTGACTAAAGTATAGAACCAAACAGGAAGAATGCTAACTATTATGTATTATAATACTGGATATTTCTAAATATGCAGCTTTTAACATCAACTACAATTTTTGTCTCTCTCCTTAAAGGTTATATGGTTCACCACTGAACATAGATTTATTTCCCGCCCTCATGGTGGAAGATTTAATTCCAGGTAGCCGATTGGGGCCTACGTTAATGTGCCTATTGAGCACACAATTTAGACGCCTTCGTAATGGAGACAGGTAAGGCCAAAATGTCTTGAAAAACTGAAGTGATTGTAAAATAGATTTTCGGTTTCAGCATTATATTTATACAGTAGTGTTTTCTTTCAAATTCCACATTCTGAATATAGAGGCAGAACTGGGAAAGAAACCTGAAATGGTAATTGTGGTTGTATCTGTTTATGATGGAAATTTCATATTCAATTCCAAAAAGCTCTGTGTGTGCATTGAACATGAGGCTGGGAGACACACGCCCGCATACTAATCCCATTTCTGACATTGGCTCACTGTTTGGCCTTGTGCAAATTACCAATGCTCCCAGATAGCACTCCCCCCTCTGTAATAGGGAGATGATAATCCTTCCAGTATGGGCTTATTGTGAGGGTTGGTTATATTAAGTTTCCACAATTATTATTATTATTATTAACAAACATTTATATAGCGCCAGCAGTGTACCTGGCACTTTACAAAGTAATAAAATAGACACGGTCCCTGCCCCTAGGGCTTACAATCTGAGAGACAGGAGCTGTGGGAGAGACTTAGGAAGGGGAACAGAGGGAGAGACAAGGGGTCTAACATTCATGA